>JAVIAB010000008.1:32579675-32692175 GCA_032433765.1 Megaustenia siamemsis
GATATGGTTCAAAAGATGGACAGGGAGCAGAGATTTGTTTTGAAAGATGGACAAGGAGAAGAGATATGGTTCGAAAGATGGACAGTGAGTAGAGATATTCTTCGAAAGATGGACAGGGAAAAGAGATATTCTTCGAAAGATGGACAGGGAAAAGAGATATGGTTCGAAAGATGGATTGACGTAATGGGACGCACCAAGATGGACGTAACCTGTGTCCAAGCCATGCAAACAATTTTGACTTTCCTTGTCTCCAACGATTTATCACATTCTATTATCTTCGAAAGATAGACAGGGTGCAGAGATAGGCTTCGTAAGATGGACAGTGAACAGCTATTCTTCGAAAGATGGACAGGGAGCAGAGATATGCTTCGTAAGATAGACAGGGAACAGATATTCTTCGAAAGATGGGCAGGATGCAGAGATATGCTTCGAAAGATGGACAGGGAGAAGAGATATGTTTTTCGATGGACAGGGAACAGATATTCTTCGAAAGATGGACAGGGAGAAGAGATATGGTTCGATGGACAGGAAAGATTGACTGGGAGCAAGGATATGGTTCGAAAAATGGATAGGGAACAGTGATATGCTTTGAAAGATGGACAGGGAGTAGAGATATGGTTCGAAAGATGGATTGACGTCATGGGACGCACCAAGATGGACGTAACCTGCGTCCAAGCCATGTAAACAATGTTGACTTTCCTTGTCTACAACGATTTATCTCATTCTATTAGAGAATGTCATGCTATCTGTTATCACAGGGAGTTGGCGGATTTTTTAGAAATGTAAATGGCGGGTTGATAATAAATGTTTGTACACAGTTCGTCAACCATCGCTGTAGATCAAGTCTTTATTCGCTGGCTCCGTACGCGACCTTGGAAGCTAATGACCTTACTTGTGCAAACGTTTGGTTTGGGGCAAATTGTAAGTTACAATGTCACTGCTATAATGACTTAGTTTGTGACAAAACTACAGGGGCATGCCCAAACAATGACAGTTGTCAGCACGAATATTTCGGACCCCAGTATCAGTACTTGGATTTTGTTTACAAATATGCCCAAAAATCTGAAACTACTTTCCTGTTTGATAACAACGACACCTCATGTAATCCGGACACAGTTTCTACATCAGATGAGGCAACTCTCAATCAATCTTTGCCACACAACAATGAATCACGATTTGTAGTTAGTTCGCACGAGATTGATGTCTTTTGCTCTGGGGCTGGTCTTACAAGTTACGGATTGAAGGGGCGATAGTTGCAAATATCTGCTCCATCTACATTGGCGGGGGTCGGAATGTGGCTCTCAAACAGATCACAAACCAGATAGACACATTTGATGCTTGATATACAGGAGACGGATGTGGACCAGAGGCCGCAGTTAATGGCAAAACAAAGACCATTCTCTATGACAATGACTGCACACACACACAATGGAGAAGTGGAACCACTTCTGCTTACTGGTATCTGAACTTTGCCACACCCCAGAAGACTCACACCATTCGAATCTATCATCGAGCTAGCAATATGATTCGGGTAAAGAATGACACTCTAAGGGTTTTCTCTGACAGCGGCGGCGTTAGTGTTCCATTATAATGATATATCATACCCTAATATTTCTGTGAACACTATTGTAGTCAACACACAAACGCCAATGGCACACATTAAGATTGAGTTGTCACCGACCATTTCGCAGGCCGACAGTGCACTGACGATATGTGAGGTGAAAACATATACAGACACCTATTGTCTGGGCGAGCATTCTTGATCGTTTTATGCAGTGTGTAGTGGGTGTAGTAAAGGCTGCAATGCCATCATCGGTATGTGTCACGGCAACTGTTCACATGGGATCTATGGACACGACTGTTCCGTGTTTTGTCTCAGTGTCTGTCCTTTATTTGAGGGAAAATCCGGAAAATGCATACAATGTAAACATCCTGGCTATACCTGTAATGACACTTGTCCCGATTGTAATTTTGGGATACAGTGTGAACAGACGTGTTCTGATGGCTGTGTCATCATATTGGCTATGGATGATATCATATGTGACCCGGAAAGTACAGACTGTACGAGCAAGGAAACGTACTACGAGTAAGTTTGCACTCTTAAATGTCCGTACAACTATTTCAACGACACCTGTGAACACTCAATTGGGAACTGTGCATGCAAGAGAACGTTCTATGGGCCAGACTGCACTCTCAAATCTCCGGTCAACTGTTTGAACGAAACCTGTGATTCCCACGTTCAGAAGAGTCTGCCGACTACAACAAGCCCAAGCATATGGACACTTTAATGTGTTTCTGTGCTAGACATGGTTCATTTCTTGGTGTTTTTCCGTGAAGCCATGGCTCATATCTTGATGTGTTTCTGTGCTAGTCATGGCTCATACCTTGGGTTGTGTGTGCTGGCCATGGCTCATATCTTGGTGTGTGTCATGTTAGTCATATCTCATATCTTGATGCGTCCGTGTTAATCATGTCTCATCTCTTTATGTGTGTCTGTGTTTAGTCATATCTCATATCTTAGTGTGCACCAGTGTTAGTCATGTCATATCCTTGTGTGTGCATGGCTATGTTAGTCCCATCTCATGTCTTTGTGTGTCCATATCTATGTTAGTCATATCTCTTATCTTTGTGTGCATGTCTATGTTAGGCATGTGTCATATCTTTGTGTGTACATGTCTATGTCAGTTATATCTCATATCTTTATGTGCATGTTTATGTTAGTCATGTGTCATATGTCTTGATGTATGTCAGTGTTAGTCATGCCTCGAATCGCTGTGTGCATGTCTGTGTTAGTCACATATCACAACTTTGTGTGTGCATGTCTGTGTTAGTCACATCTCATATCTTTGTGCGTGCATGTCTGTATTAGTCACATCTCACATCTTTGTGCGTGCATGCGTGTTAGTCACATCTCACATCTTTGTGTGTGCATGTCTGTGTTAGTCACCTCTAGTAACTCGGGCAGATGGTGCTCGTAAACCTGGGAGGGCCGACCATCTAAGGGCAGAATCGCCCTACAGAAAAGACAATCTGCTGCCTTGCAGGAAGATTGGGGACAATCAAAGGCTAGGGAAAGCAAACCCGAATAAAATGCTGGCTGAAATTGGATGCACTGGGCCAATGGCGCAGAACACTGTGCAACGTATTAACGGGTGTTCAATCAGAGTGGATCTGACAGACTCTAATTATGATGTTTTGACTGTGGGGGCGATCAACACACTTAGCCTGACAGCTGACTTCATGTGGGAGTCTGGAATCTTTACTCTGATTGAATCCTGATCGCAGAGAGAGAGAGAGAGAGAGAGAGAGAGAGAGAGAGAGAGAAAGATGGATAGGGGAAAAGATATGGTTCGAAAGATGGACAGAGGGCTCAAATATAGTTCGAAAGATGGGCATGGGGCAGAGATATGGTTCGAAAGATAGACCGCGAACAGAGCTATGCTTGGAAAGATGGACGGGGGACGGAAATATGGCTCAAAAGATGGACCTGTGACAGAGATATGGTTTGAAAGATGGACAGGGAACAGAGATATGGTTCGAAAGTTGGAAAGGAAGCAGAGATATAATTCTTATGATGAATATAGGGAAGAGATATGGTTCGAAAAAAGGACAGGGAGCAGAGATATTTTTCTAAAGATGGACAGCAAGCTGAGATATAATTCGAAAGATGGACATGGGGCAGAGATATGGTTCAAAAGAACGACAGGGAGCAGAGATTTGTTTTGTAAGATGGACAAGGAGAAGAGATATGGTTCGAAAGATGAACAAGGATCAGAGATATGCTTCGTAAGATAGACAGGGAACAGACATTCTTCGAAAGATGGACAGGGATCAGAGATATTCTTCGTAAGTTAGACAGGGAACAGATATTCTTCGAAAGATGGACAGGGTGCAGAAATATGTTTCGAAAGATGGACAGGGAGCAATGATATGTTGCGAAAGATGGACAGGGAGCAGAGATATGGTTCGAAATATGGACAGAGAGCAGAGATATGGTTCGAAAGATGAACGGGGAGAAGAGATATGGTTCGAAAGATGGATAGGGAATAGAGATGTGGTTCGAAAGATGGACAGGGAGCAGAGATAGGTTTCGAAAAATGGACAGGGAGCAGAGATATTATTCGAAAGATGGACAGTGAGCAGAGATATGGTTCGAAAGTTGTATAGGGAACAGAGATATGGTTCGAAAGATGGGCAGCGAATATATATATGGTTCGAGAGATGGACAGGGAGCTGTGATGTGCTTCGAACGATGGACAGGGAACAGAGATATGTTTCGAAAGATGGACATTGGGCAGAAATATGGTTTGAAATATGGACACAGAGTAGAGATATGGTTCGAAATATGGACAGAGAGCAGAGATATGGTTCGAAAGATAGACGGGGAGCAGAGATAGGTTTCGAAAGATGGACAGGGAGCAGAGATATGGTTCGAAAGATGGAGAGGGAGCAGTGATGTGGTTAGAAAGATGGACACAGAGTAGAGATATAGTTCGAAAGATGGGCAGAGAATATATATATGGTTCGAGAGATGGACAGGGAGCAGAGATATGAATCGAAAGATGGACAGGAAGCAGAGATATGTTTCAAAAGATAGACCTCGAACAGAGATATGCTTCGAAAGATGGACAGGGAGCAGAGATATGGTTCGAAATATGGACAGAGAGCAGAGATATGGTTCGAAAGATGGACAGGGAGCAGAGATAAGGTTCAAAAGATGGACAGGGAGCAGAGATATGGTTCAAAAGATGGACAGCAAGCTGAGATATAGTTCGAAAGATGGACATGGGGTAGAGATATGGTTCAAAAGATGGACAGGGAGCAGAGTTATGTTTCGAAAAAAGGACAGCGAGCAGAGATATGCTTCTAAAGATGGACAGGGATCAGAGTTATGCTTCGAAAGATGGACAGGGAGCAGAGATATGGTTCAAAAGATGAACAGCGAGCAGAGATATAATTCGAAAGATGGACATGGGGCAGAGATATGGTTCAAAAGATGGACAGGGAGCAGAGATATGGTTCAAAAGATGGACAGCAAGCTGAGATATAGTTCGAAAGATGGACATGGGGTAGAGATATGGTTCAAAAGATGGACAGGGAGCAGAGATTTGTTTTGAAAGATGGACAAGGAGAAGAGATATGGTTCGAAAGATGGACAGTGAGTAGAGATATTCTTCGAAAGATGGACAGGGAAAAGAGATATTCTTCGAAAGATGGACAGGGAAAAGAGATATGGTTCGAAAGATGGATTGACGTAATGGGACGCACCAAGATGGACGTAACCTGTGTCCAAGCCATGCAAACAATTTTGACTTTCCTTGTCTCCAACGATTTATCACATTCTATTATCTTCGAAAGATAGACAGGGTGCAGAGATATGTTTCGTAAGATGGACAGTGAACAGCTATTTTTCGAAAGATGGACAGGGAGCAGAGATATGCTTCGTAAGATTGACAGGGAACAGATATTCTTCGAAAGATGGGCAGGATGCAGAGATATGCTTCGAAAGATGGACAGGGAGAAGAGATATGTTTTTCGATGGACAGGGAACAGATATTCTTCGAAAGATGGACAGGGAGAAGAGATATGGTTCGATGGACAGGAAAGATGGACTGGGAGCAAGGAAATGGTTCGAAAAATGGATAGGGAACAGTGATATGCTTTGAGAGATGGACAGGGAGTAGAGATATGGTTCGAAAGATGGATTGACGTCATGGGACGCACCAAGATGGACGTAACCTGCGTCCAAGCCATGTAAACAATGTTGACTTTCCTTGTCTCCAACGATTTATCTCACTCTATTAGAGAATGTCATGCTGTCTGTTATCACAGGGAGTTGGCGGATTTTTTAGAAATGTAAATGGCGGGTTGATAATAAATGTTTGTACACAGTTCGTCAACCATCGCTGTAGATCAAGTCTTTATTCGCTGGCTCCGTACGCAACCTTGGAAGCTAATGATCTTACTTGTGCAAACGTTTGGTTTGGGGCAAATTGTAAGTTACAATGTCACTGCTATAATGACTTAGTTTGTGACAAAACTACAGGGGCATGCCCAAACAATGACAGTTGTCAGCACGAATATTTCGGACCCCAGTATCAGTACTTGGATTTTGTTTACAAATATGCCCAAAAATCTGAAACTACTTTCCTGTTTGATAACAACGACACCTCATGTAATCCGGACACAGTTTCTACATCAGATGAGGCAACTCTCAATCAATCTTTGCCGCACAACAATGAATCACGGTTTGTAGTTAGTTCGCACGAGATTGATGTCTTTTGCTCTGGGGCTGGTCTTACAAGTTACGGATTGAAGGGGCGATAGTTGCAAATATCTGCTCCATCTACATTGGCGGGGGACGGAATGTGGCTCTCAAACAGATCACAAACCAGATAGACACATTTGATGCTTGATATACAGGAGACGGATGTGGACCAGAGGCCGCAGTTAATGGCAAAACAAAGACCATTCTCTATGACGATGACTGCACACACACACAATGGAGAAGTGGAACCACTTCTGCTTACTGGTATCTGAACTTTGCCACACCCCAGAAGACTTACACCATTCGAATCTATCATCGAGCTAGCACTATGATTCGGGTAAAGAATGACACTCTAAGGGCTTTCTCTGACAGCGGCGGCGTAGTCTTCCAGTATAATGATATACCATACCCTAATATTTCTGTGAACACTATTGTAGTCAACACACAAACGCCAATGGCACACATTAAGATTGAGTTGTCACCGACCATTTCGCAGGCCGACAGTGCACTGACGATATGTGAGGTGAAAACATATACAGACACCTATTGTCTGGGCGAGCATTCTTGATCATTTTGTGCAGTGTGTAGTGGGTGTAGTAAAGCCTGCAATGCCATCATCGGTATGTGTCACGGCAACTGTTCACATGGGATCTATGGACACGACTGTTCCGTGTCTTGTCTCAGTGTCTGTCCTTTATTTGAGGAAAAATCCGGAAAATGCATACAATGTAAACATCCTGGCTATACCTGTAATGACACTTGTCCCGATGATAATTTTGGGATACAGTGTGAACAGACGTGTTCTGATGGCTGTGACATCATATGTGACCCGGAAAGTACAGACTGTGAGAGCAAGGAAACGTACTACGAGTAAGATTGCACTCTTAAATGTCCGGACAACTGTTTCAACGACACCTGTGAACAGTCAATTGGGAACTGTGCATGCAAGAGAACGTTCTATGGGCCAGACTGCACTCTCAAATCTCCGGTCAACTGTTTGAACGAAACCTGTGATTCCCACGTTCAGAAGAGTCTGCCGACTACAACAAGTCCAAGCATATGGACACTTTAATGTGTTTCTGTGCTAGACATGGTTCATTTCTTGGTGTTTTTCCGTGAAGACATGGCTCATATCTTGATGTGTTTCTGTGCTAGCCATGGCTCATATCTTGGGTTGTGTGTGCTCCAAATGGCTCATATCTTGGTGTGTGTCATGTTAGTCATATCTCATATCTTGATGCGTCCGTGTTAATCATGTCTCATCTCTTTATGTGTGTCTGTGTTTAGTCATATCTCATAACTTAGTGTGCACCAGTGTAAGTCATGTCATATCTTTGTGTGTGCATGTCTGGGTTTGTGATATCTCATATCTTTGTGTGCATGTTTATGTTAGTCATATCTCATATCTTTGTGTGTGCATTTCTGTGTTTGTCACATCTCATATCCTTGTGTGTGCATGGCTATGTTAGTCCCATCTCATGTCTTTGTGTGTGCATATCTATGTTAATCATATCTCTTATCTTTGTGTGCATGTCTATGTTAGGCATGTGTCATATCTTTGTGTGTACATGTCTATGTCAGTTATATCTTATATCTTTATGTGCATGTTTATGTTAGTCATGTGTCATATGTCTTGATGTATGTCAGTGTTAGTCATGCCTCGTATCGCTGTGTGCATGTCTGTGTTAGTCACATATCACAACTTTGTGTGTGCATGTCTGTGTTAGTCACATCTCATATCTTTGTGCGTGCATGTCTGTATTAGTCACATCTCACATCTTTGTGCGTGCGTGCGTGTTAGTCACATCTCACATCTTTGTGTGTGCATGTCTGTGTTAGTCACCTCTAGTAACTCGGGCAGATGGTGCTCGTAAACCTGGGAGGGCCGACCATCTAAGGGCAGAATCGCCCTACAGAAAAGACAATCTGCTGCCTTGCAGGAAGATTGGGGACAATCAAAGGCTAGGGAAAGCAAACCCGAATAAAATGCTGGCTGAAATCGGATGAACTTGGCCACTGGCCCAGAACACTGTGCAACGTATTAACGGGTGTTCAATCAGAGTGGATCTGACAGACTTAGATATGGTTCGAAAGATGGACAGGGAACAGTGATGTGGTTGGAAAGATGGACTGGGAGCAGAGATAGGTTTCGAAAGATGGACTGCGAGCAGACATATGGTTCGAAAGATGGACAGGGAGCAGTGATATGGTTCAAAAGAAGGACAAGGAGCAGAGATTTGTTTTGAAAGATGGACAAGGAGAAGAGATATGGTTCGAAAGACGGACAGGGGGCAGAGATATTCTTCGAAAGATGGACAGGCAGCAGAGATATTCTTCGAAAGATGGACACGGAAAAGAGATATTCTTCGAAAGATGGACAGGGTGCAGAGATATGTTTCGAAAGATGGACAGGGAGCAGAGATATGGTTCGAAATATGGACAGAGAGCAGAGATATGGTTCGAAAGATGGACAGCGAGCAGAGATATGTTTCGTAAGATGGACAGGGAACAGATATTCTTCGAAAGATGGACAATGAGCAGAGATATGTTCCGAAAAATGGACATGGAGCAGAGATATATTTCGAAAGATGGACAGGGAGCAGATATGTGCTTTGAAAAATGGACAGGGAGAAGAGATATGGTTCGATGGACAGGGAACAGATATTCTTCGAAAGATGGACATGGAGCAGGGATATGTTTCGTAAGATGGTCAGGGAACAGAGATATGCTTCAAAAGATGGACATGGAGAAGAGATATGGTTCGATGGACAGGGAACAGATATTCTTCGAAAGATGGACATGGAGCAGAGATATACTTCGAAAGATGGACAGGGAGCAGAGATGTTTTTCGAAAAAATGGACAGGAGCTGAGATATGGTTCGAAATATTGACAGAGAGCAGAGATATGGTTCGAAGGATGGACAGGGAGCAGTGATGTTGTTAGAAAAATGGACACAGAGTAGAGATATGGTTCGAAAGATGGACAGAGAATATATATGTGGTTCGAGAGATGGACAGGGAGCAGAGATGTGCTTCGAAAGATGGACAGGGCGCAGAAATATGTTTCGAAAGATGGACAGGAAGCAGAGATATGGTTCGAAAGATGGACAGCGAGCAGAGATATGGTTCGAAAGATGGACAGGGAACAGTGATGTGATTGGAAAGATGGACTGTGAGCAGAGATATGGTTCGAAAAATTGATAGGGAACAGAGATATGTATTGAAAGATGGACAGGGAGTAGAGATATGGTTCGAAAGATGGACAGGGAGCAGAAATATGTTTCGAAAGATGGACAGGGAGCAGAGATATGGTTCGAAATATGGACAGAGAGCAGAGATATGGTTCGAAAGATGGACAGCGAGCAGAGATATGGTTCGAAAGATGGACAGCGAGCAGAGATATGGTTCGAAAGATGGACAGCGAGCAGAGATATGGTTCGAAAGATGGACAGGGAACAGTGATGTGATTGGAAAGATGGACTGTGAGCAGAGATATGGTTCGAAAAATTGATAGGGAACAGAGATATGTATTGAAAGATGGACAAGGAGTAGAGATATGGTTCGAAAGATGAACAGGGGAAAGAGATATGGTTCGAAATATGGACAAGGGGCTCAAATATAGTTCGAAATATGGGCATGGAGAAGAGATATGGTTCGAAAGATAGACCACGAACAGAGTTATGCTTGGAAAGATGGACGGGGGACGGAAATATGGTTCAAAAGATGGACCTGTGACAGAGATATGGTTCGAAAGATGGAAAGGATGCAGAGATATAATTCCTATGATGGATAGAGGGAAGAGATATGGTTCGAAAAAAGGACAGGGAGCAGAGATATGCTTCTAGAGTAGGGCAGAGATCAGAGTAATGCTTCGAAAGATGGACAGCAAGCAGAGATATGGTTCAAAAGATGGGCAGGGAGCAGAGATATGGTTCAAAAGATGGAAAGCAAGCAGAGATATAATTCGAAAGATGGACATGGGGCAGAGATACGGTTGAAAAGAAGAAGGACAGGGAGCAGAGATTTCTTTTGAAAGATGGACAGGGAGCAAAGATATTCTTCGAAAGATGGACAGGGAGCAGAGATATTCTTCGAAAGATGGACAGGGAGCAGAGATATAATTCGAAAGATGGACATGGGGCAGAGATACGGTTCAAAAGAAGAAGGACAGGGAGCAGAGATTTCTTTTTGAAAGATGGACAGGGAGCAGAGATATTCTTCGAAAGATGGACAGGGAGCAGAGATATTCTTCGAAAGATGGACAGGGAGCAGAGATATTCTTCGAAAGATGGACAGCAAGCAGAGATATAATTCGAAAGATGGACATGGGGCAGAGATACGGTTCAAAAGAAGAAGGACAGGGAGCAGAGATTTCTTTTGAAAGATGGACAGGGAGCAGAGATATTCTTCGAAAGATGGACAGGGAGCAGAGATATTCTTCGAAAGATGGACAGGGAGCAGAGATATTCTTCGAAAGATGGACAGGGAGCAGAGATATTCTTCGAAAGATGGACAGGGAGCAGAGATATTCTTCGAAAGATGGACAGGGAGCAGAGATATTCTTCGAAAGATGGACAGTGAAAAGAGATATTCTTCGAAAGATGGACAGGGAGCAGAGATACGTTTCGAAAGTTGAACAGGGGCAGAGATATGTTCCGAAAAATGGACAGGGAGCAGAGATATGCTTCGTAAGATGGATAGAGTGCTGAGATATGGTTCGAAAGATGGACAGGGTGTAGTGACGGGGTTCGAAAGATGGACAGAGAGTAAATATATGGTTCGAATGATGGAGAGTGAGTAGTGATATGGTTCGAAAGTTGAACTGAGTGTATTGATATGTTTCGAATGATGGGCAGGAAGCATAGATATGGTTTGAAAGATGGACATGGAGCAGAGATATGGTTCGAAAGATGGACAGGGGGCAGATATAGAGTTCGAATGATGGGCAGGAAGCAGAGATATGGTTTGAAAGATGGACATGGAGCAGAGATATGGTTCGAAAGATGGACAGCGGGCAGATATAGAGTTCGAATGATGGGCAGGAAGCAGAGATGTGGTTTGAAAGATGGACATGGAGCAGAGATATGGTTCGAATGATGGAGAGTGAGTAGTGATATGTTTCGAAATGTGAACATGGCGCAGAGATATGGTTCGAAAGGTGCACAGGGGACAGAGATATCGTTCGAAAGATGGACAGGGAGCAAATATATTGTTCGAAAGATGGATAGGGGGTAGAGATATGGTTCGAAAGTTCAATAAGTGTCAGAGATAAGGTTCGAAAGATGGCCAAAAAGCAAAGATATGTTTCGAAAGATGGACAGGGAACAGAGATATATCTTTGTTAATTTATGGGCCAAATAATATCTAAATACAACATTGTATCCTACTTATGATTCGAATGATGGTCAGGGGGCAGAGATATGATTCGAAAGATGGACAGGGAGCAGTGCTATGTTTCGAAAGATGGACAGGGAGCAGTGATATGGTTCGAAAGATGACAGGGAGCAGAGATATGGTTCGAAAGATGGACAGGGAGCAGAGATATGATTCGAATGATGGACAGACATGAGTCAGAAATGTTAATAGCTTAAGCGACACAACTTTCAACGGTGGTAGTGTGATATGGGGAAAATAAAGATCGGCCCTTGACCAGATGATCAAGTTGATATCTCCCTCTCATTAGTTTGAAAGAAAAAGTGTGAGATGGACAAATAATCACGTTCTGTGGGGAAAGAACTCATAACCAGTATACCCTCTCTCTCTTTCTCTCTCTCTCTCTCTCTCTCTCTCTTTCTGTCTGCGATCAAGACACAATCAGAGAAGGATTCCAGACTCTCTCATGAAGTCAGCTGTCTGTTTAAGCGAATCGATTGCCCCATATAATTTCTCTTCCAGGGAGGTCGGCGTGAACCACATTGCTCTTCTCGGGTCTGTGTACTGGGGACAATCCTGTAGAACATGTTTTGTAGTCATATTGTCCAGTGTACAGTGGCATAGGCTGGTTGTACCTATTTTGAATTTGGTGAACATGTGATTTCTCATTCTATTGTGGCCAGTGCGTAGGCGAAGTATGATGACTTGATCCCTCCTATAATTGGTGGTATCCGTCACTCTCGTTATGCTTTGGGTGTTCTCGTTTCCATTTTTCGTGGAACTGACCTTTGAGGATCGATTTAGCTTCATCAAAACTGAGCGGATGGTTCTCTTGTAGTAATCTCCCTCCCTCTTTAGCTAATTTGTCTGCGCGTTCGTTCCCGTGTATATTACAGTATGATGGTATCCACTGAATGACTACTCTCTGGATGTTATTGCATAGTTGGTCCAGGGTTGTTCTCAAGTCATATAGTTCATTGTTCTTGAGGCTTTTTAGAGCTGATAGTACTGACAGTGCATCAGTCAGAATCATCAATTTATTGTGCATGTTATTTTTGTGTTGAGTAGCCAGTGTTGCAGCATCTCTGATGGCCTCAGTTTCTGCTTTAAAGTTGTTTGAGAATTTTCCTGTAGCTATTGACTTGGGGATCTCGTCCTGATTATTCAGCGTCAAGAACACACATCCCCCTCTATTTCTGGTGGCATTTGTAGCAGAGTCATCTGTGTATATGTGGGACCAAGAGTCCTGTGGGTAGGTATCGTGTGTGTGTTTTTCTACACAAAGCTGTCTTTTCATTGGCTCTTGGAAATGGCGGGGGAACGGAAATATTCTGAATGCAGATATGTTACTTGACTTAAACAATCAACCAATCAGATGGCAACAAGAGAATCGCTGAAATAATAATCTGGAAACTACTAGGATGTTGATTCTACATGTATACAATGTGTCAACTTCTAAAACGAACACCCATGAATCTGTCAGAAATGCAGTAAAATCATTTGTGGTAATTAAGTTAATTTATTTAGTTCTTTACGCACATTATTAAGTATAAGGGTGTAGCTGTGATCTAAAACGTGATTACTGACCATTATTAAATGGCAACTTCTCTCTTCCAACAAACTGGCAGACAATCTGGTTATAAATGTTCTTCTTCCTGGCAACTTTCAGCATGCCCTCTGATGCATCTACAGCATCTAGGTTCTTGTATCCAAGTTTCACTAACTGCCATACACAAATAAGAAATACTGAAGTCACTTTTTGAAATATAATTTCAAATTTCATAATTTAAAGTATTTTTTAAATGCTAGAATGGATCTCAACTGATTTCACAACCTAAAGAATGTGGATTCGTCAGCAATTAAACAGAAGACCATGTTAGTTTCTCAATGAAAACCTCAACATTTATCAATCTTTTGATGTGTCCTATTTTATTGGATACTATTTTATACCTTTTTGTGTTGACGTAGTTGATGACGTAGTCATTTCACAACTTTTTGTCTCTCCAACTATTTATCAGTTGTGTTGCTGACTTCCAAAATACCTATTCTCTGAACTGTCTGGTGACATTTCTCTGGTTTCCCTCAATCTCTGCTGCCCATTCTTCTCTTCACCTTTCACAATTTATTACAGTTACCCCCTTCTCATTTAGAGACCAGACAAATTATGATTTTCTCCAGATTTTGCAACAAGTTAACTTCTTATTTTTTAGATTTCCTTGGCCACTCTCTTTAGCATAGACATAAAACTGTCAACATTCTTCTGTCAAACTACATTTCTTTGCTTCCAAAAAATTACTTGTCTCTTGAGTCATGGGGAACTCTTTATTCAACGTTCAAGCAGGAAACAATCAGAAGGGATCCCCCTGATAAGCAAGTGTTTAGACCCCTAAGCCCCATATACTATAACAGGTCTGGTGGGTCATGACGTCCATGTGTCTACTTCCTGCAATATTCTGAGCCTTAAAGTTCAGGCAATGACCTGATGGAATATCATATCTCCTCTGTCCGTGACATCGTCTGACTGATCAGCCTGAATATTCTTGGCTCTGTGGACTTACTCTTGACCGAGATCTTCCTACTTCCAAATGTCTATGATTCATTTCCACATATCAAGATTGATTCAAAATAAAACTGATGAATTCTTTTCTCTAATGTTCATTGTCAAAAATGAGTGGTGTAATATCTGTTCGCATTCTTTAAATGCTGCCTGAGTTATTTTACACCTCGCCAAATTATTATATTCGGAAATTATATATATGTTGATATATTTTGAAAAAGATGGACAAGGGTGCAGCGATATGCTACGAAAGATGGACAAGTGGCAGAGATATGGTTCGAAGCATGGACAGGGGGCAGAGATATGGTTCGAAACATTGACAGATATATAAATTATATTTGAAGAAAATAAGAGAAACCGCCTACCAACCACTAATATCTTCAGTAATCAAGAAAAAAGGATGGTCATATGTTGGACATGTGTTGAGGAGAGATAATAACCGAATAACAAAGCAAGCCTTTATGTTGAAAGCAACCGCTAAGATGAAAAGAGACCGATCAAGAGAATCACTGAGAAGAACATTGATCAGAGAGGCAAGAGCAGCAGGAATCGGCTCCTTCAATGAGATAGAGTTGCTTGCACAGATCAGAGACAAATGGCGAGATTTGATAAAAGATCTTTACAAGGATTGAAAACTGCTAGAACAAAAATTTAGATAAGGGAAAGTGTATCTGGGTCTATGCCCTATGGACCGGCTACGGCTCGATAGGTCAATAGATAGATATACGATTGTACATCTACCATGAGAAGTCAATATCGATTCAGGTAATTTGAAGGTCGAGAACAAAACATACATTTTGTATGGAAACTACCATTTCTCATTTTTCTTATTCTTTTCATTTTACTTTCAGCGTCTCTCCTGTTGTTATGTTTCCTAATGTTTCTAATATTCCAACGATCCATCTTTTTCGTGGTCGGCCGTTGCATCTCGATCTCTCCTAGCGAATGTTGAAGGCTAATTGTGTTTTGATTTTCTGGACTCTCTTTTTAAGCGGCTAGCCCATTTTATTTGTTGTTTGTTTATGTATTTAATAGCGGTTATTATTATATGTAACTTTTTTTCTTAGTTATTCACTTTTGATGTTATCTATCAGATTGTTTTCTGTGATGCATCTAATACATTTCAACACGTGGTAGTTATTTTCCTTATTGTTCTAGAGTCCAGCGTCCAGATTGAGACATCATGGATATAAAGAAAAAAATCGTGGAAAGTACCCCACCGCCTTAAGTGCATGTCACAAAACCAATTAGATGTTAAACAAATGTACAATAATTGATCTATTCTTTCACACACTCATTCTGTCACAAACTATGGTATGATCTATAGAACATTTCTATATCTATAAATAACAACACCTGAACAAGAACATTCAGACTGTCTTATACCTGCTCTCCAGCGAGGCCTGTTCCTGCACCAACGTCTAAAATGTTGGCATCATAGTTTTCCTTTAATAGCTCGGCTATGACTTCAGCCGTTTTACTTGGACTTGTGTAATTCAAGGCTACTGCATACTGATATAAAAGACACAATCACCATCTAAGTAATGATAAATGACATAGAAGCAAAACAATACCAATTTCTATTAACATTATTAACATAGTGCGTGGATTTAACCATAAATAATTTTAGTGTTTCATGCCATATTAATCTGGTAGTTGAGAGATCTGAGTTCTTTTTTTTATGAACCAAAAAGTTTCGGAAATCTTCTCAGTAATTTCTAGAACATAGATGGTCACTCAACTTCACAACTCACTATTTATGTTCCAGATAAATGTAATGAAAATATCATATTTGATAAATGTAATGCCCTTTCGACAAATGTTAGTACAACAGTTCTTCAGAGGTTTGGTATATTACAATTTTCTAAATGACTGGTTGAGACCAATAGTTTTGGCTAGCAGCTCATAAACGTTAATGAAAAATCTTATGTTAAACCAGGTGCTACTTTACAGCAAGATATTAGCGTGTTTAAGATTATCAGACTCAACCACAACCCACTGGAAAACAATAGGACACCACCAGTCCCTAATGAGTACATTCTTCATTAGCATCAATCACTCAAATAGACTGCGATTTTGGACACTGGAAGTCTGCAGTCTGTTTTAGGGGTTTAATCCGGCCATAGTTGATCATACGAGGTTGTGAGTACTATAGCACTGTGGGATATAGTGAAATGATATTCTAGCCAGAAAGGGAAAAGACTGTGAGCAAACACATCATAAGATAGATCGTTCTAATATAATCAGGTTCGTCCAGTGCACCAGAGAAGGACGCAATCATTCAATGATGATCACTTTATCTACAGGACAAATTACGATCAGTATTTTCAAGCTGTATCTGGTCATAACAAAATGTAATGTAACATTTTGAGCTTGGACTCTCTGGTACGTCACTGAGCATATGTTGGTAAATGTATGGAAACAATCTATAGATACCATCGTTCCATTTATAATAACACATTGTACATTTTTCTTGCATTGATACATTGCTATTTCTCTAATCTACACATATAGATCTGTGGTAAGCCATCAACGTCACTACCCTATACAATGGCAGAGCTATTCACGAGGACACCCTACGCGATGACGATCAGGAGCTTGACAATGTAAATGAATGCAGTGACGAACGTTTCTGATTGGTTGGAGACTCAATAGTGTACTCATGGTATGTGTGTGCCGAGTGACTCAATGAACATGAACAGCAAATTAGAGAGCAGGTTTAATTCGTCGTCAGTGATTGGGATCATTACAGAGATCCAAGATTTGCAGTACCACCTTCATTTATGTCCCGGGCCATGCTGAAGTTGAAGACAACGACAAAGCAGACTGACTGGTTCCACAATATTAGCTGCTGGACAGCCAATTGATCGGACAGATATAATTAACAATCTACGAGAGATGGGTATAACAACGGACTTTGAGAGAAGTATAAATACATGGCTGTCTAGACTGTGTGAACTGGGAGTGAAGACCGGTGTTGCTAGAACACAGCGATATTCTGGATGTATGAGAGGCTTTGTTAGCCAACACCGAAATGGCACAATTAGTTGCCGTGTGCTGATGAACATTTTGAGGAGATCGGACCACCTATGGACGTGTCTCGAGGGATGTGAAGATGATCCTAACGTGACTTAACATAACATTTTTCTTGCAATTAAACATTTCAGCAAATTAAGCATTTAACAGGGTTGCGCATCTAGAAAGAATGCCGCGCGATTCCTTACTATACAAATCATATATTAAAAGTGGAAAGGTAGAAGAGAATAAGGCAGACACAGAGTAAGATGGACAGACAACATCAAAGAAGCGCTACAAGAACATCAACTGACAATGATTGAAGTCGACAAAAGAGCGAGAACCAGAACTTTGAATCTCCCTCGATACCAGAACGGGTACAAGAAGAAGTGAAGAAAGTGAAACATGCATTTTTTTTTTTTTTAATGGAATGGGGTTCATTCATTGTGGCTTCTGAAAGGGCCACAGAATAAAGCCCGCATGCTCGATACAATTTATCACCTTATGTACAAGTCAAAGACTATGGGAAGCATAAGAAAGATCGTGCAAAATTTTACCTGCTCATATTTATCCCATGAATCAGTGTAAATTTGAGCGGAACCCTCTGAACCGCTGCCACGTTTTGTATACCTTTTTAGAGCTTCATTTGCCTCCTCTATCAAGTCTTTGTGTTCAGACATGTTTCTGTTGAATAACAACACAGTGGAGCCTGTATTCTCAACTACATATACTCCTTAATTCGTAATAATAATCATCATCATCAAGTACAGGGCCTACTGGCGTAGGTGATCATGTCTCTCCACAATTTTCGATCTCAGCAGCTATTTATCATTTCTGTTGTTGACCTTCTGCCAAGCCATTCTCTTAAGCTGTCTGTTATTTTTTCTCTTACTTCCCTCTATCTTTTCGTCCCTCAATTTTTTCCAGTTGTTACAATATATTCCAGTTGTTATCTTCTCATTACATGGCCAAAAAATGATGATTGTTTCTTCCTAATATTGGAAATTAGCTCTCTTTTTGCTTTGACCTCTTTCAGAACATCTTCATAACTCTTCTTAGCTGTCCATGGTACTCTCAACATTCTTCTGTAAAACCACATTTAACAGACTCCAGTGATTTTCTTGTCTGTTGTCCTGTTGTCCATGATTCCCATCCATGTTAAGACTGGCTCTACATAACATTTAAGAACTCTTTTTCTTGTTTGTATTGTCAAAAATGGATTGCATAGTATCTACCTCATTTTTTGGAAAGCTGCTTTTGCCTGAGCCATTCTGCATCTCACCTCTTTTGTACATCTTCCGTCTGAGGTTAACAAAGTTGTTCCCAAATATTTAAATTCATTTACCTGTTTTATTATTGTTCCACTTGTCTTTATTTTGCACTGAGGTGATGTCTTTTTCTTTGTTGTTACCATTACCTCTGTCTTTTTGCTGTTAAGGCTGAGTCCTTTATTTTTGCTTTCTTTCACTATAATGTCCAACATTTCTTGTAACTCATTTTCACTCTTAGCGATTAATACTGTATCATCAGCATACCTTAGATTATTTATATTATGACCTCCAATTGTTATTCCAGGCATATCCCTTATGGATCTTAAAATAATCTCACTATAAATATGAAACAAATCTGGTGACAGCACACAACCTTGTAATAATTTAAAAAACAATATTCGCCATTATCCTTAAAATGTCCAGCAACGTCGATTGTCCTCTATTATTCCTTCTTGCTTGTAACGTTGTTGCTATTTTTATTTTTTAATTTGAACATAAATTATCAAAGACCCAGTAGAAGGAAAGAGTGGAAAAAATATATCGAATTAAAGCTGTGAGAATTACCTTTGAATAAAAAAATGAGAGAAGAAAAAGTATGTTGTCACTTTCTTACGCTGAGCGGAATTGTTTTCTGCACGTTGACGTTATAGGAAGACTTCTTGTTGTAGCCTTGTGGTTACCTTGCTATTGACATCACACAAAAACTAATTCCCTGGAACATTCGGTTTCTACGAACGAGATTATTACATAATCTATGGCTTCTCCACCATCCGTGAAGACATCCGCTGCGTTGGGTTCGCAAATTTATTATTTCATCAATTCTAGGTGGACTATTCTAGGAGTCCTGATAACTACTCTTTGTCCAAAGTTCATGCCCCCCCCCCTTGTTTACCATTGTAAAAGTCGATCAATTTATGTTAGGATTGTTTATTTTGTCACATCTAGCCCTCTCGGAAAACAACGAAATACTGAAGGTCCGGTGTTTAGCACGGCGAAATACAGTAGGTCCGGTGTCCAGCATGGTGAAATACAGGGAATAAAGGGAAAGGTCCCTTTGCCTTTTTCGAACATAAAGAGCTCAGGAAAAGTCTACAAGAGTTGGACAAAGAAATGATGCCCGTGAACAATTGTTAAATGAAAAATATGTCCATGTCTAAGGCTTATACGTCTAACCGAAAGACACAGATTTCGCAGGTCGCCACAATTAGCGACACAACGCAGATATGCCCACGTAACGGCTGAAAGCTGAAGAACAAAATGGATTCAGTTTACCTCACTATTATATTAGAAACTATGGGAAATGCAGCGGAATTATGCAATATTGTGAATCTTGTCAGAAAAAAATGTGTCGATTAATTAGGTTCCACTGTACAAACATAACAATCTAGCCAAACATAATCGTCTACAAATATAATCTTTTGTGAATTTCATTATTCAGATAATATGTCTCTATAATTTCAGCAACATTATATGTTTATAAATATTAACTTTGAGCTAAATAATTTGTGTAGTTTTCTTAGTTGATTCATATTTACTTATATAATAATAACATTAGACGGTACAACAATAATATCAGACGGTACAATAATAACATCAGACGGTGCAATAATAACATTAGGCGGTACAATAATAACATCAGACGGTGCAATAATAACATTAGACGGTGCAATAATAACATTAGGCGGTACAATAATAACATTAGACGGTGCAATAATAACATAAGGCGGTACAATAATAACATTAGGCGGTACAATAATAACATTAGGCGGTACAATAATAACATTAGGCGGTACAATAATAACATTAGGCGGTACAAAAATAACATTAGGCGGTACAATAATAACATTAGGCGGTACAATATTAACATTAGACGGTACAATAATAACATTAGGCGGTACAATAATAACATTAGGCGGTACAATAATAACATTAGGCGGTACAATAATAACATTAGGCGGTACAATAATAACATTAGGCGGTACAATAATAACATTAGACGGTGCAATAATAACATTAGGCGGTACAATAATAACATTAGACGGTACAATAATAACATTAGACGGTGCAATAATAACATTAGACGGTGCAATAATAACATTAGGCGGTACAATAATAACATTAGGCGGTACAATAATAACATTAGACGGTACAATAATAACATTAGGCGGTACAATAATAACATTAGGCGGTACAATAATAACATTAGGCGGTACAATAATAACATTAGGCGGTACAATAATAACATTAGGCCGTACAATAATAACATTAGACGGTACAATAATAACATCAGACTCATCACAGAAATACAAAAAAAAAAAAACAGAATGACACAGGCCAAAAAAGCATTTCATAAAATGAAAAAGTCTTTTATTTACTTGAAGTAAGGGAGTTTTGTCGGTGCTATATAAAACCAATTCTGACATATGGAGTTAATCATGGACAAGAGAAAAAGAAATGAAAAGATGATTTAAGACCACAGGGGTGAGATTTTTCAGAAGAATGTTGAGAGTTCCCTGGAAAGCTGAAAATACCGACAAGGAAATTCTTAAAGAGGCCAACACAAAATGAAAGCTCCTAAAATAAACACCACATCAGCATTTTTCTGGATCATCAGAAGAGGCAAGTTAGAATTCTTGGTTACAACTGGCAAAATACAGGGAAAGATATGACGGACAACAAAGAGAGAAGATTCTGAATATATTGTGTACACGGTAAACAGTCAACAACAGAATTGATACGATACATTGTAGACAAAAAATTGCGGAAGGACATTATCCCCTACGGCAGTCAGTTGTGCACATGATGATGAGATGCCTTCATTACATTTCCTTAGATACATTGTAATTTTTCTTGCAATGAATCGTTTTTTTGCGTTCGCCAATTTTCTCTTTTGGTGAAGTCCCCAGAGACTAGAAGCTGAATTGTGAGTGTTTATCCGTTTTTTTCCCCTGCCAGCTGTGTATACAGGGGTTCCTCGTAGCACAGGCAGATAACCCCGTCTTCGGAGGTAGTCATTTTTTTTTTTCTGTCGATGAGTAATTGACGTTTCAAACCGTGTCTCACTGTTGAGGACAAGGGTAGTTGCCACAGAGAGAAATCACAAATAAAAATCACTCCTGGTGCACCGGGATTTTGAACTCAGAACGTCTCTGTCTTGACACCGGCGTCTTACTCAGGACCAACCAGTCCCTCAAATGAATTATTTGAACAAGTGACACGCAGTAAATGTCTTCATCATTATCAGCATCAAGTGTCGTGTCTGCAATTGCAGGTGATCTCTCCACAACGCTATACCATTAGAGCTGCTTATCAGTTCTGCTGTTAACTTCCTACCAAAATGCTTGTTTCTCTACTCTTTCTTCTTGTTCTTCTTCCTTCAATTGTTCCTGTGTTTCACAATATATTTCAATTATTCCTTTATTACAACATGACCAAAAATGACAGTTGTTTAGAGTAAATATACTATTTTAATTAAAGATATATTTTTCATTTTAAAAAGTTCCTAGAAAAAAAATAACACTAATTAAATTACTATAAGAAACAAGAAAATGGAGACGTGAATGCATTCATTTAACTTGGTAGCATCATAGACAAATAATGAGGCGCTGAAGTAGAAGTTACAAAGCGAAGTAGGAAGGCTAGTGAACCTTTTGTTCTTAATTTTTTGAAAAAGCCAAGGGACTATCATTAACAAACAAAAACTTAGATTGTTTCATGCAAACGTCAGGTAGGCTTTTTATATATAAATCAGAAATATAAACAACACAAACGAGAAATACAAGGAACTGTATTCTGTAGACATTCAAAGTTAGTCAGTAACTTAGTCGTCGGATTATCCTCATCGCACATCCAACAAACTGTCCTTGATCAACAAAATGTTGATTGTTTGTTTCTTTCTGATGTTTTTTAGGAGCTCACTTTTTGTGTTAGCCTCGTTGAGAATTTCCTCGTTGGTCTTTTTAGCTGTCCAGGGAACTTTCAACATTCTTTTGAGAAATTCCATCTCTGTGGCCTCTAATCGTCTTTTCATTTGTTTGTCTACTGTCCATAATTCACTTCCATAGGTCAGAATTGGTTCTATATAGCACCGATGAACTCTCTTACTCACTTCTGTTGACATAGGTTTGCTGCATAAGATATTTTTCATTTTCTGAAATGCTATTTTGGCCTGAGCTATTCTGCTTTTTATTTCTGTGGTACATCTTCTATCTTATGTTATCATTGTGTCCAAGTATTTGAAGCGTTCCACTTGTTTCAGATTTGCCCTGTTTACTTTTATGTTGCACGATGGTGATGATTGTTTCTCCGGATCTACATTAGAGAGCTATAATTAATCAGTCTATAAACGTAAATCCTGTAGTTGCCCATGATGGGACACACACTCTATTCCCACATATTGCAACCGGAAGCCGTTTCTCTCATCATTGTCAAGATCAAGGTCGTCTTGGTGTCTTGAAACCACTTTCATCTTAATCTACCCATGTCTCGTGTGCTATGAACTATACCTTCCAATAATGTTATTTCTAGACAAATATGTCTTTGGCGTGATCGTAAACATGTGTGTCCTCTATAACATGTTTATAAACCTGTTCTCTTCAGAATAAAGGTTTATGTTTTTTTGTTTTCATTGCTGTTGTTTTTCCATTGCCGAGGTATCCTAAGAATTTTCTGCAGCATTTAGTTTCAAATGAAGTAATTTTCTTCATTGTTGTTTACGAAACTGTCCATGATTTACAACCATATGTTGCTATGTGGAAGATACATGTCATCAGTAGTTTTAATTTTACTGTGTTGTTGATATTGTGCCAAATGTTCATTTAATTGAATTTGTGTCTTGCTCTTGCTAGTCTTCCCTCAATCATCTTCTGGCAGTCTCCACTGATATTTATAACAAATCCCAGATATTCATATCATCATCAAGTCGCGTGTCCATTGCAGAACTTTACATTCCCAACAATCCGTCCCTAGCCAATCTCCCACTTCTTCTGGCTCAATGTTTCTTTGTTGTCTTGAAAACACCATCTTCTTAGTTTGCCGTGTTTTGTGCGGGAACAATACCTTCCATTATTGTTCTTTCCAACCAGCTGTCTTATGGCGTGGTCACAATATTTAAATTTCCTCTGTAGAAAGGTGTTTATAAGTCAGTTCTCTTTAATGTTTAAATCTTTTAGTACCCCTTCATTTCTCTTGTTCGTTATCATAGGTATGTTACAGATTTTTCTGCAGCAATTTGTTTATAATGAATCAATTTTCTTCCTTGCTGTCTTCAAGATTGTCCATGATTCACAAGCATATTTTGCTAACGAAATGCAGGGCCTTGTTAATTTTAATTTTTGTGCTTGCTGGTACATGTTCTTCATAACATGTAAGTTTTGCATTATTAATACTTTTCTTTAATTGATCACCTTCTGGCAGTCTCCATTGTTAGTTACTACAAATCTCTTAAATTCATAATTTGTTTCAATTTCAAGTTCTTCTCAGAATAACGTGGCAAAGATAAACTACACTTGGAAACGAATAGCGATGACAGCACAAAGACAGAAAGGATTGGACCAGCTACTTTTTTTTGCTCCAATTAAAAATACAATTTAAAAAAACAAGAATTGAATATTAGATTTTGATTAATTTATAACTGAAAGTATTCTTCAGCTGTGGCTGCGCTCACCCGACCAGTACCCCTCTTCAACATCCGCCCTTAATGTGTCGTTAAGAACATGCGTTTACATAAAGTTGCGATATCTGTGCCTTTCTGCTCGACACATTCGTCTTCAGTATAACTTACTGCGTTATGTGCTAGCACAACAAATATAGAACACCAGTTTTATAAACAGTTAGTTTCTCTCAGCGTTATGCTCTGGCTTCTCAGTAAACTATATAAAGATGATTTCAAGCAACCCAATTTCTTTTAAATAGATGTAATATATATATATTTTTTTAACTGCTTACACAACGACATCTCTTAAGACCAACACCTCGATCCTGTATTGTCAAAATTCCCAGCGGCGCCTGGACTGAAAGGAGTCAGCAATCAATATCTGAATACTTGCGTCAGAATCCGCGAACTACACTTGATAAAGATCTTATTTTGTCTTCACGGGGTTGCGCTGAAACCGGACTGACCAGTTTGACTATGTGATTAGAGATAGAACGGCAAGTATTCAAAAATGTGTCCTGCAGAATTTGTCTGTTTTCGACCGGATGACGGAGATACCACAGTTTGCTGTAACTCGTAACACAAGGCACTGTGATCACAGAAAGTCTTTCTGAAGTCAGACGATCGAAATGGGTAAAGGCAGAAGGAAAAAAGGAGAACAATATTTTATTTAAAAACAGTCGCGAGAAAAGAAAACATCCTACAAAAAGCACATGTATATACCTTAGACTAAACAATTGGAGGCGAAGGCGCGCCCTCCCAGCACCAGAGCTGGAAGTTGTCAGCAACTCATAGCTGACGGCTTGCGCCAGGATCGGTGAACCAAAACCATCCAGACCCTGCTACACCTCTCCGCGGTGCCTCCAGAAACAGACTAACCTGTCTAGTCTGGCCAAGCAAGCAGGGATCGAAGAGGGAAGACAACCCGGTACTCAAAAAAGTCGCGCTGAAGTCGGATGTGTTGGGCCGAAAGGCGCAGATATCACAGTGTTACACTGCAAACTTCAACAGAACGTAACTACGCCCACTTAACGACCTTTTAAGGGCGGATGACGAGGAGGAAGTCTACGGTTCGTATCCGCTAGAATACCTCAAATCATCGGGCGAACGCATCCATCCATCCATCCAGACTAAACAATTAAGAGTAATTTTATAATTTAAGCAATGTTCTTTACTGAATAGTTAATGAAAAGATACAACCAAGGTAAAGACAGATAAACCTTAATTATACAATCTATAACACATGATAAAGGAAGTATTACAACAACTCAGAAATATTAAAACAACACTCAGAGCAACTTGAAATGTACAAGTTCTTTCTACGATAAGTGTCCTTTCTCTTATGACGATAAAAGTCATCGAACGTTTTATTTTGTAAATAAAAAACAAAGATTATTATCAATTTACTTAAGGCTTATACCCGTATCGGTGTAGATGTTAAGTGATTCTCAAAATATGGAAACAAGAAGAAAGATCCCCTCAATCACGCCTTGAGTGTGGTGTATAGACGCCATGGTGATAATTCCAAAATTCTTTTATGATCATAGGATCATTTCTGGGCAATATGGCCAACATTAAGTCAGGCCGCCTTTATTTAAGAAAAACCAATTTAAGGTTGGCTGAACCTAAAAATAATTTCTCGAGGAATGGAATGCAATCTCTTGTGCTCAATAGGCCAGATCACTAAACCATGTTCTATGACTTCGTAAGATCTTTATATAAACATTATCTACATTCTAATAGCGGCTGCTCTGAGCAAGCTCTCCTTGCGATGTTCTCTAAATGAAATGTTTAAACATTCATGTTGCTCCAGTAAAGGAGGAGAAGAAGAAGAACTACAACAAAGTGACAACAATGAGACCTTTACTGATTATAGAGATAACGCCCATTTCATATTTTACAACTATGGACGCATCATTTCGAAGGGTAAATGGATTCAATGTTAAACCATTTAAATTGTTAGTACCTGTCTTAATCAAAGGGCCTGTATCAGTAGAAAAATGTCTAGCAATACAATTTCTGAGATTTAGCCGACCCAGTTATCAACGGCTATTTCTATAGATGGTGTTGTTAAAATATGAAGTATATACTTTGGTATTTTCTTTATGTTCATTTTTAATATTTGGAAAGGATGGATGAGGCCTATCTTTGTTTTCACTATTTGAAGCTTATCTTCATGTGGAAGCCCGGCAGATCTTGTCTTGTTCATTAGCTCCTTAATTGTATCACCCATTTAAACTCATTACTCGCTGCAAGAATGAAAAAAATATAACTAACACAGAGCCATATTTTCACTAACAGGAGCACTGTAAATGCGCTGAAAAATATGTTTCCCCAGTATACATACGTCATTGCTGTCATCCATGTCACTAGCCAGCGCCACAGCAACTCCACAGGTAGCTTCGGAAGCTCTTACAGAAGACCGTACAATTGGAAGCTTGGGTGCGCATGTTAAAAGTTGCATTCCTCTTATTGAAATGAACAAACGTATGTATGTTTCCTTCTTATTTTTGCAGTGGTTAATGAATTGGACTACAAAGGACAAGAGGTAGGTTTCGATCCCAACCGACGGCTCCGGTTCACCCAGCCTTAAATAGGTACCGGATTTTTTTTCTGGGAAAGTAAAGCGGCATGGACGTAATACCGACCACATTACCCCAAGAATCACGTGCCGAAAATCTGTACAATTTATGGTCACTAACACCATATTCCCTATACGCCACTTGGCGTGACGGGGGTACTTTACTTTTTTTTTACTATCACATTACAACTGTTTAACACACCTAGACTAAGTGACACAAATTTCCTTTCCAAACTAGATGGGCAGAATTACTTATATGTTAAAGCTGGTGCCAGTTTTGCAATGTTCTGTTGGTCTTGATGGTACAAGGATTTCAGACTAGACAAAGTAGCTTTCATCACAGTTCCACCAGAGTTTACTGGCTATAATGGGCATGTAAATGTCTGCATCATTTAGGTTTAGCCGTTTGTGCCAAATACACTTCAATAAATGTACAGAGACGTGAAGTAGAAATATGGGTTTTATGAGTGATAGCTTGTATATTATCATGGGCTTTTATGGGGTAGTCATCAACAGTAACACCTTCTTCAAGCCTTTTGTTCATACAACAGCTCAACAAATTTACTAGCTAGGACCACCTCTCCCATTATTACACAACCAGGAGTGACTTTCCTTTAATTATATCTGTCTTAAGTTCAACGCTGAATGAGAGATTTTGAACAAGTTCATGCCACGATCTATAGCTGGTATAAGCTTCACATTTAATGTATAAGGTAGAATAGATTAATTGTTCAACCAAATTGTATGTTCCAGACCCTCTGTACCAGGGAATTTGTGGAAACTAATCATGTCCGTCTATAAATGTTTAATAATAATAATAATAATAAACGAAATATTGGGACCCAGTTATTCTTAGAGGGAGCCTCGATAGTTGGACTGCAAAGGACAAAATGTCGGGTTTGATCATGATCGACGGCTTCCGGGTTCACCCCATCCTTAAATAGTTACCGGATTTTTTTCTGGTAAAGTAAAACGGCACGGGCGTAATACCGACCACATTACCCCAAAAACCATGTGCGGAAGGTTTGTAAAAATGTATGGGCACTAACATCATATTCTCTATACGTCACGTGGTGTGACAGGGCTGTACTCTTTCTTTTTTGTTTTTATTATTACTACAAGTTACGAGATGGAAACTTGAATAAATACTTGATGTATAAGCTTCAACATCATAGTTTGATCTTCATTCTGGCACACAACACTTTCCAGGCATTTCTAAAGATAAATTATTTCGGGCTAACATCCTTTTGTTTGGGATTGTGTGTATGTTTGTGAGCGTGTGCATGTTTCGTAAAGAAAATAAAAGAGACCCGCTACACGGCGTATATTCCATAGGGAATGTGGTGTTAGTGCCCATATCTTGTATCAACTTTCGGCACTTTCTTATGTGGTCAGCACAGCCCGTGCCGCATGGAAATCCGGTACCCATTTAAAGCTGGGTGAACCTAGAAGCCGTCGAAAAGACCTCCAACGATCTTGTCCTTGGTTGACCAGTTCGCAAACAAATGATCTACAGCGGCTGCACGTATTGCACATTATACAGTTTTTTCGCTAATTTTAACTTGTGTTGTTTGCGATCCCGCATAAGTCTTGTGTCCAGCATAAACGTTTGTGGCAGTCTTTGTTGTTTTTGCTGTCTTGTTATCTTATTGATCAATCTTCTGTACTCTTATCTTGCTATTTGTTTTGATATTTGTTTCGATATTTGTTCTTGTCATTTCTTGCTATCATCTACTTTCATAATATGTATATAGAGACACACAACTCGTCATCATTATAGTTTTCGAGAAAATATAATAGAGTCTTTATTGTTGACATCCACTTCAAAACTTTAACAACAGTTAACACTGGTTCCCTACAATTAACAAACTATACTGTCCTCTTATAATATAAATGTTCCTTTATCGTTACTGTGTTGAGCCAACCGGCGATATATATTCACAAGTAACGCTCGTGATCGTATATAATTTAACTCTCAATCTTCTAGACCTTGAGGTCCTACATCTAAACCTAAACCACACAAATCTCTGTGCTCCTGCTCATCTGACCGGTTTCGTACAATGAACAAACTATATTGTCCTCTTATAATCTAAAGGTTCCTTTAAGTGCTGCGTCTAGAGTCTAAGTTCTCTTTATCTAAATCCAAGTTCTGTTCTGTGTGTTCTGTTCTGTCTCTATTGAGCTAAGATCCAAGTTTTTCTGCCTCTGTCTTGTCGTGTCTCGTATTCTGTATCTTCTTGTCTCTCTGCCTTGTGTGTCTTATTTCCAGTCCAATTATGGCCTTTTAGTGTCCCTTTAGCCACTCCCACCTGGCAAAAGATCATGGGAATCTAGTCTAGATACGGCTTATCATTCGTCTGTCTGCCGTCACTATATCGTTAGTGCCTCCTTTTTAATTATGTCCATGGTCTTATTGCTTTAAGCGTCCTGTCGGCCTGTCATTCTTCCTAAGTATCGTTCCCTAACAACTAAAACATTCATTGGCCCTTTGATTACGTGCGGCTATTTGTTCGTCAGAATCCTTTCATCTCAGACTGTCTATCTGTACTTCAAAGGCGCCTGCCGACACAAGAATCAGTCCTTCAAAGGATATTTCTGAGCTAGTCTTATTATTATAGCTATCTCGTGTCTACACCTGTTCGACGTGGTCCAGCGTCAATCGTTGTTGCGTTACACAATTTTGTTGGTCATTTCTACGCTCAGGCTGAACACCTGTACGCACCTCCACTGTAATCTTAAGCCGCTTACGCCACCGCGTCTGAGTTCTTAACGTCTCCTTGCCAATCGTTAAGACATGATTTTAATTCTACGTCGCCCAAAACTATTTTACCTCCTATCACCAGCGTATCGTCATATCATCGTCGTATCGTAAGTAGTATATTATGCATGTTATGGACTTCGTTCCCGCTAACCTCTATATAACCTATACAGATGACCACCAACAACAGCAGCAGCGGCACCCGTGACCCTGCCGTTGACCTTTGACCTTGCGGCTATGGTCATCGTGGTCATCCTGTATACAAATGATAGAGATCATTATCATCGGCAGCCGCAGCGGCAGCCTATACCTTGCTGCTATGACATCATCAAGGTCATCTGACGTCATCATCAAGGGGGAGACAATAGAGAGTTGTCTCTCTTGTTTTTAGTAACAATATATAGAGACGAGTTATCTAACCATTTGTTTTACTACGGAAAGTTACATTTGATGGGTCGGGGTAGACAATAATAGTGGGTGCATATGACTCTCGCACCGGCTCGATATATCTACTGGGCATTACCAAGATCTACCCAATCAGAATGCGCATATTTATAAATTTGAAACAAGCTAGGAACGGTAACAGCAGTCAGAATGTGAACTGTCTGTTAGTCATAAAGAGCCCGCCTATATTCGGAGACGCTGTATCATCGATTTAGAATCAGTTAGACGGTGTGTGGGAAACATAGTCAGGAATCATCGAGTGGTGGGAGAGAATATCGAATAAGTGTCACGCAATCTAAAAAACGCGGAACAAGCGATCATCGATGAAACACTGTATGACTAGAGATGCCATACACCAGACTGAACAGTAGACTAGTTACTCACTCGGTGCCCAGTTTCTACAGGTGAACAACCTATTGTAAAATCACATTGACCACAGCCGAAAACAATATCTGCTATTGTGGTCAGTCTAGATTTAACATAGTAAATAAGTTCATTAAATATATTGTCAATCGGCTAACACACAGTGTGATCTGCCATATCTAGTGACACGTGAAGCGTCATAAAACAGCCACCAGAGCCACTCAACACCAATTATAACATCCATTCATCTCATATCATTATAAAGGTAAGAAAACTAACACACAAGTCGTGTAGGTTAATTGTGCTTTAATTATTGTAAGAGAGTGGTATAATGAGCACAATTATCCCAACAAATATATTTTCTGATACGTCAAATATTACATCAAGCCCGCCATTTTGCGAGATCCATGGGATAATCTTGTCGGCTATGATATGCGATATCGAACTTGCCAAAGCGGTTTCTATTTTATTTTTGTCTACGTCAGAATCATATAGACTCGCTAAGTAAGGTCTAAATACACATTGCCCCAGGGCGAGACAGGCTACTACACGACCGGTATTGTAACGTTTATCGAAAAACAGCTCATCCATTATACTAGCGAAAATCACCACAACATCCCCCTCCTCTTTAACGTGCTCCATTATAGTTCGAGCGAAGGTAGTGAAAAAGCCAGAATTTTTGGCGGAAAAGTCTCTTACATAGTTTAGTAAATGACGCAATAGATGTGTATTTTCTGATATCCGTCTGTGATTGTTATGACATAAAATTGACATGGCCAGCTTATGTACTGAATGTCTAACGGAATGCAGGTTCATGTAGCTATTCTCAGAGCGTGTGTTCGCCATTAGAGGTGCTCTGTAAATGCCAAGCACTTCGTGTGTTCTGATATAACTATGCTTGAAACTGAAAAATAACGTCAGGGATAACAAGCCTCACGTGATCTATATTCCACACCGACGACGAGACAACGAATCATATGTCTGGCTGCTCTACCAGGAGAGAGAGATGTAGGGAGGAGAAAGAGGCGGAGAGAAGTGACAGTGTGAGAGAGACAGGGAGAAAGAGGTGAAAAGAGAAGAGAGTGTGAGAGAGCCAGAGAGGAGAGAGAGAGAGAGAAAGGCGAAGGAAAAGGAAAGAATAACAGTATAGATAGTAACCAGCTCCAAATATTATATATTAATTAGGCGATCAGTACAGTACCATCTACTAATGTTGCTTCGCATCTGAGTTTCGATGCTTGAGGTGACACTATACAGAAATCTCCGAACATTTCTGGATAGGCGGCCGAGCACATATGGGTGTAAACTCGCGTGCTGAGACGCCGGTTCAAGTCTCGTACTTTACCTTTACCTTTACCATCTACTAAAACAAAACAAACGTAACAACATAGTTAACCGCCCGCCACGTCACTACAAAAGACAGGGCAATGTTATACCTTCAATTATCCACTCGATAGGGAAAGATACGTGCCACTTATTTAGTCTGGATCTGCAGCCCACATGTAAAGCGCTATGATCTATGGAACGAAATCCGATGCTAGCCAAAATAAAACTGTGGGTCTTTATTTGTCCATATAACGTTAAAGTAAATATTCAATGTTTATGTCTATTAGAGAACGCACATAATTAATACAAGATGTATGTAAGGGAGATCTTAATCAGCTAACGAACATGCGTATTTTGAAATAAAAATTAGGAAAATCGGCTGATAAACATGGAAAGCGCAAATTTATTCATTCCCACTTTTCTTTCTATCTATTAGACTACTCAAGTTGGGTAGGCCGTGTGAAAATGAGCGAAATAGAAACATGGTTAACAATAGACTAAAGTCAGTATTACCTCCGCCACTGCATGCCTGCGGCAATAACAAGAATTCTTTTGAAATCACCTGCACGGTCGGGACTGTCCATGAATAGATACTTGAGACGGTCGTGGTGCTGAAGCCTGAATAGATAATTAAACTGCCCTTAACTCGTGAGCCATGATAATTATCAAATGGGGAGACGGAATAAAATAACCTGTGTTTTGTTACTGTTATAAAATGTTTACAGGAAAAAGTATTTTATTGTCTTTTGGATGCAATTTAAAATCTACAAAAAATATCTTGTTTACGTGTACACCATTATATCAAGGACAACTAACTAAGTCGTTTAATATCAATATTGGGGAATATCGGATAATAAATAAAAAGCTTGCGATTTTATTTCTTTACTTATCTTATTTTAACTGTTTACTCTGTCATTAATGAATTTAGGCGTGTATTTTATTAAGTATAGCCAAGGCAGTGTTTATTTATAGACAGTTATATCCATCTCGGCAAGGGGCGTAATTTGAATATCTACATCGTATAAGTTGGATGATAAACAAAAAGAGGTGTGTACATTCATCATTTTCTTAAACGTTTTAGGCGTGTATTATTAACAGCTGTCTATATTTATTGTCTGTTGCGACCACTTCGTCAAAGCACGTAATTTGAATATATACATCGCATAGATCGGACGAAAAATAAAACAGTTGGATACACGCATCGTACTCTTTTAAGTTTGTATTAATATTAGCCGTCTATATCTATTGGCAGTAGTGTCTACCTCGTCAAGCCACGTAATTTGAATATATATACATTGCACAGATCGGATGATAAAAAAAATTGGGTACGCTCATCTTGCTTTCAAATGTTTTAAGTGTGTATAAATAAAGGACGTCTTTATTTTTCGTCAGTTATATCCAGCTCGTCAAGGGATGTAATTTGAATATATACATTGTCCGGGTCGGATGATAAATAAAAAAAGTTCCATATTTTATATCTTATCGTAACAATTGTAGGTTCTTATTAATTAAACGTAGTAGACACGTATTTTAACACGTATAAATAATGCATAGAGGTTACATCGTCATGTTCATCCAGGTAATCAAGCCGTGAAATTTGAATATATTCTTGTCATAGCTAGTAGGACTTATACTGACCATTTATTGTTTAGTATGTATTATATAGTATAGGCAGGATAGTTAATTTATCTTTATGGGTAAGGATCTTTCAATTTTTAATATATAGATGTTCCCAAGTGGTATGGTCTTGACAACCAGACCTCATTACACCTGCAAGATCTGCGAGAAAACTTTTACAAGACAACATGAACTGACAAGACACCTGGGTAGTATTCACATAAAACCTGTGCTATGAATGCCCAATCTGCGGGTGTACATTTACTCGACCAAACAACCTGAAACAAACATATGTCCTCCCAAACACCCAGGAGCTACATCATCATCATCAGCGGAACCGCTTTATAACTCAGGCCCCTAGCCTGTGTCCTATACTTCAATAATCCAGCCAGTGGCCAATAAATCAGGAGCCCAAACAGTGTCATCTACAGCACCAAGAGACCAGTGTGCAGCAGGGGCATTGGAAGAACAGCCACTGCCTAAAAAAACTCGCCGTGATAATGGGTCCATAGACTGGGCAATGAATAAGCAAGACTTGTCTACTTATGTAATTACTGTGGGGAATCATTTACAAGACAAGACACACTAGATAGGCATACCGACACAGCTCACAGTAATCACTTATATAAGTGCCCTTTGCGTCCATGTGTATATACACGCCTATACAATCTAAAAAAACATGCAGCCAGTATATATACATCATTATCAATTCCCTCCACGGCATCATCAGTAACAGCATCATCATCAAGACAACCAGGTCTCTCCTCCTCTACTACCTCCTCAGCTACATTGTCCATAGCAACGTGTAAAAGAAAAGGTGCACCCCTTACAGAGACTTAAGACATTAAGAAACCACGCAGTGACACAGATTTAGATAGTTTAGCCGTCCTTCCAAGCGATGTTAGACAAGTATTTACTGAACACTGGACCGCGATTAGAACACATAATAGCGTTAATAGACACCTCTCAGTGCATACGGTGTTTCACAGACAAACTCTTCTCTACCCCCTAATTGGAACAATATCCTCCCACCTATATTTAATGCGCAAAAACACGAAGGTTTAAGATAAATTACTCGCACAACGTCATCTTAAGAAATAGAGAAAATAATGATCTAAGATTCTTTCATAGTTGTGTGAATAATTATCCTGTTCTCGAATCTCCCATGAGTATCAACAACATAGCAGATTTCGATAGGTTCATAATACATTTGCACGAAAGCGATATTCTCAGCCACGCAAATAATTTAAAACCCAGTAGTAAATATTCTCTGGAGACCATCACTTCTACGACCTTCTATCTCTCCCACTTTGTAGAACACTCCATTGGATGCCTAACATCCGAACTCCCATCATACATAACAAACAACAAATCTATTTATACTTTACAACATAACGTTAACGGGACAATCTATAACGATAATCTCTGCTTTTTCAGATACGTAGCTCTACATAGGGGAGCTAAATGCAATAACGTAAGCAAACCAACTAGAGCTCTCCTGAAACAGTGGATCAGAACCTGGAGATACAGAGTTCCAGGGTGTGATGTTAGCACATATCCTCCATTTAGAACAGTGTTTTGGGGTTAATATCGACGTCTATATCTTTGATAAAGAAGAAGCGCTGTCCCCAATGTTACGAGGTAGCACTAGTTCTACCAAAACTTTAAGGGTTCTACCCTACAACGATCATTGTGTGTACATCGTGGATATTAATAAGGAAGCTAGATCCTTTGCTTGTAATAAATTCGGAAAATTGTGGAAGGATTATAGGTTTGTGGAGAGGCATGAGAAAACGTGTACAGGGGGTAAGCGAAAGGATAGGTTTGTTGGTGGTGTCTATAAACCCAAGGAAACTATATGGGAGGCTATAGCTAGTAACGGGATAGATGTAAATACTAAATATATCTATCCCTATCGGGCAACTTTCGATTACGAATGTTATATGGAGAAAATACCAGGGACAGTTAGCGATGGTAGTACGACCGAGTATATAGCCAAGCACAACCCTATGTCTTGCGCCATAGCTAGCAATATCCCTGGGTTTGAGACACCTGTATGTTTTGTTAGTGAGGGGGATCCCCAGGAATTAGTTAGTAAAATGATCAAGTACCTAGATAACTTAGCAGCCGTGGCATACAGAATATTACGAGAGCAGTTTGACGACGTGTTTGAAAACTAAAGGAACTGGATGACTGTAGTGATCTAATACGAAGACTTATAGACTACTTACGACAATTAATAGTTGTAGGATTCAACTCAGGAAAATACGACTTGAATTTTATCAAGGGGTATTTAATAAAACACATCATAGAACAGGCAAGTAAAGAGGGGTGTTAGGTAGTAGCAGACTCAATCGAATTTGAAGAAGACGAAGAACCGAAACATGACAATTTTAGTAAAGATAAGGGCTCCCCTTTTAGTTTATTGTAAAGCGCAATGATAATTTTATGTGTATCTCCACCAAAACGCTAAAAATGGTCGATATTATTAATTATCTCGCACGAGGTTTTAATTATTCAAAGTATTTAGCTGCTTATAAGGAAAAGTAGAATAAGGGGATATTCTGCTATGAGTATGTGACCGACCTTAAGAAACTAGACGAGACATCATTACCCCCGCACTCGGCCTTTTTCTCGTCTCTCAAAAACTCTAATATATCGGTCGTGGAATCCAAATATTGTCAACGGGTATGGGCAGACATGTGCTCACTCAAAGACAACGTCATTTTCTATAATAAATTAGACGAATACTATTAGATGCACAATACTATTAGAGGGAACATGGTGGGAGGACACTCTATTATCTTCCATCGTCATCACGAGAAGGGGGTAACGTATATTAGAGGTAATACTGAAAAAGTAGTAGGGAGCCTTAAGGCTACGATGCAAACGCTCTGGGCTCTCACCCAAAAAATGCCCACAGGGTTCCCCATCCGCCGTAGCAGAGAGTACGGGTTCAAACCTCATAGAGGTTAACTCTTGCAGCCGTTATATTGACCGATTCTGTTTAGATAACGCCGAACAATTTGCTGAAACAGTCGAGCTTTGTCACGCGGTAACATAGCTTCCCTATCCATAACTTGCTGCATTTGTGTATCCAGTTCTTCTATTCTGTCTTTTAGCGTATCTGGTGGTGCATACGGACCTTGTTGTTGGTTGATAGATTCTAGCAGACGAGGATCGATCAAAATCATTTTCTTGGCCATAGCTATCAGCCGAAGATTCCGCTCAAAATACCCAGCACTAATTTAAGCAACGCTCCGATAAATCCCCCTTCTGCAAAATCTGTTTCCCTCTTTTCACTGTCGTCTTTTTTCTAGCGAGCTCTCTAAGACCGTTTTTGTGCGGACACAGACGTCACTTCTGAGCCTGTGTGAGCTGAACGTTACCTTTTAACACGTTGTGATAGCATTCGCAGAGTGTTCTTATGAGATCGGGGGAGGCTGTTTTTAGCACGGCCTTGATCGCCGGTTGTTTAGCGCAGCACAGGAAACGCAACATTTCACCGTGTCGTTTTATCGACTCTGCCATGGTCGCTACTTGGGAACATATACTACTCAGTGATTGTTAGGAAAAAAATTGGCGCATAATCTTAAATGATCTGGCGTTTCTTGTCGGAGGTCGAACAGCAAATAACCGTGTGGGGATGATGTGGCATCTTTAAAACTTTCTTGCACGTACGACATGCGACACGGATACATCTGCTTGGCCAGTTTCGTAATCTGTGACCCGTCTCTGGGGTTTTTAAACAATACGATATAGTGACTATTGAGACTTACGGTCCTCTGCTCCTTATTTTTCCCAAATAGGTTTTGCACAATGTACATGACACTCAGATTCCTCTGGTAAACAGTTTGGTTACTCGGTCATCCGCCTCTGACCTTAAATCATCGATGATCACCAGCCGCCTCCTTCTCTCGTCACTGCTCTATGTCAGGAAGCCCTTCGTTAAATTTGACACTTTTCGTCGTTGCATATATCGGTTGCCATGCCGCGTAACAGTACACGACTTTCTCTGGTACATGGTCGATCATTTCTGACACGTGTTGTACAAATTTGCTGACAACCACCGTCTTTCCGCTACCGGTAGGGTCTGCAATTAGCGAGGTAAAAGGATGTCTCCAACGGGGATCCATAGTAACAACTGCCACCTTGTAGCGTTACTTGCCGAGACTGCACCTATTGAGCTGGTGGGCGGGTATTATGCACCTACTATTATTGTCTACCCCGACCCATCAGATGTAACTTTCCGTAGTAAAACAAAGGGTTAGATAACTCGTCTCTATATAATGTTACTTAAAATCAAGAGAGACAACTCTCTATTGTCTCCCCCTTGATGATGACGTCAGATGACCTTGATGATGTCATAGCAGCAAGTTATAGGCTGCCGCTGTCTGCTGCCGATGATAATTATCTCTATCATTTGTATACAGGATGACCACGATGACCATAGCCGCTAGGTCAAAGGTCAACGGCAGGGTCACGGGTGCCGCTTGCTGCTGCCGCTGGTAGTCATCTGTATAGTTTATATAGACGCTGGCGGGAACTAAGTCCATAACGTGCATAATATACAACAATCGTATCATTCTTGTATTCTTCTGTCTATCGTCATATTCTTCTTCTCTCTTCCCATTATCGTTCATGACTCTGAGTCACACTGTAACACGTTTAATTGGTTTATTTTGACGTCTCTAATCAATAAGCATATCATATTCTACATGCTGTTATAAACATATAAAGAGGAGTTTAGACGCAGTCACGTTGACACGCACATTATATTTATTTCTTTGTATTTTATTTTACTTATTGTTTTTTTATATTACTTTGTAGCAAATTTACTGTTTATTCTTCTTCTTATACCTGTCAGCTCCCTGTGAAGCATAAGTCTTCAACAAATACTTTCAAAGCCGTTCTCTTTCTTGCTATTCTTTTAAGATCATTTCATGTCTTCCACATCATCCATCTGTTTATTGCTCCAATTATATATTCAAGAGTCTCGTGGTAATAATGTATATAATAAATTTTACTAATACTCAACTAACCCCACACATAGTAATATATGTCATTTGATATAACTGCACGACATTAATATAATCATAGATGGTGACAGGTGTTGAAATGAAATAATTGTGTACTTAGTTTTGTAGCATGGATCGTTGTTCTCTGCGATGACTATCATCATCATAATCTCATCATGAACATCATCATCATTATCATCATCATTATCATCATCAAGTACCGTGCCTGCTGGGGTAGGTGATAATGTCTCTCCACAATTTTTGATCTCGACAGTTATCTATTATTTCTGTTGTTGACCTTCTGCCAAGCCATTCTCTTAAGCTGTCTGCTATCTTTTCTCTTTGCTTCACTCTGTCTCTTCGTCCCTTGATTTTTCCAGTTGTTGCAATATAACCCAGCTGTTCCATTCTCATTACATGGCCAAAAAATGATGATTGTTTCTTCCTAATATTCGATATTAGCTATATTTTTGCTTTGGCCTCTTTCGGAACGTTTTTATTACTCTTCTTAGCAGTCCATGGCATTCCCAAAATTCTTATGTAAAACAATATTTCTACAGCCTCCAGTAATTTTCCTGTCTGTTGTCATATTGCCCATGATTCACATCTATATGTTTGTTGTTGTTGTTGTTATGGATCCAGAGACCTTTGAGCTACTGCCATTCGGCCCAATGCCATGTAGTAGTATCTGCAAGTATTTCTAGGTTCTGCTGTTGTTCCGTACAGAGTGTTCTATTTGGAGGGTCTCTGAGGAAATAGTGTTGTTCTGATGTCGGTGAGTTTTGGACATTGAAACAGGTGGTGTTCTACAGTTTATTGTGGGTGATTACAGAGTGGACACACTGGGGTATGGTTTTGTTGTATTCTATTAATGTGGTTATTTAGCATAACATGTCCTGTTCTCTGTCTGAAGATGGTGGTTTGGTCTCTTCTTCTTAGGTTGTTGATGTTGTCTTGTGGATTTGGTCTTGTGATATATTTAAAAAGCTCTCTCCCTGTTTTCCCTAAGGCCCATCCATCCAACCACTCCTCTCTAATGTTGGAGTTTATGATTTACATCCATATGTTAAGACTGGCTCTACATAACATTTAAGAACTCTTTTTCTTGTTTCTGTTGTCAAAAATTGATTGCATAGTATCTTCCTCATTTTTTGGAATGCTACTTTTGCCTGCGCCATTCTTCATCTCACCTTTGTTGTACATCTGCCATCTGAGGCTAACTATATTACCAGATATTTACATTCACTTACCTGTTTTAATATTGTTCCACTTGTCTTTATTGTGCTCAGCGGGGATGTTTTTTTCGTTGTTTTTACCATTACTTCTGTCTTCTTTGCTGTTAAGGCTGAGTCCTTTATTTTTGCTTTCTTTCACTATAATGTCCAATATTTCTTGTAACTCATTTTCACTCTTAGCGATTAAGACTGTATCATCAGCATACCTTAGATTATTTATATTATGACCTCCAGTTGTTATTCCAGGCATAGATGGCTATTATAGCCCAGACATTTTTTATTATGTCTTGACAAAAGTGAAGTGTAAAGTTTAGGAACGTGAAAAGTTCTAGAAAGTGTTGAAACTGTTGGCGCTCTGATGATTAAATACTTACCCCCGAGAGTGCACTACAAGAAGAGAAAGAAAGCTTGATCTACCCACAAAGAAGTCAGCACAACAAACTATGAGGAACTAGAGAAGGCTTCAAGCTAATCGCCCAGTTCATCATCCTTAGTGGTCTAGCTGTGTAGAAAATACAGATCTGGGCGAGGAGGTAGAAGGAAGAAAATAGAAAAAAAAGAAAAAGAGAAATAGAGGAAAACGAAGAAGAAATATGTCACACTAAAAGCCTTGACTATTGTTCATGCGACATTAAAAAAAAAACAGTGGCATTATCAGTTGCCCTCAGCAGGTGATTGTATTAATGCTTTGAACTGTCGATGATACTAGCACTCTGAAGAGTTTAACCAACGGGACTTTTGTTTAATAAACTATAGACTGATTAAAGTGCGATGTATATTTCAAGTAATCAGGTATTGTACCGTATTCCATCTGTCCATATAATGGTGAAATGTCAATCTATAGTAATGTGGAAATTTCCATAACGAACTATCATCTCTAAGAGGTTGTGTGTGTGACATCGGATATTTATATTTGTCTCGGTCAATAACTGTCCTCTTAGACAAGATTGTTAAATATTATTTATCAAAGTATTATATCACTTTAATTAGTCCAGACTGATAAAGTGTTACTATCAAAAGTGTGTTGCCAAAGTCAAGTTGTAGACTTGGACAAATAAATATACAACAACATCGTATAATGTACTTACTACTTACTACACTCAAGTACTGAGTATACTATAAACTATACTTAGTATTTTCAACTGGTAGGGAACGTCATGTGTTTTGTGTTACAGGTGACACTCGATCGTCATCAAGCTACTGTATGCAAGATACAAAAATAGAAATAGACTAAGACTTCATCAATAGTGACTTTGAACACTAGATCAGCACTCCAGAATGAAATTGAACGTCCCAGGACTATGTGAGATGAGATGGAAACGAGTAGGATTATTACAATGTGATAGTTGAAATGTAATTTACTCCGGAGGCACCAAACACGAAAGAGAAGTAGACATCATGTTAGGGAAATAAGCAAAACAGTTAAGAGATATTTACCATTATCAGAAAGATTTGTGCTAGTAAAATTGAGGAGTGAGCTAATGGATATCAATATTATCATTAACTCAATACAAATAACAGAGAAGAAGATATTGACACCTTTTACAACGAATTAGATATGGCCATGGAACAGTGTAAACATCAAGTAATAACTATTATAAAAGGGGAAAGGTTATAATAGGAAAATAGGTTACTAATGAACAAAAGACATGAACAAGCAAGAAGAAATGACATACAAAGGATTGCAGTAAGAAACAAAAATAAATAAATGTAAAGTAGCAAATGAAGATGGCTTAAGCAAAAATGTGAGGAAAGTAAAAAAAAAAAAAAATAGCAAAAGAAAGACACGAAATTCATGCACAATAAATTGAATTAACAGAAAGAAAAGAAGTCAAAGTTTCAGGATGTGTAAATTCAAAAGATGGAAATATAATACTGGAAGCAGAGAAGAGATGGAAAGATGGATAGAGTATATCATTCAACTCTATGCAGATGAAAGACCAGCACTAAATACACAAACAAAGGCACATGACTACACATGCAATGGTGTTGATGTTATTTATCTTTCTTGTTTATATTAGACTTTATATTTAGAGTCATCACAGGACAGCACATTTATAGTCAACGATGTTAATCATCACAGACTATTCAGTCATAATTCATAATCAAGTTTATTGATCTTTATCTTGGCACGTGATACATACTAGTGGAAGCACTTATCTTAGAATTACTGTTCTTAATTCTGGACATCTCAGAGGCTACCGCCGGTGGATATTGATTTGTCCACAATACCTTCTGTTAAGAAATGTCAAATCAATCGCTCTCACAACTTACGACTTTGCTCTCTTAAGCACAACTTTGAAACACTCTCACAACCACTTCCACAACTAAATGTTCTCTATGTTCTCATTCACTTGTTCTGTTTTTGTCTACTGCTCAACTAATTGTTACTACTCTTACTAACTCTGTGGCTTACTACTCCTTAGTGCCTAACTCTCTTATCTGTTCCTTACAAACTTAATTGACTCATGTGCTTAACTAACTGACTTCCTTGTCTGTCATAACTGCGTAAAACTGGAAACTACTGTCTAACTGTCAGAGACTGCCTTCGGCAGTTTGGCCGAAGCCGGACTAAGCTTACTAGCCTACATTTCTGATTCGTGACTAGTTCTGTCTTCCTCCTTACTTACTGAAAACCTGTTGTGAGAACGAATAAATACTGAGATCTCATTTACATAAATCTGAGCGAGGAATACTTGTGTTCAATGAATTGTCGCGAGATGACAACTTGCAACAAGCTCCGACCAATCAGATTTCACAATCCTGAACAACACTTGACCTATCCCTCAGAATTGTCAAAACACGCTATTTGTGCCTCCAACGTAACCTCTGGTCAGCTTGACCCCTACTGAGTTTCAAAATAAACATGTTTACTTCATGACTTTGACCTGTCCTTGAAGTTGTTGTCAGCTTATTTACCTGACAGGTCAAGGCATGTGTTGACTGACACTTTTACAATAACTGCTAGGAAAATTTCCATTCTCCCGAAACTTGTTATGTCCGAGAACTACCCTTCCTTCATCCACACCTACACGTCACCATCCTTCCTTCTCGGCTTTGTCCACTACCCGCTATGAACCTTCCATTGCTTGTGTACTGTCACTAAATATTGGTAACTGTTATTCTCCACCACTGTTATAAGCTAGGGAGCCGCGATAGCTCAGTGGTTAGTGAACTGGACTACAAAGGACAAGGGGTAGGGTTCGATCCCAACCGACGGCTTCCGGGTTCACCCAGCCTTAAATGGGTACCGGTTTTTTTTCTGGGAAAGTAAAGCGACACGGGCGTAATACAGACCACATTACCCCAAAAATCATGTGCTGAAGGTCTGTAAAATTTATGGTCACTAACACCATATTCCCTATACGCCACTTGGCGTGACAGGGGTAATTTACTTTTTTTTTATACTGTTATAAGCTGTTAAGAAATGGGTATCGACTGAATTTCCTGACCCATGCTTTCATTCACCTATACTGTTACACACATAATGCAGAGTGAAGTTGACGAGTCTATTGAACACGTCAACACATGAAAGCAGGTAAAGCTCCAGGTCCCGATAATACAGGGTGTTTTTAAAGTCGCAGTGCAGTGAATATTTCTAATATTCAGTAAATGACGTAATCATCATCTACGTACCACAATTTTGTAAACCTCATTTATGAACAAACCGCTGCTTCCTTTAAGGTTTTATTTACGTAAAGGACGGGCACTACGCTACTTTCACTGTCACATTGCTTAAAGGAAATGGTGTTGACGATTGAAAACAGGGTATTTCTGGTTGAGCATGTCTTTAGTAATGGCGGTAAATATACGGATGAGGTCATTAGACAATTCGTGAGGAAATTTCCAGACTCACAAGTCCCTCACCGAAATTCTGTTACAAAATTGATCAAAAAGTTTCGTGAAACCGGTAGTGTGGTAGATGCATACCGATCTGGAAGACCTTCAATTCCACAAGACCAAATTATGGAACTCCAAGACAGAATTACAATGAGTCCAAATGCATCTTTAAACCACTTGTCTCAACAGGTGCAAATATCTAAGAGTTCTGTTCACAAGGTTTTAAGAAGTGAACTACACTATCGTCCATACAAATTAACTGAAGTGTCTTAACTCCACGAAAGAGATTATGAATCCCGTTTAAACTACTGCATGTGGTTTCAGAATTTTATTTATGAACATGGCGCTGCCATCCTTGACGTCACTTTTTTCACTGATGAGGCCTGGTTTCATTTATCCGGTTATGTGAACAGTCAGAACAATCGGCTGTGGAGCAGTGAAAACCCCCATGAATTTCATCAAGTGCCGCTTTACGATCAAAAAGTCGGAGTGTGGTGCGCTATAAGTCGTATGCGGATAATAGGACCTATATTTTTTAATGAAACAATAAATGCAGAACGTTACCGTACTTTAATTCTGGAACCGTTCATAGCACACCTTACAGAACGGGAAATTATGGAATCCTGGTTTCAGCAGGATGGGGCAACAGCACACACAGCCACAACAACACTCAATTATTTAGAAAGCATATTTGCAAATCGCATTATTTCACGTGGAATCTGGCCTGCTCGTTCACCAGATCTAACACCCCCAGATTATTATCTGTGGGGGGCATTGAAGGGGAAAGTTTATGAAAATAATCCGCAGACAATTAATGACCTAAAGACTGAAATAGTAGACAAGATTAAACAAATATCACCAGACATTATTCTGAAGGTTTTCGCAAATATGGAAAGACGAATCACGACATGTCTTGAGGCCCGTGGTGGGCATTTTCAACATATGCTTTAGGCACAACTTTATTGTATTAATACCAATATTACCCATTATAAGCTCGCCGATAGCAGTCAAGTATATTTGAATAATACCATTTATTTTACAATTTGTGTGACGCATTAGTTAACCGCATTTCTGGTGACGTTTTTTCTTCCGAGAGTAGAAATTCACTGCACTGCGACTTTAAAAACACCCTGTATAACAATCTAAGAGGTAAATGCATTAAGAGATTTGGGAGTACAGGTCATAGCAAAAAATACGCATATTTAAGCAACGGGCATATGTAAAAATGGACACATATATAACCCGAAGATCTATTAAAATATATCTTTGTAGCCACCCAAATAAGTCAGGCGCCACTGATTGCGAAGACCATTGCACTATTAGTCTTATATGAATCTGTACATGTACTGTTGTCTTAAAGAGGAAACATAATTTTGTGTTGCGAAGATGTCAGATGATAAAAAGCGAGAACTGTTATGCTCGTGTGAGAAGAAACGACTGAAGTCGATAGGCTAATTATTGTAAACAAAGGGACAAGAAATGGAATTCCTAAGGTTTACCGGACATGACAATTGACCAATGATAATCTAGAGTTTAATGAACATGTAGTTGATAGCTTGAGTAGTGAGTCTCACGTATTTACGACAGTTAATTATTATTTATGGCTGGGCTAGAGTTGTAAACAAAATGCTTATAGATATAAGCCAACCGTATCTAGAGTTTTAGAATCTTAGAATTGACCGAAGTATAAGAATATGATAATCAGCATTGATAAGGGAGAATCTATGTAACGAGAGAGAAAAGAATCAGAATAAAAGAATAAAATGCCTCAGCTGGATAAACTCAGATGGGAATCCCATGTGTGGAACAGAACTTGGAAGAATATGCGATACATTATTGCTAGGTTAAGTGAACCGATAGAATCAGATTAGAGAAATTAGCTTCCAAAGAAATCATTGGTGAATGTCTTAATCTACATGAAGAAAGTTTTTGAGAATATGAAACCTAGAGGTGTACATATAATTGTTGCGTTGGTGTAATTTTATTGCAGGACGATGTCTAGACAGACTAGACTGTCTCCAAATTGATCTTGAGAATTATTAAAATGAATGTGCGTTGAATTAATATTAATTGCTTTCATCATGTTTAGAGTATTATTTTTGCTAATCTTTGAAGTTGATAAATGTTATTGATGATTTGTCTATACTGTCATTTTTGTGTGCTCTGTATGGCCAAGATAACTTTGTGAAATTATGTGTTAATGGAGAGTGTTACCCAGAGGTAATTATATGTGAAGAGAGATGTTGTACTTGAGATAACTGTTTTTATACAGAAGAGAAGAGCTATGGTTGTGAAACGTATACATGTTATACGAAGAGATTAATCAGAGAACTGTTAAACGAACACATTCTGATATATATATATATGGCCCTTTTCGTCTTGTCAGACGGTCTAGTGGAGGCTATTGCGTATTTTTTGAGGTATTGCTTTTGCCGAACAGCTTCTCTCGTGGCTAATTCTACCAATGTTTGACAAACACACGCGGTCACATAATGAACAGGTCAGGCTCGCTGATCCACAGGGTTTACCATCCTTTTTCATGAGTCTCTTCTCTTCTAAGTCCTGTCTTAGCACAGTCTCAAATGTTGTTATACCGTTCATTATACATGCTCTCCATGATGAGCGATCACTTGCCAGATGTTGCCAGTCGTTTTCACAGATGGAGAAGTCTTTCAGAGATGATTTGCAGATATCTCTATATCGTAGTTTAGGTCTGCCGATTTGTCGTTTTCCGTGTTTTAGCTCGCCATATAGTATTTGCCTAGGAATGCGTTTTTCTTCCATCCGTTGGACATGCCCCAGCCATCTTAGCCTTCGACTTCTGAGCATCGACATGATTGTTAGGGTCTTAGCACGTTGCAGGACAGTTAAGTTGGTTAGTTTGTCTTGCCATTTGATGTGCATTATTTTGCGGAGACATCGCATGTGGAAGACATTTAGTCTTTTTTCCTGGTTTGAGTGTGTTGTCCAGGTTTCGGATCCATATAGTAGGGTGCTAAGCACACATATTTGATATATTAGGAGTTTAGTCTTCAGTGTTAGTTTCGTGTTGTTCCATGCCCTTTTTGTGAGTTTGCCGAAGGTCGTAGCTGCCTTACCAATTCGACAGTTTATTTCTTCATCAAGAGAGATGGTTTGCGTAACTGTGGATCCAAGATATGTAAATTTCTGTACTGATTCTAGTGGGCAGTCTTTTAGAGTAATAGATAGAGGTTTGAAGTCACCTTGATTTAGTATTACTGTCTTCTGAACATTAATTGACAGTGAAAAAAGGTCGCATGCTTTATCCAGGTTGTTGATCAGCGACTGTAGGGTGGCCTCACTATGAGCGACTAGGGCTGCATCGTCAGCAAATAAAAATTCTTTAAGTAGGGCAACATTTGTTTTGGTTTTTGCTCTTAGTCGTGCTAGGTTGAACAGTGAGCCATCTGGTCTAATGCGAATGTAAATATCTCCAGAGCTGTTTTCGAAGGTGTAATTTAGGAGAGCAGCAAAAAATATACCAAAAAGGGTGGGGGCGAGGACACATCCCTGTTTCACTCCTTTGTTGACTTTGAAATTCTCTGATGGACTCCCATCAAAATGGACTTTGCCATTCATGTCTTCATGGAAGGAAATTATCAGCCTAAGTAATTTAGGAGGGCAGCCTATGCCTTCTAACACCTTGTAGAGACCATCTCTGTTTACTGTGTCGAATGCCTTTGTGAGATCCACAAATTCTGATGTAAAGACAGATTAATTAGACATGAGACTTTGAAGAGTACCAGTGTGTTATGCATTTGGTAACCAGACAAGACTCCAAGAAGACTGAACAAATGCTTCAAGATCTGTTCTATAAAGAGAAGTGCAGCAGATATAAAAGAGTACGCCAATATGAAGAGATTTAAAAAGACATAAGCGGATTGTTTTAGATCAAGGCTGACATGCAGTGAGTTGCATGTTAAACTGACATGATGTATTTATGTATGCTGATAATTGAATGGTAATTGAATCGATTTTGAAACAAACAGGATAATGATGCACAAACCTTAACTATGGTAACCTTGATTAATGATTTGCTTTGTTGTCTGTTATGACTGACTTTTTGTTTACAGGAAAGCATGCCTCTCATGTGATAGCTCACTGTCCAAGACAACTAAGTCAGCAATCATCATCAGCAATAGTTGTAGGAAACTCTTTGTACAGAGCTTCGCAGCAGGAGGCAATCTGATCATCAGAAGGAGACCCCGTCGAGCAAGTGTTTCGGCCCTTTAGCTTCTTGACACTCTAGAGGAGGTGGGCCCACCTGGGTCATGACTCCCAGACGTCGACCTCCTGCTGCATTGCCTCTAAGGCTTACACAGTATGTTCGGCACAAAATAACTACACTTAATACACAAAACATTTGAAAATAGTTTACCTTACATGTCTTGGCTTATCCTAGCAAAATTTTTTTTGGGTCCCACTCAGTGAATTATATTTCATCCTGCATTCCTTGAGGAAGATCCAGGAGATTTGTTTGTTTAAATCGTTTCATCATCGTGGATGCCCTGGGCTTTGCCTTTATTTTAGCTAGGTTAGGGGAGGTAGGGATGGGTCTGCCTTCATTCGCACTCTCATTCTCTCTATAATGGACATTTGTTTTTTCTTGTATATGTGTAAGAAAATTTCTGGTTGAAACGTTCGTCCTCTGTTTTTTGTTTCATTCCGACAGACCCATACTAGGTGTCTAAAATATAAAAGTAGAGAGACTAAAATGTTGTGGTGTTCTGCTGTCGTGTTTGGTATCGTGTTTAGCATTATCGCTCTGTGTATGTCTACTTTGTGTTTGGTATCGTGTTTAGCATTATCGCTCTGTGTATGTCTACTTTGTGTTTGGCATATGTTTGCAGCGTGTCATGTAGTGCTTGGATTGTTGGCGTGATGGTTGGGCATCTATAGTATATGTGTTCTTCATTTGCTTGTGTGTTTATGTTGCACATAAACATTGGCATTTGTCTCCTTGTTCCAGTGGTGTCGTTTTAAACAGAAATCGATATGCGACTTCTCTCTCCTGTGGAGTGACTACTGGGTTGTGCAGGTTCTGGAACGTGCCGCTGTAGTTTTGAATGTTGTGTGTGTAACCCCATTTGATCATTCGTTGTAGTGGTGGGGCTTGTTGTTGTATTAATTGTTGGTATATGTATTTTGTTGTCTGATGCATGAGGTGTTCGTCTCCTTGTATGGCTTGTATGCACGACTTGTAGAAAGCAGGCATGGTTCCGTAATGGTGTGGGCTTGCGTTGTTGATTTTTGTGTGCTTGATGAGCCTGAGTCCCATGTGGTGATGGGCGAAAGTTGATTTGTGTGGTCGTTGAACGATGCGTCCCATATGCCGATTCAAAAGGATTTTATTTTGGAGTTGATGTCTTGAAGAGCGATTTCCCCGTCGTATTTCCTTTAGATCAGTGTTTCGTGTTTTGTATTATGGATGACGTTTCTAAAGATGAACTTGTTGACGCGCTTGCTAATTTTGTGAGTGATGTTCAGAGGTGGATCGAGAACTGTGACATTGCTCTCAGGCCTGGAGTACAGGATTTGGATCCATCGTCGAAGGTTGTCTCCTATGTTACAGCTGTGCAGCGTTTTGTGTAGGTAAGAGTGTGATACCCTGTCAAAGGCCTTTTCCTGGTCTAAGGACAGGATCGACGATTGCACGTGTCTTCCGTGAGTGTATGTGATGATACCACTGGCACTAACCACCACCGAAAACACTACTCTGGAGTCCCCGCTGTCTCAGCTCGTTGGCGAGATTCTTGTACTTGGATAGTTTAAATATATGTTGTTCCTCTATCCTGGATTCAAATGGCACTGTAAGCTCTATTAAGATGATGTGGGTCATATTTGATGTTTAGAGCGCAACGTCCGGGCGCATTTTAGATCTCTTTATGCACTCTGGGTACTTCCCTTGCCCTGGGAGGTCAACCGCCATCTCCCAATTGTTTGCTGTATCCAGGATCGTAGAGTTATTCTGCTTTGGGCGTGCGGTCTGTCCCGCTCTAAAAAAAAGTAGGTGTTCTTTATAGCTGGTCGAACTTTAGTGTTAGCCTTCTTCCGCGTCCCATCCACGGTTGCAGTCAGTTCATGCAGCACTCTGTTGTGTCGCCACGTATACCGCCCTTGGCTAAGCGCTGTCCTGCATGAGGAAAGATCATGCTTCATCGTCTGCTTCCTTTGCAAAGAGGACATCGATTGTCATCTGTCTTTCCCCACTTCACAAGGTTGCAGGCTGATGGTAGAAGGTCGTACATTGATCTGATTATGTAGCAAAGAGGAATTATCAACGAAGAATATGAAATACTGGCATACCATATCTATGGCACAGAATCGTTAAAGTCGAACATTCGTTGGCGTTTTAAAATGTATTTTGTGATATTTTCAGGTTCCTGTCTGTAGGCAGCCATAGACTGAGAGAAGTAAATCTTTGGTTTCAACCAAGGCATGTTGTTATCTATTATTAAATACGGAACTGGATGAGCCTTATTCTGCTCTGTTAACTCTTTCCGTACGGAAGCTTTTTATCAATGCAACGGAAGAGATATCAGAGACAACATTTTTCATGGTTTTAAGAATCTATCTAGATATTGATATTTATCTAACATATAACATATTATATTTGAATGTTTAGATAATTGAACAAGAAACAATATTTCACCAATATCAAGATGATGTAAAACTTGTAAAAAGAATATGGTTTGATGATGGTTTACACTAATGAAATTGAGAGTGACGCACTGTGCGGCGAAACGTACGCGGTCGAAATCAACATAGCGCACAGTTTGGCGAAACATATGGAAAGAGTTAATGTTTTAAACACTTAATTTGTATAATGTGGCCATTTGTTTATATTTTTGTATTACTCCACTTGAGATTTGAACAACGATTTCACGCAATAAGAAAAGGGACTTCGAAACAGGAATGTTGTCGCAAGTGGTTTCACTGTTTGAAGTGGAAACCACGCAGTCAGGCTCTACTTTGATGTGAAAGTAATTGTAGACACTTAGGGAGAATAAATGTGTGCAAAAATTGAAAGAAGAACAAAATTAAAGTCAGAAATATGCGCCACCTTAGAAATTGCGCGTCAACAAAGACAAAGACATAAAAGCAGAGCCCGACACAAAGCATGTAGACGCATTCGCGTATAATTTAACGTCACATTAAATAGCAAATGAGTAATTAATTTATGTCATACTTCAGTCTACTTTTCACTTTTAGGTCAAATTTTACATTTTTAGGTTATAAATGCAAGCATTCTTTGAACATTTTAAAGGTCATATATAAAATGTGTCGGTCACACGAGGGGTATTCGGACAATTGTGTAATTATCATGACGCAAGCACTGGATAGTATGTAAAAAAAAAAAAAAGTAAAGTACCCCCGTCACGCCAAGTGGCGTATAGGGAAATACGGTGTTAGTGACCCTATATTTTACAGACCTTAAAAGCACATGATTTTTGGGGTAATGTGGTCAGTATTACGCCCGTGCTGCTTTACTTTCCCAGAAAAAAATCCGGTACCCATTTAAGGCTGGGTGAACCCGGAAGCCGTCGGTTGGGATCGAACCCTACCCCTTGTCCGTGGTAGTCCAGTTCACTAACCACTGAGCTATCGCGGCTCCTAAGCACTATATATATTCGCAAGAAAATCTGAAGGTGAATGTTCCCAGGTGTGCTGAGTCTGTGTGTCACGTGACGCTAAGCAGTCTACATTTGGTAGGTTTTCCCATGCCATTTACTGATTGTGTGGAATGAGCGCATTACAGTCAGTATAATGTTGAGAAATTCGAGCAAAATTATCACATTTTACATAAAGCACGGCAAATTTCCTTCAAAGATCCTCAAAATCCATCTTCAAGCATTTGACCAAAGCTCTATAGGTCGAACACAGCTTTTGGCTGGTACACCCATTACAAGGCCGTCCGGGTGTCTGTTCACGATGACGCGCGCCCAAAATGTCCTATCACTAGCAAAACGCCAGAAAATGTGGAGTAATTTGTGAGCTGATCCAAGAAGAACTCCTAAAAACATCAGAAAGAAACAATCAACATTTTTGGGAACATCATGAGAAGAGGAAAGTTGGAATGCTTTGTTACAACTGGCAAAATAAAAGGAGAGAGAGATTGCGGACGACAAAGAGAGAAAATACTGGATAGCTTGGTGTCATGGCATGGAAAACAGTCAACAACAGAACTGATACGATGCACTGTAGGTAGGCGATTGTGGAAGGACATGATCGCCTATGCCAAACCGGTATGGCACATGATGATGATCATCCAAGAAGACAGTAGACAAACAATCAATCAGCTCTCTCACGTGGCCGGGATCAGTTGTGGAGTTACTATCTGAGCACTTACTGACTTGTTCAATATGTAATGAGATTATTTCGGCGACTAAACACTAAGGCTTGCAATATCTCATACAGGACTGGGCTCATGAGTCATAAAATAATTCCCATAAAAGCAACTAGTAGAATACTGTGGGATCCTGACGTATATGAGCTTGTCAATTTAAAAAAAAAACATTAACATAATAAATAAATAAAACACAGAAAATAATAATCATCATCGAGTGTCGTCTCCGCAATGAAGGTTGTCTACCATGGAGCGTCATTCTGCTCTATCTCTTGTTTTGATGGTGCAGGTTGTCATAGGCTGGTTTGTTCATCTTTTGATGTTACTCGTCCATGTTAGTCTTGGTCTGCCTCTGCCTCTTTTACCTGGTATTTTCCCTTCCAGAATTACTTTTTAATAAAATGTAAAATAATGATCAATAAATAATGATTAGTTAATTAATATAAGCAAAGAACTAAAGGCTAAAAATCAGTATTGTCATGTAAAGTTTGTGTGTTTAAATTAATTACAAGTATTTTATATCTAATACTTTATTTACATTTATTTTTTGGAATTTAAAAATAAAGTAGTTTTCTCTTAATAGTTTTATTTTTGTGTTCCAGGCTGATGCTTCTGAAACTGCTATGTGGTGGAGACCTTTAATATAATGTTAGATTTGAATATGTTATTAGAACTATCTAAATATGAAATATTGACACGAAGCGATCAAATTCGGTTTTTTTTTTTTAAACTGTTCCCGTTGACAGGATTACCACAAACTTCAAATTGGTGAAAAAAAAAAAAAACGAAACGCAATATAAGGAACAATGCCTTCTTAAATCTACCAAATATTTACTGAAAAATGCCAAATGATAATAATATTAACACATTAAAAAAATATTAGCTTGAAGTGTTCGTTAGCACGTCTACCTCCAGTGATAAGGTACTGTGATGAAGAGTACGGGCTTAAGTAAGATTGCTTAGATTTTCTGTTTTATTTTTCGTGGAATTTTTAAAATCTCGAGTTTGCTATATTGCATGTGCCTTCTTGTACTACCTTTTCAGCTCCATGTGGAGCCTGTGACTTATTAGCGTCTAATTCACGTATGAAAAATCTGCATTTTGAATGAAATATATTCTGCTTTGCCTGTTCTGTGATCTATACATACGTTATGGTTACCGTAATTTTACAATGAAAAGACATAAGAGGACGAAAAGAGTTTAAAAAAAAAAAATTTCCCTTGTATTTGGGTTTAAATAAAAACGCTGACTCAAACATCTCGTAGAGGTTGCACTGCCGATGCGGCCTTTATTCTCCGCCATCCATAAAGAACACCAGCTCACACTAAAAACGTTTGAGAGGGGGGGGGTGAAGCCGCAATGATGGTTAGTTTGGTAGTACAGAGTACCATACCAGAAATTAAGACAACATACTAATATGACCATTCTAATTCTTACATAAGATTAAGCGGCACACAACAAAGTAAAGTCGCCAAATTTCAAACAGTTAAAATGAAATCAAATATTTCTTAAATAAGACGCATATTACAATAGCTAAGATACCCATCATATTATGCATATAGAAATAGATTTACAAACTATAATAATAAACGCCACTAGTCACCTAAATCCCACTCCCTCTGTTCCAAAACATAAAGATCTCTTTAACAGAGCCTCGACATATTTCTCGCTGGTCATTATTTCTCTTTAAAATGCCAGGATTCTTTTTTTTTTCGCATAGAATTCGAAGTGAAATGAAGAAAGTTGTACTTCACTAAAGTTATTTTTTAAACTGACTATACAGCATGGTATCATGAGAAAAGGAACGTTGGAATACCTGGTTACAACTGGCAAAATAAAAGGAAAGAGAGATTGCGGACGACAAAGAGAGAAAATACTGGATAGCTGGGTTTCATGGCATGGAAAACAGTCAACAATGGATACGATGCACTGTAGGTAGAAGATTGTGGAAGGACATGATTGCCTACGCCAACCAGTATGGCACGTGATGATGATACAGAATGGTGATTCTTCTTCTTAGACCATTTGAAACAGAGAGAATAGTCTTTGGACTGTTGTGCTCTAGATGACAGTTATCAGAAACTCTTCCCTTAATGTCTTACGAGTATGATATAATTATGGATTGAGGGAGGTGGGGGATGTAATTCAAAGGAGTCCATTTTCTGGAAACTCGTGTTGAGTTTGAAAATTGATTACTGTAATCTTCTTTTTCTTCTTTTCTCTTGTCACTGATACCTAAAAGGTGTCGTGGTTTATATCATTTGTCGTTCTTGAGCTGCTCGAACTGTCTGAATTAGTGATTTTCCTTTGTTGTTACATGTCTCTGTCACTGCATCTATCCATCTTCTTCTGGGTCTTCCTCTTGGTCTTTTTCCATGCATTCTCGAGAAGAACGTCATTGATGGTGATTGGTGAGGATTCTAGAATAAATCACAAGTAAATCCGTTCGAAATAGCACAAGAACGCTTGAATTTATTTTTACTATGGGCATTGAAATTCACTTATAACTTAAATTTGCCTCCCATCGAAAATTGCATCGTGTTGCCAGTACAGTCACACATTGGAAGATCACGGTAATAAAACCCCTGAAATTGAGAATATGTCAAAGAAAGGGGTGGGGGGTTGATTTTAATATTTACCACTCACCGTCGCCGTCTATTAAGATAAAACAAACATATTTGTAGGTTAAACAATCTACGGTAGCGGAGAGGTTAAACAATCTACGGTAGCGGAGAGGTTAAACAATCTACGGTAGCAGAGAGGTTAAACAATCTACGGTAGCGGAGAGGTTAAACAATCAACGGTAGCAGAGAGGTTAAACAATCTACGGTAGCGGAGAGGTTAAACAATCTACGGTAGCGGAGAGGTCAAACAATCTACGGTAGCGGTGATGTCAAACAATCTACGGTAGCGGAGAGGTCAAACAATCTACGGTAGCGGAGAGGTCAAACAATCTACGGTAGCGGAGAGGTCAAACAATCTACGGTAGCGGAGAGGTTAAACAATCTACGGTAGCGGAGAGATTAAACAATCTACGGTAGCGGAGAGGTCAAACAATCTACGGTAGCGAAGAGGTCAAACAATCTACGGTAGCGAAGAGGTCAAACAATCTACGGTAGCGGAGAGGTCAAACAATCTACGGTAGCGGAGAGGTCAAAAAATCTACGGTAGCGGAGAGGTCAAACAATCTACGGTAACGGAGAGGTCAAACAATCTACGGTAGCGGAGAGGTCAATAAATCTACGGTAGCGGAGAGGTCAAACAATCTACGGTTGCGAAGAGGTCAAACAATCTACGGTAGCGGAGAGGTCAAAAAATCTACGGTAGCGGAGAGGTTAAACAATCTACGGTAGCGGAGAGGTCAAACAATCTACGGTAGCGGAGAGGTTAAACAATCTACGGTAGCGGAGAGTTTAGTGACTGAACAACTGTGAACAAGAAGTTCAGTTCATTTCCTCGACTGGCTTGCTTCTAGGTCAATGTTTCCTTAAATGGGTAGGGGGTAATTTTCTGGGGAAGAAATGCGACACTGGTCGCAAAAATACGTAGTCACCATTGTTTACGTCCCTGGACTTGCGGGAGAACAGGAAAATGAAAGAGCGGACAGGTTGACTAGCTACTACTGTCGTCGACAATGATCAACCAATAGACCAGGCGGACGTCATCAACGCCCTCCGAGATGCGGGAAGGGCACAGGACTTTGACAACAATGAATCCACGTCACTCCTTCGGATTAAAGAGATGGGAGTTAAGATGGACACAACCAGAAACAAAAAACTTAATGGGTATATAAGATGACTAATTAACCAGTACTGGAGTCGTCAGTCGCTAGACACTGCGGCACATGCTGAGGAGGGATCTAAGCACCCATTGACATAGTTTGGAGTGCAATGGTGATTACCCGCAAGTAACTCAATAAATCTTTCCAAATTTCCCGCTGTCTGTTATTATTTTTAAGCAAATGTTTATTTAAATGTTATGGTTGGTTAGCCTTTGTTACCACATTTCTTCTTGGCAAATCACTGTTTGTTCAACCTTGGACTCTACTTGAAGCCTTGGTTATATCGCAATTGCAGTAGTTAGAACTGAATTGTTATCAAGGTAATTACAATGGTCTAATTAAACTATTATTGAATTAAAGAGTTTTAAATGTTATGTAGAGCCAGTCTTAACATATGGATGCGAATCATGGACAATGGAACAACAGACAAGAAAATCACTGCAGTCTGTAGAAATGTGGTTTTACAGAAGAATGTTGAAAGTACCATGGACAGCTAAGAAGAGTAATGAAGATGTTCTGAGAGAGGTCAAAGCAAAAAGAGAGCTAATTTCCAATATTAGGAAGAAACAATCATCATTTTTGGCCATGTAATGAGAAGAGAACAACTGGAATATATTGTAACAACTGGAAAAATTGAGGGACAAAGAGATAGAGGGAAGCAAAGAGAAAAAATAACAGACAGCTTAAGGGAATGGCTTGGCAGAAGGTCAACAACAGAAATGATAAATAGCTGGCGAGATCGAAAGTTATGGAGAGACATGATCACCTACACCAGTAGGCCCGGTACTTGATGATGATGAATTAAACCAGGGGTGGCCAAATGGCGGCCCGCGGGCCGGATCCGGCCCGCCAGCCTAGTTTTCTTGGCCCGCGAAGCTCCACGGACTTACTTCATTTTTTACCCCTAATAGCGGATTTCTCCTGGTTTTAATCCGTGTCGGAGTTAACTCTTCTATCGTTCAAGAATACACAATTTGAAAATCTCTGTCAATTTCTCGCAACAGCTAGATTGGCAACATAATTTCAAATAACACACACACACACACACACACACACACACACACACACACACACACACACACACACACACACACAAACAAACACACACACACACACACACACACACACACACACACACACTGCACAACTAATGGTGCCGACAATATTCAAAGTCTTTGCTTCGAGTTGGTACCGCAAAGTTGCTTTATTGTCAGTGCGGTGATAGCGTCAGATCTTTGGCTCAACATTTGTCGTCTGGACTTGTGGTGGCTCTTTCATTTCGCGGTAAGGGGTTAATGAGGTTGGGAGGGACAGGGGTGAGGGGACTTCGTAGCTCTAATTCTGTCTTTGAAGTTACATTCAAAATGTTTCACTGTTCGCCTTCATTCCCTTTGATCCCATCGTCTTGTCTTGTCCTTAAAATGACTGCAACGTGTTTATTTGGTCACAATCTTTTGATTTCATTGTCAAACACAAGTCTGTGTATAACTGTCAAATCTGGACTTATTTTCGATAGTGGACCAACATTCTGTGACTTTTAACTTTGATGTGAGATTTTGTATTAAATCATGTTAAAACGTAGAAAAGTTGATTGTGAAAATCGCATATTTAAACCTGAATGGGAATTAGATTATTTGTTCATCTTCAATAAGGATAGTAAACCTCAGTGCTTAATTTGCGTTCAAGTGTTAGCCGTTTTGAAGGAATATAATTTAAAACGGCACTATGCCACACATCATCAAAACATGTATGAGAAACATAGCATTGAAGCTAGGAAGCTTTTGGTTGAACAGCTGAAGACAAAGTTGAATCAACAGCAAAGTATGTATACAAAGGGCAATAAAATTAAAGAGTCATCGATCATTGCATCATATACAGTTACCTATGAGCTTGCAAAATCTAAAAAACCCTTTACTGACGGAAATTTTGTGAAGAAATGTGCGATTCAAATGGCAAAGGCATTCGGTCAAGAAAAAATAGCCAAAGAATTTGAATCTGTGCCTCTTTCAAAACAAACTGTAGCCAGAAGAACAGAAGACATCAGTCTGCAACTGTCTCAAAGTTTAAAATCTTGTATTGAAAACTGCTCATATTTTTCGCTCGCGATTGATGAAAGTACTGACATCACTGACACTTGCCAGCTTCTTATTTTTGTTAAAGTTATCCAGGAGGATTTTACTGTTATTGAAGAATTGTTGAAAGTTTGCTCTTTGCATGACACTTGTAGAGGGACAGACATATTTTCTGCAGTTCATAGTGCCGTAGATGAAGTAGGTGGTTTTGGAAAGTTGTCTACAGTGTGTACTGATGGTTGCAAAGCTTTTATTGGTTCAAATACTGGTTTTGTTGGACTTCTAAAGCAAAACAAAATTAACGTACCTACATTGCATTGCATAATTCATCAAGAGGCCCTTTGTGCAAAGTCCATAAATCTAAAAGACACCATGGCTACTGTTGTGAAAATAACAAATTTGATAAGAGGAGGACACCAGTCTTTAAATCACAGGAAGTTTTTATCATTTTTAGAGGAAGTAGATTCTAGCTACGGTGATCTCCTGCTTTATACAGAAGTAAGATGGCTTAGTCGAGGGAAATGTTTAATAATATTTTTTGAACTGAAGAATGACATTTATGACTTCCTGCGAGAGAACTTACCTTGCTCCATTGATCTTCAACATGCACTCAAAGACATTAATTTCCTTCATAATCTGGCATATCTCACAGACATCACACAACATTTGAACATATTGAATTTGCAGCTACAAGGGGAAAAGTAAACCATTTTTCAATTGATGGGATATGTTGATGGTTTTAAAAAGAAGCTGAATCTATTTAGACTTTCTTTGCAAAAAAATGATCTGTTCCATTTTTCAAGTTGTAAGCAGTTGTTGTCAGAGATAGAAAGTGCAAACTTCGGTAAGTACGCAGCTGACATTGAACATTTGATTTGTGAATTTGATCGACGATTTCAAGATTTTGAAATGTTTCGTCCGCAAACGGAACTTTTTAATAACCCAATTAAGTGCACAGTGGAGTGCCAGCCATCAGATCTTCAACTAGAGTTGTGTGACCTTCAGTGTGACCCCTTCCTCAGTACTGCAAAGGCATTAGGAGCTGACTTCTGGAAATTGCTACCAAATGAACGTTACCCGTGTCTGAGAAAATGGGCACTAAAGATGTGCTCTATATTCGGCAGCACATATCTCTGCGAGACAACATTCTCTTCCATGAAGTTAATTAAATCTAAGACCAGGAACAGAATGACCGATTCGACATCGTCCCATACTCTCCGAATCGCCACGTCAAAAATGGAAGTGGACTTCAAATCTCTGGTGGAAAGCTGTGACAAGTCACAATCGTCGCACTGAGACATTAAAGGTAATTTTAAAATGAATAATTAATGGATTTGTTACAAATCAAATATGTAGTCAAAGTGCAAGCATTATTTATATATTACTATATCGCATAGGTCCCTACTGTCATTTTTGACGATATTCTTAAGTGTGGCCCGCGGGTCTTGGCCTTGGCTTTAATCCGGCCCTCGGGCAACCTCAAGTTGGCCACCACTGAATTAAACTATGGTTTTATTATTAATGGTTTAATTAAACAAAATTATGGCTACAAACTAGCGCTCAAGAAAGTCGCAGAAAACTAAACGATCTGTTTTTCCAAGAAGAGGTCGTTTGCCAGGACACAAATCAAAGACATTCACAGAACAATTCTTTTGTTTTTTAATCTAGATCTGGTAAAAGTCTATTTATAGTCCGATAAATCATTTCAGTGAAAGTGTAATATTCCCTTAATTGACATCACACAAAAAACTTAAATAGTTCTCAAGTGCCTTTTAAATACTGTTGAAAGTCACAAATTAGATCGCTTCTCAATTCAGGTTCTTTTTAAAAAAATAAAATAAATAAAGCGTGGACATTTAGTTAGTATATGTAACTTTGTATTTTCCAGTATGCTGCTCTCACGAAGTATGGCCTTATTTTAGATAAGTGCTAATTAATTTGTGATTATTAGGACACGCATACATATAACAAATATCGGTGATAAGTTGATAATATAAAACACAGAGACATTACCTCTAAGTAGCAAATATTTTGTTTCTGTGGGAGTCAGCTACCTTTCCCTCCCCTACCCCTAGATCCAATCTTTATTGCTGAGATGTAATTAGATGATAATGATGATGAACGATACTGTTGTAAAAATCTTCCGCAAAAGGTCACGACAATTGTGAACAAGTTGTGACTGAAACATAGGGCTTTACCGTCGTGTTGTTGTTGTTTTGAATCAGGGGTCTTCTAATGACAGATTGAGAGCCACCGAATAAAAATCAACGTTTACTCCTGGGGACACTACTCTTCCCAACTGAAATAATTTACCGGAATAAACTTATCCCGTGTGTTACCGGGGCTACATTATGAGGGAAGTAAAGAATAGTGACACTGTGACCTTCCAGGCATGTCGTAAGCGGCGACTAAGGAGATTGATCGATGGCTTGACAAGCTGTCATTGTAAAAAATATTGTTATGGAAACAGCGCCATAGATGTTAAATTAGTGATCTCTGCAATATGTGCCATTTTGGCACGCAAGGTTTCTGTTTTTGAGATTGTGGTTCTGCCCTATGTGCCGACTTCGACTCGAAATGACAATAGATAGAGAAACTTAACCTTTACCGTAGTTCTTTCATAAAATGCACACTTTGAAGCTGATAAATTTGAATTAAACATGTTAATACAATTGATTGCTTAACGCTGCTTCTCATATTTTATTAAATGTATAATACCCGTTGTTTGATGAGATGAGAGGTAACATTTTTCTCGTGTATTGTTACACTCGACAGGAAAAGTAGGGAACAGAACCCAGTCGTGGTTAATGCTGAGGTCAACGGTCTCATCTGCGATAACACCGATGAGAAAGATGCAGTCATCTATACAGACGGATCTGTAATACGACACGAAAGAAGTGCATGGGCATTTACAGCACGCTCGGCAGGCAGAATAGCCAAGGAAGACAGTGGTGCATACGCCATGACCACGAGTAGCATGACAATGGAGGTGATGGCAGTGACCAAGGCATTCAAATGACTAGAGTCACAAGACTACACCCACGCATGTATACTGAGTGATTCGATGAGCATGATTAAAAAAGTGGAGGCGGGCTTTGTACGCATGCAATGGGTAGAGTCGTTACAGAAATCCAAAATACGTAAGGTCACCTTTGTCTATGTCCCTGGACATGCGGGAGTACGGGGAAATGAAAGAGCGGACAGGTTGGCTAGCTGCGCTGTCGTTGAGGACGAGCAACCAATGGATCGGGCGGACATCATCAATGCCGTCCGAGATGTGGGAAGAGCACAGGACTTCAACAAACACAGATCAACGTCACTTCTTCGGATGATGGAAATGGGAGTTAAGATGGGCACAGCCAGAAATGAGAAACTTAGTGGGCGTGTAAGAAGACTTATCAACCAACATAGAACTGGAGTCGTCAGTCGCTGGACACTGAGGGAATTGCTGAGGAGGGGATCTGAGTTCCTATGGACATGTTCGGAGTGCAATGATGATGACCCGCAAATAACAATAACCCGTTGTTTTTTTAATATAATTTGAGAATCACTGCCCGGCCTGACCGACCTTTGGTGTAAGCTGGAGACAAATAATAATAAATGAATATTTTATAGAGGGGAAACTTCCGAGACGATAACTTAGCGAATCAATTCAGAGGAAGAGGTATGTTTACAGCATTCGGAAAAATGGACCCCCCCCCCCCCCCCCCAAAAAAAAAAAAAAAAAAAAAAAAAGAACTCAAGCAGGATCGAACCCCTACTCTTTGGCACAGCGACTTGCCTTGAAAAGCCAAACGCTAGAAAACACTGCTGGCTCGGTTAACTAAGCTGGTGTTGACCCCTTATTATTTATTCTGATGACCTTTGACACAATCGTTGTTGCTTGTTTATAGACGTAGACGTGTCTGTTGACAAAGTTCACTTCTGGCAAAGATCATTTCTGCCTATGTTTTTCATGTAACGCCCCTTTCTTGACTTGCTAGCGCTTCAAACAGCGTGCTTCAAATATTGTAAGATTTCGCATGTTTATTGATTGTTTTTAGGTTTTGTCACCGAAGCCGAAAGTGCAAACAGTAAACTAAACATTCATAACAGTTAAGACATAATTACATTTTTAATCTTCATATCAGATCTGTTTCTATTCTAGCATCTATCCGTCAAAGCCAAAATTATATCTTAAATCAAGTTATGTATATTTTTTTACAACACAGTCGACATTAAAGTCTATAGGGCTTCCTACACCATCAAACACTTCTACAGTAGTGACAGGTACAAGGTACAAATATTGAAGTTTGAATTTCTGAAAAAAAGTTTTTATCTTTTAAAGTTTTGTGTGAAGAAGTGTTTAGTGTCTTGGTGAGTCTGTATTAAGGTGTATTTGGCTATTTTTATAAATTATCAATTACACTATTACAGAGTTCTGATGTTCAATGTTTGTGTAATTAATTTATTATTGTAACCTACTATTATATATATATGTATATATATATATATATATATATATATATATAAATTCTATAAATTTTACTATACTAGTAAAATAATTATTTGTTGTAATAATAAATAATCATAACATATTTAAAATATAATATTATGATTATACCATTAATTTTCTATCGTTCGTAAAATAATAAATTTATGAATTTATGTAAGTTTAGTTCATTATCATTAAAGAACCTTGCCTTAAAATTTAAATGATTAGTAAATTTGTTTATTTGTATATATATTGCCAATTTCATCTTCTCAGATGGTTTAGTGGAGGCTATTATGTGTTTTCATTTTTGGGGCATTTGATTTTGTTGGACAGCTTCTCTGGTGGCTGATTCTACCAATGTTTGACTACCACACTTGGCACAGAACAAGTCAGGCCCACTGATCCTCAGGGCTTTCATCTCTTATCTTTTTTTCATGAGTCTTTTCTCTACCATGTTTTGCCATATATATATATATATATATATATATATATATATATATATATATATATATATATATATATATATATATATATATATATATATATATATATATGAATATATAATGAAAAACAACCAAAAATATCACCTATAATCAAGAGAAGAATGTGGTCATATATTAGTCATGTGAAGAGAAAAGACAACAAGAGAGTCTCAAAGCTGACCCTCAAATGGAAAGCAGAGGGTAAAATAAAAAGAGACTGACCCAGAGAAATACTAAAAAGAACACAGAGATGATAGGTAACAACAGCAGGCATCAGTTCTCATCCCAAGATTTAACAACTGGCCCAGAACAGAAGTTTGAAGCGAGACACATTGCAGGTCCTGTGTAAGGTCTGATGTTTGATAACAAATATCGCTTGACACAAAGAGCCTAGAATTTCTGCCCCGTGTGCTATCCTTGATACAAAAGGACAAAAGATAGGCATAAGTATTATTGATAAGTAAGTCAATTAATAATAAAACCTTGTGAGTTTTCGAACTCAGTATTTCAATATTTCTTTGCATCATCATATTAATTGTGATCTGATCTAACAGTGACAACAAACACATGATCATTCTCATATTAAGTAAGTGATGTTTATAATAATAACTTTTTCTAGGGGATGGGGAGTGGAAGAAGTAAGTATATTATATGCATTTTCCTAATGATGAGATGCATATAATATATAAAAGTAAAAAAAGTAAAGAGCCCCCGTCACGCCAAATGGCATATATGGTGTTAGTGACCATAAATTTTACAGACCTTCAGCACATGATTTTTGGGGTAATGTGGTCGTTATTATGCCCGTGCTGCTTTATTTTCCCAGAAAAAAATTTGGTACCCATTAAAGGCTGGGTGAACTGGAAGCCGTCAGTTGGGATCGAACCCTACCTCTTGTCCTTGTAGTCCAGTTCACTAACCACCCAGCTATCGCGGCTCCCCATATAAAATATACTGTAATACTATTATGCATATAGTATTTTTATGTTCAACAGAGAAATGTCTGCTCAATACAGTGACTTGAAAGAGGAAGCAGCGGCAGTAGTGGGCCAGTACATAGAACGTGGCAGAGGTGCAGAAAGTGCTGTCAAGGTTTACAGTGATACTGGAGACAAATATGATGATGTAACGTATTTTATGACTTTATTTCTTTTATCATGGGATGATAATTGATTATAGTAAACATGTACAGAACAATGCAATAGGATCTGATCATCAGAAGTGACACTGATGTACTTCCTTTGAACAAGTGTTGAACCCCTTGTTTTCTTTGGCTGTCCTCTGACCTTCAGAATTATTTGGTTAATGTTGGTATTGGCTTTAACTCTTTCAATTCTTTTATTTTATTTTTGTCTGTGGCCAATCTTTGTGCTGTTAAGCAGTTGTAGACAGTCTGTTCTTTTATGTTGTCTTCCCATCACACTTTATGCCTATATTTTTTATTTGACCTGTGACAGTACCCTAGAGTATAGTTTTTTGCTAACCTGTTGATCATGATATGTATTTGAACCATTAATTTTTGTGTGATAGTGAGCAAACTCATAGTATTTAAAAATGTTTTAAAATGTCTAATATTACTTTGATGGTCACTGCAAGAGATACACAAGATGTATCTGTAGTATTTCAGCTCTGTGGTTATTTTCTTTTTTGTTGAAAAAAATAAAGCTGCCACTTGTTTTTCCCTTGATTTTCTTTCAGATGTCTGAAATACCAGTTCTTCTTGTCTTTCCTTCCTAATTTTTCTTTCAGCTTCAATGAGCGTTGAAATACTTTGAAAATATTTGCAATCTTTTCTTCAATTGCTTCTGTTGATCTCTCCTGCTGTTATATTTCCTTGAATTTGTAATATTCCACCAATCCATCTTTTTCATAGTTACCCATGGATCTGATGGTGAAAGACATGTGTCATATTTCTGTATCTTTCAGGCTTATCATATCACTGTTTTTTAAGCAGTTTTGTCTTGCTAGAATGTGTTTTTCTCTCAGGTTCTCACTGTTGAGGAATGTGTTATGCAGCTACTACACTTCTTTGGTTCTGTCTGAAAATATAAATGCCATCTGCCATCTATCCAGTTGAGACCTTGTTCTCTAGATGTGGCTCTCCTGTTGTGCCCTGTTCATTGTTTGAAGATAGCAGTTGTCTTCATTCTGCAACAAAAATATTGCTAGGGTCTTTTTGAGTGTATTTACTACTATCATTTTTTAAATTATACTTTTAGGATTATTCTTTATGTGTGTAACATTCTGCATGTCTGCACTAGCATATAAAGTGTATTACTGTTTGTTCTTTCCTTCCTCCTATTCTATTCATGGAGTCAGTTTCAATGTAGTCAGGGCATCCCCATATCCGCTCCACCATCTATCCCAGCATTTCTCAAAGTGTAAGCAGAGCGATTGTTCCTATTAGGTGTTGATTATAGATAAACTTCTTTTCCCACTAACCACACCAGACTGGAGAGCTGTGATAGCTCAGTGGTTAGTGAACTGGACTACAAAGGACAAGAGGTAGGGTTCGATCTCAACCGATGGCTTCCAGTTCACCCAGCCTTTAATGGGTACCGGATTTTTTTCTGGGAAAGTAAAGCAATACGGGCATAATACCAACCACATTACTCCAAAAATCATGTACCGAAGGTCTGTACAATTTATGGACACTAACACCATATTCCCTATACGCCACTTGGCGTGACGGGGGTACTTTACTTTACTTTACTTATTCCGGATTTACCAGATCTCCTTAGTCTCTCAATATATGCATCATTGTTCCACCCATTCACCTCCTATTCTCTTAAGGAATTAAAAACAAATTTTTTATGTCCTCTTTGTCGAGAATAACTCAGGTTCACAGCTGCCAGCCAGCCAGCTTATCGGCTATTTCATTGCCATGCACACCAGCAAGCCTGGACAGTATACCCAAGTTAATGCATTCACTTTGGAGTCATCCAAGACCTGCATCCACTCCTGCTGCAGACACTGTCTGTCGATCTTCTGTAGCATAGTTTGCAAGTCAGTTACCAAGACTGCGTGATCCACATTCTTTCTGTGTAACCAACCAAGTTATTGCCACCGTTACTGCTTCCCTCTCCATTCTCATGCTGAATGCCATAATGCTACATTTGGCTCCTATACCCTTCTATATATACCTTCCTCCTTTATCCTTTTGAGTATCAACAGATTTGCAGACTTCAAGAGCAACATGTAAAATAGGGTGATGCTAGACAAGAGTGATAAGCTTGAAGCTAGAGAGTCATCTGTTGCTAAACTCTGAGTGGTATACTGAGGAGGGGATTTGAGCTGTGTACATTTTTTTTATGTGCAGTGATGATGGTCTGTTGATTAACTCTCTCTCTCTCTCTTTGCGATCAAGACTCAATCAGAGTAGGATTCCAGACTCTCTCATGAAGTCAGCTGTCTGTTTAAGTGAATTGATTGCCCCATATAGTTTCTCTTCCAGGGAGGTGTGTGTGGACCACATTGCTCTTCTCAAGTCTGTGTACTGGGGGCAATCCTGTAGATCATGTTTTGTAGTCATATTGTCCAGTGTGCAGTGGCATAGGCTGGTTGTACCTATTTTGAATTTGGCAAACAATTTGGTGATTAACTCAAAAGAAGATATAAAAAAGTAGATATATCGGGTAACATCAAAGTGTAAGTTATTGAGTTATTTGCAACATCAAAGTGTGAGATGTGTCATATCATTGAAGGTGATAATGATAATTTTGTGAAAAAATGAGTCTTCTTTCATTTTTTTGCTACCCACTAATGTACCATCAGCTGTAAAAGCATACATTTTTTATTGCAAGAGTTGATATCACAGCACCCCAAGCAACCCCATAGGTGCTTATGCAAACAATAAAAATAGAAGGTTAAGGTAACCCATATTACTAGAGCTTTTAGGAACTTGAGTGAAGAAACACTACTTCTCTTGTGTACATCTTTCAACAGAGCACAGTCCAATGTCTTTTTACCTGGACACCTTTCCATCCCTGACCAAAGAATAAGTACTCATTTGTTTCTAACTGGCCAAAACTAGTGTTCCACATGAAAAGTGCTTATATAAGAGCTGTTAAGATCTATCAAGAATAATCAACTTTAACAACTGTCTCATGACTTCCCAAGAGTATTGATCCAGCTTCTCTCACATCACCAACATCCAGGAAAATAAATAATCAGGTAGATTAGACAAAGGAGGGAAATTGCAACAAAGGACACTACAATGTAAAGTGAATTCAAGACCTTCCAAAATATGTTGCGGTGGATTGATATTGATGATTGTCATGAGGGACCTGGTTATCGTACTTTGTTCTAGATTCTAAATTAGCAACAATCAAACAAAATGAGACACCACTTTTTCTAAGCTTCTTATAGATATCAACAGCCTGTGTTACAGCAGCCTAACAGATAAAACAGCCGAACATGTTCTACAAGACTGTTTTCAACATGCTGACTTGAGAAGAATGTTGCCTTCAACCACCACTTAAATGAGAAAAATGTAGTGAAATCAAAACTCAGAAATCAAACTTTAACAAAGAATTCAGAATCATTTCATGATTGAGATATGGATGCAGAAGAAGAATATTTTCACCAGAAACTCTGCATTGCTTTTTCCCATTGTCTTTGGTTTATTTGATAACCTTTAATATGTCAATATCTCTTATTAGAATTAGTCAGGTAAATATCTCTTATTAGAATTAGTCAGGTAAATATCTCTTATTAGAATTAGTCAGGTAAATATCTCTTATGTGAATTAGTCAGGTAAATATCTCTTATGTGAATTAGTCAGATAAATATCTCTTATGTGAATTAGTCAGGTAAATATCTCTTATGTGAATTAGTCAGGTAAATATCTCTTATGTGAATTAGTCAGGTAAATATCTCTTATGTGAATTAGTCAGGTAAATATCTCTTATGTGAATTAGTCAGGTAAATATCTCTTATGTGAATTAGTCAGGTAAATATCTCTTATGTGAATTAGTCAGGTAAATATCTCTTATGTGAATTAGTCAGGTAAATATCTCTTATGTGAATTAGTCAGGTAAATATCTCTTATTAGAATTAGCCAGGTAAAGGTAAAGTACGAGACTTGAACCGGCGTCTTAGCACGCAAGTTTCCACCCATATGTGCTCGGCCACCTATCCAGAAATGTTCGGAGATTTCTGTATAGTGTTGCCTCAAGCATCAAAACTCAGATGCGAGGCAACATTCCTCACCTTCCTAGGGTATTACCCTGGTACCCAATTCTGCCAACAGCTGGGTCGACCGTGGGGGTATTTTTATTCCAACCACGAGTACCACTCATACTGCTCCCAGCAGGAATTGAACACGGGTTGTCCGAACATCGGTAGTCCAGTCAGGTGGTTTTCCCAACTAGGCTACCGAGGCCCCCTGAAGTAGTATTCTGTTCAGTGACAGATTTTTTAAAATCTTTTGTGAGCTAAACCAATGCTAAAAGCCTGAACTACCAGATGGCAGAAAACACTAACAAACTATTTCTTATTAAACCATTATATTAAATTAGTAAAAATTGATATTGTTTTAATGCTGTGCCATAAATAATAGTTTTGGGTTCAACATTTTTGTCATCACTTTCAGTATATGGGAGCCTTAAACTATGGCGGTCCAAGTAAAGCAGCTGAGATCATAGCAGAACTTCTAAATGAAAACTATGATGCGAAAATTGTAGATATTGGTGCAGGAACAGGTCTTGTTGGTGAAAAGGTACAAGATAGTTTAAAATGTTCTTTTTTTCTTCTTTGAGTTCACCAATTAGGTGGGAATGGATTGTGTTGTGTTGGTAGTTTCTGCCAAGGCGTGATATTTATGCCTTCAGCCTGACACATTCATCTTCAACATGGGTCGATGGTTTAACAGTTTTATCTGGAATGTTACCACTTTTCCTTACTTTTTTTATTTTTAACTGCCAATGTACATAGACTGCACACTGGGTCTCTTGTTTTTTTTTTTTTTCATTATCCATGAGGACTAGACAAAGCGACTACCTTGAGACCAGGGCTAAAACCATGGTAAACTGGTAAAACCATGGATTTAAAGGTAACGCAAGGTTAATCACATAACTTGAAAAAGTACATGTTTGAATTATCTAATTTTTTTTTTTAATACATCGGTGCCTTTCTTACACTTCCTTCTTCCCTCCTCCCCTCTCAGAGCGCTAGTGGTTGTGGGTTTTTATTCTCTTTCCCTCTTTTCAAGATCCACCATATGTGTACCACTTTCAAGTTTCATAACAATTTCCTTTTTCAATTGTAGATATTACTACCTTTCTCTCAGGGTTCGCTGCTTCCACACTCTTCTTGGATGCTATAGTTAATAGATAGTTATTGTACATAACCACAAAAATACACGAAAAAATGCACTCTAAATAAATTTATATAAGAGATGACTTGGGTGTACAATAGAATGCATTTACAGACATTTTTTCATTGAGCCTGCAAATGCTAAGTTCAAATGTAGAAGCATTTTTCAATCTCCATATAAAAATTCTCTTGAATTTAGTGTTTGAAGTCTGGCACGTTCAAGTTAGGGTTGGTGTAAATGTGTGAGACTCCACTGTATTGATTTTATCTGTATGATTTGATATTTTTTTTTGCCAGGTTGCAAAAATTTGAAATAATTTATTGGGATTTCATGCCCTATGAGGGATTACGGCATGTAGGAATTGGATGCTGTAATCATTTCCTGGCTTAGGTTAGATTTATGACCTGAAGTTCAAACCTGCCGTGCCATGGCTATCGGAGATGTGACATTGTCTATTGACACAGTGGCCATTGGTCCGTCAATCCAGCTGTATGTTCGGCCTCATTTTAGCATCGTTACTGGCTATCCTATGTTACAAAAGTTTTCTTGATGTTTGTACTGACAGTCGAGGAGATTTCCCCCGTCATAAGAAAAAAAAAAGAAAACAACTCCTTGAAAATAGGCGAAATAAAAAAAAAAACAGCCCCCTTTTTAATGATAGCATAGTACTTTTTAAGGTTTGCATGTTATGTGTCTAAACCATTTTTAAGGTTTGCATGTTATGTGTCTAAACCAACATCAAAGGAAATGAGTCCAACACTCAGGGGTCACCGGAAGTAGTAATTAGGAAAGGAGGGGGGGATGTTCAGGGAAACTGTCAAATTCCAAGAATTTATATTCTAAGGGGGTAATTTTTACAATAAAAAGTAAAAGTAAAGTACCCCCGTCACGCCAAGTGGCATATAGGGAAATATGGTGTTAGTGACCCTATATTTTACAGACCTTCAGCACATGATTTTTGGGGTAATGTGGTCGGTATTACGCCCGTGCTGCTTTACTTTCCCAGAAAAAAAATCAGGTACCCATTTAAGGCTGGGTGAACCCGGAAGCCGTCGGTTGGGATCGAACCCTACCCCTTGTCCTTTGTAGTCCAGTTCACTAACCACTGAGCTATCGCGGTTCCCTAATTTTTACAATAGTACCATAAAATAGAGTTAACGTAGATGGCAAAAAAATAACCAGGTACAACCTTGTTATGTAGATGTGATGTTATTTTCTCGACATAAGCTGTTAGTTACACCCAGGAAACAAGTGTGCTTTGGAAATGTCTTTCTTGATTTTCTGGGTACTGCTGAAGCTTGTTTATTCTAGAGATACAGCAGAATGGGGTCTCCTATATCATAAGAGCACACCACAGTGAGAACTGTCACAACCATGATAAAATCAAGAACTTAATTTAATGATAAAATATATATCTTATTCATCTTTTGTCCTACAACTTACACAATAAAGTGTTACAAAGTGGGGGTATGTTTAATTTTGTGGACAAGAGGAGTGAACTGATGTTGTTTTCTTCTCTACACTTATGAATAACACATTTTTTGGTGATGAAAGCACAGCAGCCAGTTTTGTTGTAAATTGATGTTATCTTGTTAAAGCTAAAGTAGTAACTCTTTTTACTTGTGGGTTGACTGAGGCATGTTTGTATGGAATTAAATTACAATCTTTTTGTTGTGAAATCTGCAAGCCTCCATAATCACTTTAAAAGTAGTTCTGTGTTGTTTTAAATTTTCATATTTTTTGTTCATAAAAGAAAAGAAAGAAATTGTAAAGTGACTTCAGCATTTCCTTTTTTATATGCCAGTTAGTGAAACTTGGATACAAGAACTTAGATGCTGTTGATGCCTCAGAGGGCATGCTGGAAGTTGCCAGGAAGAGACAAATTTATGACAAGATTGTCTGCCAGTTTGTTGGAAGTGAGAAAATGCCATTTGATAATGGTAAGTAATTAAGTCAGGTCAGTTATTATCAGGTTAGGTAATTTTACCTGCTACTGTACACAGTAAACAGTACAACCTGTGGCTGCCCTGCTGCCTTGCAGGTAAGCTCGGGAGAGTAAAAGACTAAGGCAGGGTACCCCGAAATAAAACAACCCCACTGCCTTGTGGATGAGACTTTTCAGTCAAAGGCTAGTGGAGCCAACCGTAAGCAAACCGACGGAAGGCAACAGAAAACCACCGTCGTAATTTCTTTGTATAATCATGAATTGCCACAACAACAGAAATAACAAAACGAGCCTCAGTTTACATCAAGTTAAATTTAGATGTACTAAAATCAGACAAGAAGCTGCAAGACAAATATAAAATCACAATTCAGAACTGGTACAATGCAATAGAGAAGATACAAAGCATTGATGAACAGTGGGAAATGCTAAAAGAATCAATGCAACAAACATCAAAAGAGTTCATACCACCAGTGAGGACAAATTCAAGAAAGAAATGGATGACAGACGACATTTTGCAGCTAATGGATACAAGAAGAAGAAATAAAGAAAATAAAGATGAGTATAAGAGATTAAATAAAGAAATTGTAGTAAAATGCGATGAAGCAAAAGAAGCATGGCTAAAAGAGAGATGCAAAGAGATTGAAATGCAACAAAAAGGAGATGTTAAAGCTATATACAAACAAAAGAACTGTTGATTGATCAAGAAAACATAAGGGAACGATGGACAGAATACATTAAAGATCTTTATAATGATGAACGAACGGAAGTAAATATTAAGGATAATGGAGAAGGACCAGAAATACTCAGAGAAGAAGTGGAAGATGCCTTGCGCAATATGAGAGCAGGCAAAACTCCTGGACCAGATAATATAATTAAAGAAGAGGATGAAGCCATGGGTGATTTTGGAATAGAAATAATAACAAAAATATTGAATGATATCTACAACAGTGGATATATACCTGACGACATGCTCAAATCAATATTCATAACCCTACCAAAGAAACCGGGTGCGATTGAGTGCAATAATCATCGCACAATAAGCCTTATGAGTCATATGACTAAGATATTACTAACAATCATCATGCGAAGAGTGCGAAACAAAATCAGTCCAGAAATTAGTGATGAACTGTGTGGTTTTGTTAGAGATAAAGGAACAAACAATGCCATTTACATCATAAGATCTTTAGTAGAAAGAGCCATAGAGGTGAAAACAGATCTATACCTATGTTTCATAGATTACACCAAGGCATTTGATAAAGTAAAGCACCAAGAAATAATCAAAATTTTAGAAATCATAAACGTAGACAGCAAAGAGCTAAGAATAATAAAGAACATATCATCATCATCAAGTACCGTGCCTACTCGCGTAGGTGATCATGTCTCTCCACAATTTTCTATCTCTGCAGCTATTTATAATTTCTGTTGTTGACCTTCTGCCAAGCCATTCTCTTAAGCTGTCTGTTATTTTTTCTCTTTGCTTCCCTCTATCTCTTCGTCCCTCAATTTTTCCAGTTGTTACAATATATTCCAGTTGTTATCTTCTCATTACATGGCCAAAAAATGATGATTGTCTCTTCCTAATATTGGAAATTAGCTCTCTTTTTGCTTTGACCTCTTTCAGAACATTTTCATTACTCTTCTTAGTTGTCCATGGTACTCTCAACATTCTTCTGTAAAACCACATTTCTACAGACTCCAGTGATTTTCTTGTCTGTTGTCTTATTGTCCATGATTCGCATCCATATGTTAAGACTGGCTCTACATAACATTTAAGAACTCTTTTTCTTGTTTCTATTGTCAAAAATGGATTGCACAGTATCTTCCTCATTTTTTGGAAAGCTGCTTTTGCCTGAGCCATTCTGCATCTCACCTCTTTTGTACATCTTCCGTCAAAGAATATGTACTGGCAACAAACAGCGGCTATAAGAACTGGAAACCAATTGGGAATCGTTTCAACAGATAAAACAGGGTGTTAGACAGGGTTGTGTGCTGTCACCGGATTTGTTTAATATTTGTAGTGAGATTGTTTTAAGATCCATAAGGGACATACCTGGAATAACAATTGGAGGTTATAATATAAATAATCTAAGGTATGCTGATGATACAGTCTTAATCGCTAAGAGTGAAAATGAGTTACAAGAAATGTTGGACATTATTGTGAAGGAAAGCAAAAATAAAGGACTCAGCCTTAATAGCAAAAAGACTGAGATAAATGGTAACAACAAAGAAAAAGACATCACCTCAGTGCAAAATAAAGAGAAGTGGGACAATATTAAAACAGGTAAATGAATTTAAATATTTGGGAACTTTGTTAACCTCAGGTGGAAGATGTACAAAAGAGGTGAGATGCAGAATGGCTCAGGCAAAAGCAGCTTTCCAAAAAATGAGGAAGATACTGTGCAATCCATTTTTGACAATAGAAACAAGAAAAAGAGTTCTTAAATGTTATGTAGAGCCAGTCTTAACATATGGATGCGAATCAATGACAATAGGACAACAGACAAGAAAATCACTGAAGTCTGTAGAAATGTGGTTTTACAGAAGAATGTTGAGAGTACCATGGACAGCTAAGAAGAGTAATGAAAACGTTCTGAAAGAGGTCAAAGCAAAAAGAGAGCTAATTTCCAATATTAGGAAGAGACAATCATCATTTTTTGACCATGTAATGAGAAGAGAACAACTGGAATATATTGTAACAACTGGAAAAATTGAGGGACGAAGAGATAGAGGGAAGCAAAGAGAAAAAATAACAGACAGCTTAAGAGAATGGCTTAGCAGAAGGTCAACAACAGAAATGATAAATTGCTGGTGAGATAGAAAATTGTGGAGAGACATGATCACCTACGCCAGTAGGCACGGTACTTGATGATGACCAATGCTGAAATTGAATGTGTGAGACTGAAAGGGTCAAAAACTACGGTTGGCGTAAACTAGTAACAACACACCTATGGTCATTCAATATGTGAATGCTAAGAAGAATATGGCCTAATGTATCTATTTTTGGGAAAGCGTTTTTGAGTACCAGGTTGCTTTTTTTCTTTGATTCCCGCTTGCTTTGCGCTGTCTGGTAAGTTCATTTCCACTTCCAGGGGCACCACTGGGGTGAGGGGGGGGGGAAGAAATAGGATCAGGCCCAGCCCTGTTGTATGCCTATTTTGATGTATGTGTTAAGCTGTGAACTGCATGTTCTAAGCCCAGGTGCTGGTATCAATGCCTTTTAACATGTTCTACTTCGGCACAGCAATTTTGATAATTGAATACTGAGTTGCCTTCCCTTTTGATTGCTGTCAAGTCTGTGTTTGCTCAGGGAACACTGACTACAGGGAAGTGACTTATTCCTTTTTAGATAGTCTAGCATAGTATCTCAATGCAGTTACATTTCTCTGTGTATCTATATTTATTTTTGTGTTGTCTTTATTGTTGCAGCTGAAGGCCTACTGAGCCAAAATTTTGTTCTACTTTTGTTTTGCCCCTCACCCATGTAAAGCTGTAAACCATATCACTTTTTCCTGTATTTTTTTTCATTCCCTTTTCATCCCTACTTGTTTTCCCAGACTGGTTAGTTTGATTGATGTGGAGTGCTGTTGAGCAATGGATTGTGCTGACATTCTGAACACCGTCAGGGACACTCCATGAAAGACTGATTAAAAAATATAACTAACTCTGCAGCCATATACAGACTGCATAAATATCATGTCAAAGTGGAAGATGCCATATGGAGCACAATGCAGAAACTCAAAGGTGGCTTGTAAACCAACACAGTACTGGTGTTGTTAGTCATTGCATACTGAGGAATACACTTAGGAGATCTCAGCACTTATGGATTTGTGTGATGTGCAATGAGACATATAGGTATTACATAACCACTGTCTAATTTGTGTTTTGTTATTTTTTGTTGTTGTTGTTGTTGTTGTTGTTGACCTATTCAGGAACATATGATCTGGCATTTACCTGTGGGGCTTTAGGGGAAAACCACCTTCCTCTTGAAGCATTTACTGACATCATTCGAGTTGTTAAACCAGGTAAGTGTTTCTGCCATATGTGAGTTCATTTAAGATGACAGGTGCTACTTGATATAATTTATGTTTTGATTTTAAAAGGCCAGGTCAGCTGCTCATGCATGTACTATTTTGTTATGGAAATATTAAATGCTGCATAAATTTAACATGAGGAATTATGCTACTATCAGTGCCAGGAAAAATATTAAGCAGAATCATTCTGGAGAGATTAAAAGAGGCCATGGAGAACCATTTGAGATGTGAACAAGCAGGTTTTATGAAAAATAGATCTTATGCTGATCAAATAACTACCTTATGCATAATAGATGAACAAAGCTTAGAACTACAGTCCCCACTTTATATCAGATTCATAGATTACAAAAAGGCATTTGATAGTTTAGACAGAGGAATGCATTGGAAGTTGCTGAGTCATTACGGAATCCCTATAAAGTTTATTAACCTGATAAAAATAATTTATGAAAGAATGAAATGTAGTGTGGTGCATGAAGGGCAGCTTACAGAAGCTTTTGAACTAAGAACAGAAATATGGCAGAGATGCCTTCTATCTTCATTCTTTTTTCTACTGTCCTAGATTGGATCACAAAAATAACTCAGAACAACAGAAATGGAATCCAGTGGTCACTGACCAAGCAACTTAATAACTTAGAGATTTTGCTGATGACATAGCTCTCCTATCACATAATCATCAAGACAAAATGAACATACTTGATGAGAAATCACAACAGCTGGGATTGAAAAAAAATTAGATAAAACCAAAATTATGAGAATTAATGAGTTGGCAATAACCAAATAACAATAGGAGAAATACTTCTACTAGATGTACAATCACATATATCTGGGCAGTAATTTATATAGACAGAGAATGATACCAAAATAAAGATACAACAAGCAAGAGGAGTATTCATTGCACTAGGAAACATGGAAATCCAAAGAAATTAGGTTAAATACAGAAATAAAAACTCTCAACTCCATTGTTAAGCCTTTTACTCTTCTCCCTTCTCCTCTTTTAATATATGACTTGTATGGCAAGGAATCACACAGCATTTTTTCTTGATTGGAAAACCCGTTTATTTGTTGTTTCTGTTTATAGTCTAGGATTGATTAAATGTCTATTCCTCTGCTTCTTCTACCTTTCAGCTCCCTGTGGAGCATAGGTCTTCAATAAATACTTTCCAAGTTGTTCTGTTTCTTGCCATTCTTTTAAGATCATTCGATGTCTTCCCCATCATCTTCATCCAAGCTTACTTATTTCTTCTTCTTCTGCGATCATGGTTCATTCAGAGTAGGATTTTGGACTTTCTTATGAAGGCAGCTGTCTGTTTAAGTGATGAGCTTACTTTTATTTCTAGCTGTATGTGTACCAGTGTTTAGTTTATTACGGTTAAAAGTAGAGGGCAATAACCTTGTAGGTTGTAGGACATAGCAATGGTTATGAGCAGCCTGTTGAAGGTTTTCCCATGGAAATCATATACCCAGGGTTTGGTCATAGGATGAATGCTAAAAGCCATTTTCTTTGTTAGTTATTGAAGCACTGCTTGCTAGCCACTGATGAGGAAAGTCACATTTAGAGATAGATAATAATATTTACTGGTGAGAATGGGTACCAAAATTGAAGGTTTAAAACATCCAGATTGAGATAGGAATAGTTTAGATAGACTCAAGTAGATTATAGCAGTCATACTTACAGAGAATATTTCAGTTAGAACAGATTAGGAAAATTAGAACTGATTGGTCCATCTTGGACAGTGTTAATAAACTTAGAGGTTTGTTAGATTTAAGAAGTAGCAACTGAATGGCGATTGTTGTAGAGATAAGAAACTCATAAGGATGAGAGTAAGTAACATGATCTGATTGCAGAGAACTTGAATTTTGCTGATGATATTCTGTTACATTAATAAACTCAGGGAACACTGGACAGGTTTGAGCCAGTCTCCTGACATTTGATTCCTGACGTGTCACTGTGTTTGATATCTCCATGTTATAATGTCTGTCTACTTTGTCTCAGTCATCAGATCATGCTGCAACTCAAGTAATGGCCATTCATGCGGTTAAAGATATATGCACTCAAAATGAATCTAATTACAATGGTTATATTGATGGCACTATTATTAATGACATCATCATCAAGTACTGGGCCTGCTGGCGTAGGTGATCATGTCTCTTCACAATTTTCGATCTCGGCAGTTATTTATCCTTTCTGTTCTTGACCTTCTGCCAAGCCATTCTCTTAAGCTGTCTGGTATCTTTTCTCTTTGCTTCCCTCTATCTCTTCGTCCCTCAATTTTTCCACTTGTTACAATATATTCCAGTTGTTCTCTTCTCATTACATGGCCAAAAAATGACGATTGTCTCTTCCTAATATTGGAAATTAGCTCTCCTTTTGCTTTGGCCTCTTTCAGAATGTTTTCATTACTCTTCTTAGCTGTCCATGGTATTCTCAACATTCTTCTGTAAAACCACATTTCTACAGACTTCAGTGATTTTCTTGTCTGTTGCCCTATTGTCCATGATTCACATCCATATGTTAAGATTGACTCTACATAACATTTAAGAACTCTTTTTCTTGTTTCGATTATTATTAATGACAACCAATCAATAATCTACAATAAATAGTACTGTGCCATTAATCTGTTATATAAGTGATCATGTTTAGCATTGGTTGTACAATGTGGGAATGAATGTGCTCTGTGTAAGATGGTTCTTGGTGGTAATAGGTATTGCTTTGTATGAAGTATAGAGGATAGCCCCAATATTTGGTTTGTCTTGTTGCTTTGGATGCCTATTTCTCTATCACTTTTACCATCTTCAGAGAATGTTGTTCCAAGATATTTAAAGATTTCCGAGATACTTGTTTTATAACTTTGTGTTCTATCGCTATGTTTAATGTCATCTTTTGTCTTCCTATTGATATGACTTAAGCCATGTAAAATGTTTATTACATAGTTCTATTTTAATTTATTTGCTATTTTAATACAATTCAATTTTTTTCCCACTTAATTTTTTTGGTAAATCCTAAAATAGTCATTTTTTTCATTCATTTTGTTTTAAATATTGAATCAAAGATTTGGCTTAACTTTATGAAACAATATTTTATCTTTTATTTCTTCTCTAAAACTAGGTGGTTATATTGTTAATGTTTTTAGAGAAGAGGGAGAAAATGTACCAATGTACAAGGATGGTATGAAAGCATTCATGTCTAAACTAGAGACAGAAGGAGTTTGGAAGCTGCTGCTCAGAAACATATTTCCGAACTTCATGCCAGGAAAAAATGGGTTAGCTCTTGTTTACATTGTTCTCTGATCGGTGACAAGGTTTCATCATGTTTTATTAAGGCCATATATTGTTAATGTGCAGAAATATTTATATTGTTAATATGCAGAAACATTGTTGTTTTAAACCAAATTTTCATATTTGTTGTTACCAAAAATTATACTCACCATATTGACAAGTAAAGACACAAAGTCCTGTTTAACTGAATACTTTAAGGACATTCTTAATCATCTACTACCAAGACATTTAACAGATTTTACAGGTTATACACAGATATAATTTAGATGACCTCACCTTGAATGAAGCACAGACAGATTGGTATCTCTCTCTCTCTCTCTCTCTGCGATCAGGACTCAATCAGAGTAGCAATCCAGACTCTCACATGAAGTCAGAGTCTGCCAGATCCACTCTGATTGAACACCCGTTAAAACGTTGCACTGTGTTCTGCGCCAGTGGCCCAGTGCATCCGATTTCAGCCAGCATTTTATTCAGGTTAGCTTTCCTTAGCCTTTGATTGTCCCCAATCTTCCTGCAAGGCAGCAGATGATCTTTTCTGTAGGGTGATTCTGCCCTTAGATGGTCGGCCTTCCCAGGTTTACAAGCACCATCTGCCCGAGTCACTAGAGGTGACTAACACAGACATGCACACAAAAAGATATGAGATGTGCCTAACACAGACATGCACACAGTGGTATGAGGCATGACTAACACTGACACACATCAATATATAAGACACATGACTAACATAGACATGCACATAAAGATATGAGATATGTCTGACATGGACATGCACACACAAAGATATGACACATGCCTAACATAGACATGCACACAAAGATATGAGATGTGACATACACAGACATGCACACACAAAGATATGAGATATGACTAACATAATCATGCACACAAAGATATGAGATATCACTAACCCAAACATGCACACACAAAGATGTGACACATGACTAACACAGATACACACTAAGATATGAGATATGGCTAAACACATACACACATAAAGATATGAGACATGAATAACACGGCCACACCAAGATATGAGATATGACTAACATGACACACACCAAGATATGAGCCATGGCCAGCACACACACATAAGCTAAGATATTAGCCATGGCTAGCACATAAACACATCAAGATATGAGCCATGGCTAGCACAGAGACACACCAAGATATGAGCCATGGCTTCACGGAAAAACACCAAGATATGAGCCATGTCCAGCACAGAAACACATTAAGGTATCCATATGCTTGGGTTTGTTGTAGTCAGCAGACTTTTCTTAACGTGGGAATCATCTACATACGAGACGCAGGCCCTAATTAACTGTTCACAGGTTTCGTTCAAACAGTTGTCTGGAGATTTGAGAGTGCAGCCTGACCCGTTGAACGTTCCCTTGCATGTACAGGTCCCGGTTGACTGTTCACAGGTGTCGTTGAAACGTCATGGGACACACCAAGATGGAAGCTTGGTCGCGTTCGAGCCGTGGTGTACACAATGTTGACTTTGAACATCACGCTATCTGTTATCACAGTGAGTTGGCGGATTTTTAGAAATGTAACCACGGGTTTGATAATAAATGTTTGTACACAGTTTGTTAACCACCGCTGTAGATCAAGTCCTTATTCTGCTGGTTTCGTTCGTGACCTTGGAAGCTAATGACTTAACTTGTGCAGACGGTTGGTTTGGGGCAAACTGTACGTTACAATGTCACTGCTACACTGACTCAGTTTAACAAAACTACAGGGACATGCCCTGACAATGACAGTTGTCAGCACGAATATTTCAGACTGCAGTGTTAGTACTTGGATCTCGTTTACAAATACGCCCAAAAATCTGAACCTACTTTCCTGTTTGATATCAACAACACCACATGTAATCCGGACGCAGATTACACATCAGTTGAGGCAACTCTCAATCAATCTTTGCCGTTCTCCTGGTTTAGGATTTATGTGAATGACTTACAAATCTGGACAGTTTCACGATAAAACTAAATGGTTCTGCCTCATGTAACAATGAATCAAGGTTTGTAGTTAGTTCGCATGAGATTGATGTCTTTTGCTCTGGGGCTGGTCTGATCAACAAGTTACGGATTGAAGGGGCGATAGTTGCAAATATCTGCTCCATCTACATTGGCAGGGGTCGGAATGTGGCTCTCAAATCATACCCAAATATTTCTGTGAATACTATTGTAGTCACCACACAATCATAATGGCACACATTAAGATTGAGTTCTCACCGACCATTTCACAGGCCGTCAGTGCACTGACGGTGTGCGAGGTACAAACATTTAAAGACACCTATTGTCTGGACGGGCATTCTTGGTCGTTTTGTGCAGTGTGTAGTGGGTGTTGCAGAGGCTGCAACGTCATCATCGGTACGTGTCACAGCAACTGTTCACACGGGATCTATGGACATGACTGCTCCGGGTCTTGTCTTACTGTCTGTCCTTTATGTGAGGAAAAATCCGGAAAATGCCTACAATGTAACCATCCTGGCAACACCTGTAATGACACTTGTCCCAATGGTAATTTTGGGCTACAGTGCAAACAGACGTGTTCTGATGGCTGTGGCATCATATGTGATCCAGAATGTACAGACTGTACGTGCAAGGAAACGTACTACGAGTCAGACTGCACTCTCAAATATCCAGATTGGTATAAGGCTCATGGTTAACAACAAGGCTGCAGGTGAATATGATATACCATCTGAGATGCTAAAAGCAATTGACATCCATAACTTAAAACACTTGCAGAAAACGTTCAATATAATATCATCATCATATGCCATACCAGTTGGCGTAGGCGATCATGTCCTTCCACAATCTTCTATCTACAGTGCATCATATCAGTACTGTTGTTGACTGTTTTCCATGCCATGACACCAAGCTATCCAGTATTTTCTTTCTTTGTTGTCCATGATCTCTCTTTCCTTTTATTTTGCCAGTTGTAACCAAGTATTCCAACATTCTTCTTCTCATGATGTGCCAGAAAAAATGTTGATTGTTTCTTTCTGATTCTTTCAATATAATATGGAGAGCAGAAAAGGAACGTATAAAGTAGAAAAAAAACATGTTAAAAGTTTTAGAAAGGGCTCTCACTAGCTGGAGAGGCATGACTCTTCTATCTATTGCCTATAAAGCATCTATAAGATTATCATGAAGAGACACAGGACTTCTGGTCAATATGGTAGATCGGCAGCAAGAACCATTTAGGGATTGCCTGAAAAGTGTTCCTTATTGCAGTTTCCTCATGTTCCATGTCCGGCTTGCTGCCGGAGCCACTAAGTTTAGTGCTTTGTGCACACTGAGCTGTGTGTTTCATCCGGATGGTGTTTCTATGTGCAGATTGCTTACGATGAATGATGATATCATATAATGAAGGACAGTTCTGCTGCATTCACTTTTGGTGCTGATACATCTTATGTCTTTTGACGTTTGCTGTGTTTGCTATGACAGGGACTGCAGCTGCCTTTGTTTGTTTGGATATTCAATGAGATTAGATGATTCCACTGGCATGGGCGGTTGAGCAGTTATGGATTTTCATTCATGCAGTGATACCGGGCACTTCAAATAACTATAACTATCATGAACAGAATACAAGATTTAATAGACACTGTATGCATGAAGAACAAGCAGAATTTAGAATATGTATGCACAATCAGCTTGTTTAGCATAACTTTGCTGTTAGTAACAAAATGGTTAGTGCACTTATCGCCTGTTCAGGCCATCATCCATGATACAAAGCACATAAATGGACCATTATGCATTAAGACCATGTGATTTCCATGTGGCAAAGATTGACTAATATTTTTTTCTTTCGTGTTGTGGAATGAGGGATAGATATTTTTTTAATGTGTAATTGTTTTTTTTAATTGACTAGAATTTTGCTGTTAGTGTATGTACAATCAGTTTATTTTGCTATACTTTTACTATTAGTGTGTGGCACCAAAATGGCAGCTTATTTATATTCGAGCCATGGACTAAGCAATGTTTACTTTGAACACCACGATATCTGTTATTGCAGCGAGTTAGCAGATTTTTGAAAATGTATTCAAGGGTTTGAGCATAAATGTTTGTTCACAGTTTGTTAACCTTCACTGTAGATAAAGTCTTTAATTTGATGGCTTCGTTTGTGACCTTGGTAGCTAAGGACCTAACTTGTGCAAACGGATGGCATTGGCAAGGATCATTTTGAATCTATGAAGTGGGCTCATTTTGTGTTTAACTCAAAAGCATATGTGCTTTTTAACCAAAGACCTTTTTTTTGGGGACTCAAGGAAGATATCCCCGATGGAAGAATAAATTGTACTATTAGTCCCATAAATGATTCGCTTCCAGAGGTTTATGATGTAAACAAAGCAGTTTTGTCATTGCAAGTGAATAATGTCCACACCTATAATTGGTCAGGATTGTGTAGCAGCAGCAGCTTTATAGCGAACACAGAAAACATCACAGGATTGTGCTGTTCTGAAACAGCTATGCCATGCTACCCTAGAATTGCCTTTAATGGGATTACTGTGACCACAAACCACTCTCCATGTGTGTGCCACATATTTACACCCCAGAAAGAAATACTGAATATAACAACATCATATGCCATCTGTGATATTAATGACCACAAACCAGGAGCCTCCTGTATGATTGATTCAACTGTTGCACCAAGCACTTCATTAGCAAAGCCAGATCTATGGAATGTTAATCTGACATTGTTCTTGAATTATGTCCAAGTTAATGAGACATCAGAATCGTGTGGCAGCAGCTACAAGAAGGGAGCAGAGAACATCAAGTTCTGTTGCTATAAAGGAGACTTGCCTTGCTATCCCAGAATTGCCTTAAATGGGATCACTGTAGTTGAAAACTTCTCCTCTTGTGTAAACTACACATTCACATCCAAGAGTGAATCAGTGAAGGTCACAAAATCATATTCTCTCTGTGGTTTTACTAACTACAGGTCAGGTGGCTTCTGTTGAATTGGAAATGATAACTTACCACCACTGTGTGTCTATATGTTTGAAATTGGAGTCATCAACGATGGCCTAACATCATCAAGTGCTACGACGATCATCATTTTCGGCAGGACGCGAAAAGGCCATGGTGTATGGTGGATAGGCGGCAGGAACCATTGAAGGCTATGTCTGAAAAGTGTTCCTTCTTGCAGTTTCCTCATATTCCAAGTCCGGCTTGTTGCAGGAGCTACTGAGTTAAGTGCTCTGTGCACACCGTGAGCTGTGTGTCGCATCCATTTTGATCCTGTTTCGATATCCCGCTTGTTTATGATGAATGATGATATCGTATGACAGGGAACAGTTGGCTGTGTTCACTTTCTGCGCAGTTTCGCCTTATGTCTTTTGGCGTGTGCTGAGACTGCTATGATGGGGACTACAGTTACCTTTCTTTGTTTGGGAGATGTGTTAGTAATTCTGATGATTCCACTGGCACGGGCGGTTGAGCAATTATGGATTTTAATTCGTTTGCAGTGATACCGAGGCCTTCCATAACCAATAACCAATACTATTAATGTATGTACAATCAGTTTATTTTGCTATACTTTTACTATTAGTGTATGTACAATCAATTTATTTTGCTATACTTTTACTATTCTATTGACCTTTCAAGGCATAGCCGGCCCATAGGGCATAGACCCAGATACTCTTTCTCTTATCTAAATTTTATTCTAGCAGTTTTCAATCCTTGTAAAGATATTATATCAAATCTCGCCATTTGTCTCTGTTCTGTGCAAGCAACTCTTTCTCATTGAGTGAGCCGATTCCTGCTGCTCTTGCCTCTCTGATCAATGTTCTTCTCAGTGTCTCTCTGGATCAGTCTCTTTACCTCTTACCTGTTGTTTCCCATAAGAGGGCTTGCTTTGTTATTCAATTATTATCTCTTCTCATCACATGTCCAACATATGACCATCGTCTTTTCTTGATTACTGAAGATATTTGTGGTTGATTGGCCATTTCTCTAATTTCTTTGTTTGTTTTGAATTCGTTCCATGCTATACCTAGTATTTTCCTTAGACAGTTATTTTCAAATGCATTTAACATTGTTTCTATGTTTCTTGTTGTTTTCCAGCTCTGACACGCATACATAAGGGTTGATAGTACATTTGATTTGAATAGTCTAAGTTTTGTGTTTGTGCTGATGAGTTTTGATTTCCACAACTTTTCAAGGCTTCTGAAAGACATTGCTGCTTTAGCTATTCTGATTCTAATTTCTTTACTTGTATCCCCTTCCCGATCAATGTGACTTCCAAGATAGATAAAGTGGTCAATCTCTACCACTGGTTTATTTTCCATGTATATTCTGTTGTAAAAACGCTATCGTAAAAACACTTTTGTTAATGAAACGTAGACCTGATACTTTTACTGCTAGTTACTATAATTTTACTGTTAATGTATGCACAATCAGTTTATTTTACTATAACTTTACTGATAGTGTATGCACAATCAGTTTATTTTACTATAATTTTACTGTTAATGTATGCACAATCAGTTTAATTCACTATAATTTTACTGTTAGTGTATGCACAATCAGTTTAATTTACTATAATTTTACTGTTAGTGTATGCACAATCAGTTTAATTTACTATAATTTTACTGTTAGTGTATGCACAATCAGTTTATTTTACTATAATTTTACTGTTAGTGTATGCACAATGAGTTTAATTTACTATAATTTTACTGTTAGTGTATGCACAATCAGTTTATTTTACTATAATTTTACTGTTAGTGTATGCACAATCAGTTTATTTTACTATAATTTTACTGTTAGTGTATGTACAATCAGTTTAATTACTATAATTTTACTGTTAGTGTATGCACAATCAATTTATTTTACTATAATTTTACTGTTAGTGTATGCACAATCAGTTTAATTCACTATAATTTTACTGTTAGTGTATGCACAATCAGTTTAATTTACTATAATTTTACTGTTAGTGTATGCACAATCAGTTTATTTTACTACAATTTTACTGTTAGTGTATGCACAATCAGTTTAATTACTATAATTTTACTGTTAGTGTATGCACAATTAGTTTAATTACTATAATTTTACTGTTAGTGAATCCACAATCAGTTTATTTTACATTAATTTTATTGTTAGTGTGTGCACAGTTACTTCAATTTACCATTACTTTAGTGTTAGTATATGCACAATCATTTTATTTACAATAATTTTACTGATAATGTTTGAATCACCAATTTATATATCATAATTTTACTGTTAGTGACATCATCAATTTAAATATAATAATTTTACTGTTAGTGACATCATCAATTTATATATCATAATTTTACTGTTAGTGACATCATCAATTTATATATCATAATTTTACTGTTAGTGACATAATCAATTTATATATCATAATTTTACTGTTAGTGTATGCATCATCAATTTATATATCATAATTTTACTGTTAGTGACATCATCAATTTATATACCATAATTTTACTGTTAGTGACATCATCAATTTATATATCATAATTTTACTGTTAGGGACATCATCAATTTATATATCATAATTTTACTGTTAGTGACATCATCAATTTATATATCATAATTTTATTGTTAGTGACATCATCAATTTAAATATCATAATTTTACTGTTAGTGACATCATCAATTTATATATCATAATTTTACTGTTAGTGACATCATCAATTTATATATCATAATTTTACTGTTAGTGACATCATCAATTTACATATCATAATTTTACTGTTAGTGTACGCACAATTAGTTAATTTACCATAGCTATTATTGTATGCATGAGCAGTCAAAATGTCTTCCTCTTTTCCTTAACTGTATTAAACCAGTCAGAGATGACATATCTTGATCTTGTGGTTCCTTTAGAGCAAATAAATCTTTACATTTTAGTTTGTAGTCATCATTTGTAGGGTGTTTCAGTCCTAGCCTAAGTGTGTATTATTTAACGTCTATTATTCTTTGCCAGATTTTAATATTTTTTTAAGTCAACCTTTCTTTCAGCTTTCACCCAAAGTACACTGAAAATTCACATTTAATACGAACAAAAGAAGGATGAAAAGATGGCAACTAATTATCTTCATCAAGACAAGAATAAGTGAAATTAACAATAATATAATTAAATGAGATTAACAAATAACACTTGAAATGAGTGATACATTAACAAAAGATGTGAGTAAAGAGTTTTATCAAATAAAAATAAGGATGAGAATGATTACTAATTAAGACTTGAATCAGTGAGTTTAACAACTAGTTACAAGGATAAGCAAGATTAACAGCTGAGTTGGGAGTTAGATGACCCAAATTAACAATCTGGTATGAATGGACAAGACTAACTAACAAGTAAGAACAAATATGTATATTTTTGTGCAAGCACAGATGTAAAACATTAGAAACAGAAAGCAATGATGTATTTTTATTTTCTGTCAATTAAAAGAATAGAGTGAAGTCAAAATCATATACAAATTGGAAGCAACAAACACTTTCTTCTAAAACTATTTTTGTTTACAGATTAAAAAGTAACAAATTTCAAGTCATTATTAATTAATTGAACAGCTTTAAAAAATAATGTAAAATAATTAACAACTTAGTAAAATACAGCTGTATAAAATAATGGACAAACTTAGTTCAGAGTGTGTGATTGAATAACCCTGATAACACATAAAAAGAACATTGAGTAACAATGACAGCATAATAAAACATTGATCAAATAACCCCAGTAAAAAAAGAAGCATCACCAAAAAAAAAAATGATACCAAATTGTATTTACGAACGAATGGACCAGGCTAATTATATGTATATGAATAGTTATAAACAGACAGATCAGTAATGCAATAAGCAAATCCCCAACTGTAAACATGAACCATATTACATAGTGTCTCTGTAAACATGAGCCGAACAATTACTGATATATATAGGGTATCTCATTATCTATTGAATCCTACTAAAACATTTTACAGGTATGCTGTGTGAATTCAGGTACTCTACACTAACACTCACAAACAATAACCATATCATGTAGGCACTCTCAGCCAAATTATAGTGACATTTGCTATCTTCCATTACACAAATGACAAATCCCATCACATAATGTCAAATTTTCTTGCTATCTTCCCATCACATTATGTCAAATTTTGTTGCCATATTCTACCAGACAAATGCTACATTTTTGTTGCTGTCTTTTACAATGCTATTGTTAAATGCTTTGTCATGTAACAGCGTACAAATATCAAACCCGATTTCTTTGATTCACCTTGTTAAACTCCTTTCCTGATCCTATCTTACATCATAAATATTTTTAGTTGCTATCTCCTAGAATGGAAATGACAGTTTGGTAGATCCTTTCAGCCATATGTCAACATTGTCACATTTAATTGTTATCTTTTACCAAAATAAATGTCCCTTCTCCTTCAGTTAAATAATGGGCTTCATTGTTATGATTAAGATTTCAACTGCATATAATTGCACATAAATTAAGTGATCTTTAAGACTGAGTAAATGCTAAAGATGAAGTAAGCGCAAAGCAATCCTGAATTAAAATATTATGGACTTTGCATTATCAAGAAGAAACTTTCTCCCTAAAAATTCTGCAAGTATTTCAACAATTTTCTTCCTGAATTCTCTAATGTCTATCTTTTAGTACTCATCAATCTCCTTATTGTCTATAATCATCATCACTGTACTCTGGACACATCCATAGGTGTTCCGATTTTCTCTTTAAAATACCAGGTTCCTTACTCCTCTGCACAAACTTCATTGCATGGCCTGGGATCAACAAATTATACAGATGAGTTACTGGTCAAATTTAAAGGCACAAAACTTAACTTAAGAATAACATCATCTATTGAGTTATACTGTCACATGTAATAGACTGTGGAAGAAATGGTCAGAGTTAGCTCTGGCCGTCCTTACTGGTTGTGTTTTACATAATATGCCATTTGCAGTAAAATATGTGAAGTAATTCTCTCTTCATACTTTCTAACATGCAAGCAATTGATAATAAAATATATGATACAGCTCTCTCTCCATCTTTTCATACATGATATAACTATCTCCCATAATCTCATACATGTGTAAGTGATATGAGTTTATTACAAGTTTTTTTTTAGCTTTGCACTTCCTATACCTAGAGATGCACTCATTTGTTTCCGCCTGTATAGCTGCCGAGGCTCCCATGGTGACGGGGGTGGGGGGAGAAGAGAATAGAGCCTTTGTTACCTGCCATACATGTTGTTCTAGGTGACTAAGTAAGGAGGTTTGGAATTGTCACCTGTGCAGTCAAGTAGGTATGCACGGAGATACCTTGTCAACGGAATTTCCCCATGTATTTTGAGAAATGCTGTAACAAATGATGAAGCAGATATGGTGAATTCCTGACTGCAATGAAACTGATTCCATGCATAGAATATAATAGAATAGGTTTGTTTCATAAAAGTCAACAAAGTAAAATTTTCAATAAAACTTATCCAAATCTCTGCTGGTAGCTGGAAAAAGTTATTTTAGAACAAAAAAATTTGTTATTGATAGTTAATTAGTTCCTTGCAATATAAAGACAAGTGGAACAATATTAAAACAGGTAAATGAATTTAAATATTTGGGAACTTTGTTAACCTCAGACGGAAGATGTACAAAAGAGGTGAGATGCAGGATGGCTCAGGCAAAAGCAGCTTTCCAAAAAATGAGGAAAAAACTATGCAATCGATTTTTGACAATAGAAACAAGAAAAAGTGTTCTTAAATGTTACGTAGAGCCAGCCTTAACATACGGATGTGAATCAATGACAATAGGACAACAGACAAGAAAATCACTGGAGTCTGTAGAAATGTGGTTTTACAGAAGAATGTTGAGAATACCATGGACAGCTAAGAAGAGTAATGAAGAGGTTCTGAGAGAGGTCAAAACAAAAAGAGAGCTAATTTCCAATATTAGGAAGAGACAATCATCATTTTTTGGCCATGTAATGAGAAGAGAACAACTTAAATATATTGTAACTACTGGAAAAATTGAGGGATGAAGAGATTGAGGGAAGCAAAGAGAAAAAATAACAGACAGCTTAAGAGAATGGCTTGGCAGAAGGTCAACAACAGAAATGATAAATAGCTGTCGAGATTGAAAGTTGTGGAGAGACATGATCACCTACGCCAGTAGGCAAGGTACTTGATAATGATGATGATGAGTTCCTCGCGCGACGAGAGCAAAACTATATTTTTGAAAACTAATTTTGTCCTAAGATTTGTTTCTATTATACTTTCAGTGTTGTCAGACTGAACAAAACCAGCAGCAATGTGGTGTATCTCAGTATAAATTGTTATCAGTAAAACTGGTGCTATTTGAAATCAAACACTAACTATTGGAGACCAGCTGTCATTGGAAACGACAGAGAAGTGAAGGACAATTGTACCTACACATCAGAGGAATGGTAGAATGAGGTGCCATAACTGGCTAAAATAGTAAACATCCCCTCAGCGGAAGAGAATGCAGTACATTTAATCAATGCAGGACAGGAACAATCAAGAGACGAACACTTCAGTGGTTGTTTGAATGGGTGCGGAGTGGACATGGGAATGTCCTGATTGTAGGTGGCACCAGTCTGAATTGAAAACTTATTTCAAGTGTGAAAGTTTGCACAATATTAATATTGGATTAATGAGCAACCTATATTAATGATTTGTTAACTGTAAATAATATAGTGCTACTAATTATTAAGCAATGAGATTTTTCCGGTTATTTGCATCTAATTTTATTTTTATTTCATGAATATTTTCAGCTTTTTTTTAGACATTTTTTCTTGAATATTTCCATCCAATTATTTTATTTAATTAATATTGCCATCAAATTATTTTATTTCACTAGTACTTTTGGCACATCCTTAATTAAAAAAAAGAAAAGGAAGAAATCTTATTTTAATACATGAAGAAAATAGTTTAACTGAAAAAAATATATCAGAAGCAGTGAAAAAAGAAGCACTTGTAATATATACTAAGTTAGTAATCCACTGAGAGAACCTACAAATAAATGATGGAGGAATAATTATTTGAACAAAATTCATAAAACAATACAAATACAGCAAACACATAAAATAAGGAGCTGGAACCCATACCCTTAGATACAGCACCTTGCTATTAGAGGTAGAGTGACTTTTTGGGTGGGAGGAAAGTGAGAACGTGGGAGACATGGTTCTGTTTGTCTTGTTAATTGCTTCATCTACACCATTTTTCTTTAAATAGATTGAGAGTTTTGTTAGTTTGTTTCTGGGGAGACAACTCTTATTGTGAAGACTGTCAAAAAAAGGCAAGAGTTTTTTTCCCTTCGTGGTTGATGTGGGTGAGCGAGGGTTGTATAAAATGGTTAAAGTGACGTTTCATTTTCTGTTTGCTCACCAGAACTGAGATCCAATATAATCACTGAAAATACATAGCTTGCATTTACCTTCACTTTGGCTTTTTATGGTGTGTCTTTGTAATGTGACAGATACTAGCAGACCGCCAGTAAACGATGATTGTTCAAGTGATAACATATATAACTCTTAAATAAACAAAAATTAAAAAAACGGCCTCTTTACGTAGATGCATATATCAAACAACACAATACCACACTAACCGGTTAACATGCAATATGTGCTGACGATGAATGCTGATATCGTATGACAGGGAACATTTGGCCGTGTTCACTTTCTGTGCGGTTTCGCCTTATGTCTTTTGGCGTGTGCTGAGACTGCTATGATGGGGACTACAGCTACTTTTCTGTGTTTGGGAGATGAGTTAGTAATTCAGATGATTCCACTGGCACGGGCGGATTGTGGATTTTAATTCGTTTGCAGTGATACCGGGGCCTTCCATAACCAAATAACCAAATATGTGCTTCTGTAATATTTTAATGCTCCTAGATATACTGATTAATGAGTTTACAATTTATCTGGCTTAACGTTAACTTTTGTAACAAATAAATGTTTGAAACAACATACTCTTGTAACTATAAAATTATCAAAACTTTCTAGAGCTGAAAGTTCAGAACTTCAATAATGATCACTGTTATTCTGTTGCTCTCTTTCATCGATAATTAAGGACATCTTGTTCATAGAGTTCACATTGTTACTTCTTCAGGGAACAGGTAGATAATTACAATGCTGCAGTAAAGCTGGTAGCAGAAGCAAGTAGTGGGGTGTTTCGTACACTCCAACAAGGTATGGTGACACCTTTACAAAAAAGGAACACAATAAAATACTGACGTTTCAGCCTACATGTGGCCTTTTTGTCCGTTGTCCGTTTATGTTCTCGTTTTCTGAAGAAGACTGAATGCAGGCCGATACGTCAGTATTTTGTTGTGTTCCTTTTTTTGTAAAGCTGTCACCATATCTTGTAGGGGGATACGTAACACCCCACAACTTGCTCCTGTTGCTTATTCGCACATCTCCCATTTTATTTGCAGAATGGTTTACAACGTTAACATGAAAGCAAATCGTGCTGCTAAGAAAGTAGTTAGATCTACTACCTAAGCGACCCCTGGCACACGTTGCCAAGAAAGTAGTTAGATCTGCGACACTGGGCACACGTTGCTAAGAAATTAGTTAGATCATTACCCAAGCGACCCGGGTTCACGTTGCTATAAAAGTAGTTAGATCTATTACCCAAGCGACCCGGGCTCACGTTGCTATGAAAGTAGTTAGATCATTACCCAAGCGACCCCGGGTTCACGTTGCTATAAAAGTAGTTAGATCTATTACCCAAGCGACCCCGGGCTCACGTTGCTATGAAAGTAATTAAATCTACTGCCCGGGCTCACGTTGCTATGAAAGTAGTTGGATCTACTACCCAAGCAACTCCGGGCTCACGTTGCTTATGAAAGTAGTTAGGTCTACTACCCAAGCGACCTCGGGCTCACATTGCTTTTTGAAAGTAATTAGATCTACTACCCAAGCGACCCCGGGCTCACGTTGCTATGAAAGTAGTTAGATCTATTACCCAAGCGACCCCGGGCTCACGTTGCTTATGAAAGTAATTAGATCTATTACCCAAGCGACCCCGGGCTCACGTTGCTTATGAAAGTAGTTAGATCTAATACCCAAGAGACCCTGGGCTCACGTTGATGTGAAAGTAGTTAGATCTACTACCCAAGCGACCACGGGTTCAGTTCTCATTGCGGCACATTTTACTTCTGACCACGCGGTTCATTCAGCACATGAAAATGGGTACCATTAATTTTCTCTGGGAAAGCAGGGTACCAGGCGTGATACAGCTCAAATAAAATAATTGAATGGCGGTTATGAAAAAATAATGGGTACAGGCACCGTTACTGTACACGCCACGACAAAGTGTGCTTGGGAATAATTTACGTTTAATTTCTGTAGGTTTAATTTATAGCCTGAGGTGATTAATCCAAGATCATTACGTTGATGTCTATTTATTTCATCTTCAGTGTTGTGAAATGCTTCAATTTTGTTAAACTTTTTAAATTGTCCTACAGTGATATGTCTTTATCACCTGACAACATGTTTATTAGTTTAAAAAAAAAAAAACGACGTTCTCTAACGATTTGTGTCTCAGATTATATTTTGTGTGTGCCGTTTTGTAAACCCCACTTTTCTTCTTAACAGACATTATTTGCGACATCATTCACAAAAAATGACTGATTTTACCATTTGTTCACTCTACTGAATCTCCCCCCCCCTTTCCTCAGAAATAAACGGCAATAATTGCCTCCATTACCTCCTCAAATCTCTCTCCCCTATAATTGAGTTAGGGTTCCCTGCTTGAATGTACCTTCAGACTGACTAGCTAAATTTCTTATTTCCGTATCTGCGCGAACTCGCGTTTCAAACTTTGCTCTAGAAAAGCCTTTTATGAACACCTTTAATACAGCGTTCTTTACCATGACTCTGCTCCACCAAATAATTCCAGCAAGATATTATCATAACAAACTTTCATTGTATGTCCACCTCGTGTCAGCTTCTGACCTCTCGAACTCTCAGACCTGTCGCTAATTTCCTTTTATTATTAATCACTTCACATCTATCTGTCAACAGCGTTCTCTGGTCTGAGAAAGCCCTCCTTACAAGGCTATTTACAAAGCTAATCTGATGCTTACAGCTCACTAAGTACTGACAAACTTTATAATTTTCGAAACTGGAAATTTGTATCGAGAACACAGCCTCATATATCAGGATGTTTACAATACATTTGTGTTCGGTCAATAAGTCAACAATCTAAATAATAATCAGAACGAGTACCGGTCTGTGAACGATCAAAAGCCTGAATCATTATTAAAGTTATTCTCTTTATTAATGTAAAAAAAAATAGACTATAGTAAATTAAGTTACCAAAATTGAGTATTTCCTTTAACCATTAACAATAAAGAGAAATTGAACAATCAACATAACTATAGACAGCAGACAAATAGAACAAGTAGAAAGATTTAAATACTTAGGAAGTTTAGTGACAAACGACAATTCACAAACAGCAGAAATAAACTCAAGATGCAACAAATCTTGTCAAATCATTAGACAGCTATAACCACTATTGTCGAACAAGGAAATAACTCTGGAGGTAAAACGGCCACTCTACAATAATACAATCATAATCCCAATGTTGTGCTACTAATGTCAGTCCTGGGCCCTAGATGCAGGAACAGTAAGAAACATAACCTGAGATGAAATGTGTTAGACGAATGACATGAAGCAGCCCGAAAGATAAGATCAGAACTGAGAAGAAGGTTAGGAATAATCTCCGTCATAGAGTATATTAAGAAACAACAGATAAAATGGTTTGACCAAAGGACAAGACAGAAAGATCAAAACACAACACAACGAGCCTTCAACAAACTTTAACACCAGACCCATGGGCCGACCACAAAAAAAGATGGATTGACGGAATGTCAGAAGCACTAGGAAACAACAGCAGCGGAGACGAACAGACGAGCAAAAGACCGCAAATTATAACTCCCTTCGACGCTGGAAAGCAAATGAGGAAGGAAAGAAGAAGTAAAACATGAAACAGAAGGAACTAGGCCCGCTGTTGTGTGATTCACATAAAATATAAACTGGTAATTATTGTGCCCGTGCGACCACCGTTGCCATAGCAACCCGATCTTTAACGATTGTGAAAAAGTTATACAAACTTTTATGAACACGCTTGAATAGTAATTGCTATTTTGTGTCGAAATGTGTAATTTTAAAATATGTGTTGGCTAAACATATACACAGCCAAACTATAGTATTAATAGTGCCCTATAGCTCTTCAGATGTTTATTTTTTTCTTCAGGACTAAAGGTAGAGGTAAAGTACGAGACTTGAACCGGCGTCTTAGCACGCGAGTTTCCACCCATATGTGCTCGGTCGCCTATCCAGAAATGTTCGGAGACTTCTGTATAGTGTTGCCTCAAGCATCGAAACTCAGATGCGAGGCAACATTCCTCACCTTCCCAGGGTAATACCCTGGTACCCATTTCTGTCAACGGCTGGGTCAACCGTGGGGGTATTTTTTTTTTTTTTTTCCCAACCACGAGTACAATTCACACTGCTCCCAGTGGGAATCGAACACGGGTTGTCTGAACGCCGGTAGTCCAGTCGGATGGTTTTCCCAACTTGGCTACTGAGGCCGAGGCCCCCTCAAGACTTTGTGGTTTACTGTCAAGGTATTCATATCCGCGGTATTCAAAACTTTGTGGTTACTGTAAAGGTATCCATATCTACGGTATTCAAGACTTTGTGGTTACTATCAAGGTATTCAAATTCACGGTATTCAAGACTTTGTGGTTACTGTCAAGGTATTCATATCTACGGCATTGATCCCATCTTCTAAAGTCTGCTCGGGAAAAAGGGAGAATGTTCTGAAAAAGGGGGGGGGGAGAGAATGGGGTATGCAGAATCAAATCTGCATATACCTTCAGTGAAGTCTCCACGAGGTGTACAGGACTTAGTTGTTGATTTATCCCCAATGACGATAAGGAACAAGAAACCACTTTTTTTAACTACCAAAAGTTGAACCCACGTCTAATTGGAAATTACTGGCCAAGTCAACTTGGTTAGCCTCCTTTTCCTCTCCCCTCCCTAAGCCCTTGAGCAGATTTTTTAAAATGTGCTATATTTTTGGCTTTTCAAAAAAAAAAAAAAATGTATTTTTCTTTCTTTCTTTCTTTTTTAATGTTGAGGTCTTGATAAAAGTCTCCACCGAGAACTGTTTGCTCTAAGCCCGTCCTGTTGCCTCCTTTTAGAAATGTGCTTGCGGACAAATAGGGGAAATACCGTGTCAAACTGCAACTCTTACAACAATTTGAATAGCCAATTAACCCCTTTGTTGATAGTAGATATGTCGGATTAAAAGTACTTCCGGCGACCTTGAACATAATTCAATGTCGATAAGTTGCTCAAGGACAGAGAGAATTGTGTATCTCAGCTGCCCTGATGGTGGTAACGACTCAAGGACAGAGAGAATTGTGTATCTCAGCTGCCCTGATGGTGGTAACGACTCAAGGACAGAGAGAATTGTGTATCTCAGCTGCCCTGATGGTGGTAACGACTCAAGAACAGTTACTCTAAACTATTGTATGGCCATTTTCGTTTTGTCAGACGGTCTAGTGGAGGCTATTGTGCATTTTTTTTTAGGATTTCATTTTGTCGAACAGCTTCTCCCGTGGCTGATTCTACCAATGTTTGACTAACACACACGGCCACAGAATGAACAAGTCAGGCCCACTGGTCCACATGTTTTCCATCCTTTTTCATTATTCTTTTCTCTTCTTAGTTTTGCCTTAGCAGTCTCAAATGATGTTATACCATTCCTTATACATGTTCTCTGTGATGTGTGATCACTTGGATCACAGATGTTCCCAGTCATTTTCACAGATGAAGAAGTCACTCAGAGATGATTTACAGATATCTCTATATCTTAGTTTAGGTCTGCCGATTTGTCTTTTCCGTGTATTAGTTCACCATATAGTATTTGCTTGGGGATGCGTTTTTCTTTCATTCGCTGGACGTGGCCCAGCCATCTCAGTCTTCGACATCTGAGCATCGACATGATTGTTGGGGTCTTAGAACGTTGCAGGACAGTTAAATTGGTTATTTTCCCCTGCCATTTGATGTGCATTATTCTGCGGAGACATCGCATGTGGAAGACATTTAGTCTTTTTTCGTGATTTCAGTATGTTGTTCTATGGTCTTTAGTGTTAGTCTCGTGTTATTCCAGGCCCTTTTTGTGATTTTGCCGAAAGTCGTAGCTGCCTTACCAATTCGACTGTATTTCATCATCAAGAAAAGTGGTTGGCGTAATTATGGATCCAAGATACGTGAATATCAGAACTGACTCTAGTGTACAATCTTTTAAATTGATTAATAGAGGTTTGATGTCGCCTTGACTTAGTATTACTGTTTTCTGATCACTAATTTACAGTGATTTTTACCAGGATAATTTACCAGGCCTAAACATTAATGGAAAGATAATCAATAACCTAAGATATGCTGATGATACTATATAGCAGAAAATCCTAAAGACCTACAACAATTGCTTAATGTGATAAACATAACAAGCAAAAAATATGGACTAGAAATGAATATCAAAAAGACTAAAACTATGATCATAAACAAAGAAAATTATCAAGACCTACAATTAAATATCACAGTTGAGGGAATACATATGGAGACAGTCCAGGGCTACAACTACCTGGGACATACTATAACCAATGATGGAAAATGCAAAACTGAAATAAACAAAAGAATAGGTATGGCAAAAAGTAATTTTAATGCCATAAAAAATATACTAACAACAAAACAAATATCAGCAGGGCTGAAACTAAGAATGGCAAAATGTTACGTCTTCTCAATATTCCTGTATGGTGCAGAAACATTGACATTAGACAAGAAAACAGAACAGAAAATTGAAGCCTTTGAAATGTGGATTTATAGAAGAATAGATAGAATTGGATGGAAACAAAAGATAACAAACGATGAAGTTTTAAAACAACTGAAAATAAAAAGAGAACTACTAAACACAATTAAGACAAGACAAATGCAATTTTTGGGGCATGTTAAAAGACACAACAACCTACTAAAAGTAATATAGGAAGGAAAAATACAAGGTAAAAGAGGCAGAGGCAGACCAAGACTAACATGGACGAGTAACATCAACAGATGGACAAGTCAATCTATGTCAGCCTGCACCATCAAAGCAAGAAACAGAGTAGAATGGCGATCCATGGGAGCCAACCTTCGTTGCGGAGAGGGCACACGATGATGATGATGAATTTACAGTGAAAAAAGGTTGCATGCTTTGTCCAGGTTGTTAATCAGCAATTGTAGGGTGGCTTCACTATGATCGACTAGGACTGCATCGTCAGCAAATAAAAGTTCTTTAAGTAGGGCAACATTTGTTTTTGTTTTTGCTCTTAGTCATGTTCAGATGAACAGTGAGCCATCAGATCTTGTGCGAATATAAATGTCACCTGAGCTGTGTTCGAAGGTGTAATTTAGAAGGGCAACAAAAAATATGCCACAAAAGGGGGGGGGCGAGGACACATCCCTGTTTCACTCCGTTGTTGACTTTAAAACTCTCCGATGACCTCCCATCAAAGTGGATTTTAGCATTCATGTTTTCATGAAAGGACATAATCAGCTTGAGTAATTAGGTGGTCAGCATATGCTTTCCACCTTGTAGAACCTATCTCTATTTACCGAGTCGAAGTCCTTTGTGAGATCCACAAAGTCAATACAGGGCGACATATTTTGTTCCCGGCATTTTTCTTGTAATTGTCTAAGTGTGAAAATTATGTCTATAGTTGATCTCCTGGCTCTGAAGCCACATAGAGACTCGGGAAGAATAAGTTCTGCAAATCTGTGCCGGTGTTTTAGTATTACTCTTTGCCTACTCTGCCTGGGCACGGAATATGGAGATAGTGCTTTACCCAGTCGCACTATCCCCCTCTCGACTTCGTTTCAAGGATTTCCGAAGGAGGGACAAAGTCCATACGTTCGGAATTGAAAGAAGATGCAGGGGGTACCAGAAAGACGATGCAGGGGATGCCAGAAAGACGATTAACGCCGTCCACTGCCTTAGGGTCCCTCCCTCCGGATTTTTACTCTGGGTGTACTCCCATAACCTTCGATTCTAACTAGAATCTAGTCCACAAGGTAGTGTATCTATGAACATGAATATTTATGTATGTTTATATAAAAAACGTATTTGTTTTGCGTTAAAGTATAAATATTTATTGCATTGTTCTTGCTGAAGACTTTTGCCGAAACGTTGTAGTTTGTCTCGTCTAGGTTTAGCTGTATAATATCATTTAACCTTTATTTTATGTTTTCTGCATCTCTACTAGCGGCCCCGCACGATATTTCATATATTAATTATTAATATTTATTTATTATACATTTTATGTTTGTGCTCCAGCCTGCAGGACTACATTGTTCTGTTTAACTGTCCTTAGTAAAAGAAAAACACAGTAAAGAACCCCATTACGCCAAGTGGCGTAGAATATGGTGTTAGTGACCACAATTTTTATTGACCTTCGGCACAAGATTTTTGGGGTAATGTGGTCGTTATTACACCCGTGCTGCTTTAATTTCCCAGAAAAAAATCCGGTACCCATTTAAGGCTGGGTGAACCCGGTAGCCGTCGATCGGGATCGAACCCGACCTCTTTGTCCTTTGTAGTCTAGTTCACTAACCACTGAGCTAATGCGGCTCCCTAACTGTCCTTAGAGCTCTCAACTTTCTTCTATAAACTCTAGTCTGTGGCTTCCAACTAGCTATACACATAAAGCTTTCACAAATGGTGAAAGATTTACCGTAACTTATAATGCGGAGTGAAAGAGATGGGAGTAAGATGGGCACAGCCAGAAACGAGAAACTTAGTGGACGTGTATGAAGATTTATCAACCAACACAGAACTGGAGTCTTCAGTCAATGGACACTGCGAAGCTTGCTAGGGAGGGGATCTGAGCACCTATGGACATATTCGGAGTGCAATGATGATGACCCGCAAATGACTCAATAACGCGAAGTGAAATAATAAAAGTTACAGTACTAGACCACCTGATTTGAAATTGATGGGGGCCAGTGCTTTTCCTCGCTTTTATTTTTCCCAAACACTGCAAATCAAGTACCCATTTTTTTCCAAATGGTTTGACTGGAGAGTATCTAACTGGGATTAAACTCACGATTTCTTTATCGGTAAGTAGGTACACCAACCGCTACACAACGCTCTCACGTGAAGTTATCTGGTTGTAAAACATGGATTACGTACGCGTGTGTCATCGACAGCTGCACACTCTTGACCACATTTATAAACTATAACTAAGGGAATTAAGTGGAAATACAGTAGTAATGTTTACATTACTTCCCTTTTCTCCCCGGAAACATTAAAAGTAATACATGTATTTATTTCCATTGTCAACTTTTACGCATAATGTCATGAATTGCATATTACAAAAGTCCAACAGGGCAAATTATTTGAAGTCTATCTTTTTTTTCCACGATTCAGAACCTAATTCCCGACGTTCATTTATAACTGCGTTGTTTCTTTGGGAAAGCAACTTTCGTGTTGGCCCACTCTCGACATCCACCCCACCAGTAGCGATGGACGCAGGTTGATTTCATGGTGAACTTGAAACACTGAGGGCCGATGACGTTGAAATAGATCTGACCAATCAGGTGTGCCAGTGGAGATGTTGAGGCTTTCAGGCATTTTCGGAATCTGAAACATAATTGTAAAAATAATTTTTATTGGTTGTTGAAGCACACGATTTAGGCTATATTCCAATAGGGTAAATTATAAGGAGATGGGGAGATTGAAAGAAGAAACATTAATTTCGACATGACAATAACTCAAATTATACAACTAGCGATTAACATAAAGTTGCATTCCTACTTTCTATGACGCTACACAGAGCAAAAGTATAATAAAATGAAGGAAGAACGAATGAACACACAAGTTAACAAAATGCAAAAAAAAAGAGTTTTCACAATACAAGAAGCTGCAATCATATCTACTGAAACCAATCACGGTATCAATCAATCATTCAATCTGTATTTTAGGCCGTATTTGTAAATTTCATAAGAATGTTTGTCCTGCTATTCTAGCATCATGTTTTCAAAGAAGTTGCTGCACCAGTACCCTTCAACAAACAATCTCTGTTGACAATGAAAATCATCAGCTTTACCACAACTTCACATTTTATGCCTTTAGCCAATTTTCTTTTTGACAACAATCGTCTCTGTTGACTCTTTTCTCTGTTGACAACACTCTTCTCTGTTGACAACACTCTTCTCTGTTGACTCTCTTCTCTGTTGAAAACACTCTTCTCTGTTGACTCTCTTCTCTGTTGAAAACACTCTTCTCTGTTGACCCTCTTCTCTGTTGACAACCATCTTCTCATATGCAGCTCTAAGAAAGATATGACCCTTTGTAGAGAAGACGAATGGCTTTAAAGTGCAATCATTTTACAATTAAATAAAAAAAAAGAAAAGAAAAAGTCCTACAAATATTTCTCTTCACATTTGTATTAACGACAACAAAGTAGCCACACGCTCTGTGAGCAGTAACAAAGTTACCCCGGTTTGAACAGTCCCAAGTACAGTCCACTCTGTTAATTCTTGTTTTTACAGATCTCCTTCAGGTATTTTTCTGTTTCTGCCTCTTTTTTTCCTGTGGAATCCAACGCGTCACTTTTTTGTGATTTCGTTCTCTTTTTGATTACACGACTTATTTAGTTCTTGTGTCTGACTTCCAAGCATCTGCTTGCACTCTTATTGTTGTGATCGTTTAGAGAGCAGATGGAGAGAGAGAAAGAGAGCTGGTTGATAGTCCGAAGACATTGCGTTCGCTATTAAACTAGTGTTAGGTCTAGCCGGTTGTAAATAGGTACATGGTGCATACATTTTGCGAATTTTAAAATAACCTGGAAGAGAGTTGTCCAGCTAAACTTCAAATGCTGAAGCTTGGTGTTGTAAGATTTGTTTTGTCTGCTTTTTTTTCTTCTTTGTCGTTCGTTGGAAAAGTGTATATGTTGTAGTTTGCATCAAGCTAAAGTGTTTAAGTTCGTTGCACGCAGCATCTTCATACAATTTGTTTGGACGGGGTTTGTCGTCCCTATATAATACTTACTGAATTATCTAGACCGAGTGACACTTTTCTATGACCCTTGCGAGGAAATAGAATTGGGTTCAGGTCATATGTGATTTGCATATATTGACAGCTGGGAAGGGGTCTACTTTGGACCTAAAAAGCCCTGATCTAGAAATGATCAGCGAATCAAAGCTGACTATTCGTGTCAGGATCAGGGAACCAAAGCTGACAGAGAGCCTACTCCATATCCCTGTGATGGAGCGGTTTTGTCTAGCGAGGAGAAATTAAAGGGAAAAAGCAGGGACTAAACACGTTTTGCTGAAGTCGAATGTGTTGTCCATCATAGCCGGAAATATCGCAGGGTTAACGATGACTTTTTAACTCCCGGTTAAGAGTGCACGATGAAGTAACCGTTGGATGAATGAGAAGTAACAAATAAAAAAAAGAAGAAGAAGAAGAAGAAAAAGAAAACAAAGATGCAAGAATAATCAATCTTCCTATATTAAGAAAAAATATGATATAGAAATGTAAAGTGTTAATCTTTGATTGAAGTGTTTTAATCTTTGATTAAAGTGTTTTGAGATTAGCAAGCTAAGTAATGAGACGGCTGTTTTGGTAACTGCAACCAATTTGGCCATTTATTTAAAAAAAACAAAACAAAAAAAAACAAAGGTGTCGACTGGAGAGATTGTTCGCTCTGAATGAACCGCGTTCAGTCAAAACTCAGCCACTAAGCTCATGACCACGTTGGAAGTGTAAACAAGGCATAACTGGGTCTCATATTGTTCCATTTATGAGCCAATGTGCTAAAGTGATCTAATTCATTTATTTTAGACTATTTGTATGAAACATTACGATAGCTACTCTAAACAAACGAATGAATTGAATGGAGCATGCACTGTATAAATGATCTCAGTAAATAAAGGGGATTAAAATAGAAAGAAGATGAGCAAAAGAAAATATTTATTTTGGGGAAACATACTGAAAGAGGGGAGCCGCGATATCTCAGTTGTTAGTGAACTGGACTACTAAGGACAAGGGGACCCGGTTCGATCTTGAACGACGGTTCCCGATGGGTACCTGATTTTTTTTTCGGAGAAAATAAAGCTGCACGGGCATAATACTGACCATATTATACCAAAAATCATGTGCCGAAGGTCTGTATAAATTATGGTCACTAACACCATATACGCCACTTGTCGTGACGGGGCACTTTACTTTTAATACTGAAAGAGGTGAACGATTTTAAATACTTCATCATCATTTGTTGTCGATAATGATATTGTTATCGATGGCTCTGCAACAGACTTTGATAATTTCACCCAAGATGGAGACAACTTCAGAGTAGCTAATATGAGGCACGACTCAACAGGAACATGTTGATTACCATAATAGAATGAGAACGTATAAGAGGAAATCGTGGACAGATAAGGTTAAGTGAATAATTAGACAATTAAGATAAAATGAGAAAATCATCATCATCAAGTACCGGGCCTGCTGACGTAGATGATCATGTCTCTCCACAACTTTCGATCACGACAGTTATTAATCATTTCTGTTGTTGACCTTCTGCCAAGCCATCCTCGTAAGCTGTCTGGTATCTTTTCTCTTTGCTTCTCTCTATCTCTTCGTCACTCAATTTTTCTCAGTTTTTACAATATTCCAGCTGTTCTCTTCTCATTACATGGTCATAAATTGATGATTGTTTCTTCGTAATATTGGAAATTAGCTCTCTTTTTGCTTTGGCCTCTTTCAGAACGTTTTCATTACTCTTCTTAGCTGTCCATGGTATTCTCAACACTCATCTGTAAAACCACATTTCTACAGACTCCAGAAAACAGTCAAGTGTATTGATTGCTATATAAGACACATTATACAAGACACTGTTTAATGCAAATATCTCTGGTTGCTCATTTATTGTCGTTAAAGGTAACATTACAACACCTTGGGCAAACCCATAGGTGTCAGCCGTCAACAGTTAACTCTTTCCGTACGTTTCGACGCACCATGCCGATTTTGGTCAGGTACGTTTAACCGCACAGTGTATCTCACTCTCAATTTGATTAGTGTAACCTGTCATCATACCATGTTCTTTTTATATGTCTTGCATCATCCTGGTATTGGTTAAATATAATTCCTTGTTTAATTATATAAAAATTAATATATAATATGTTAAAAGTTAGAAACATTTAAACATGGGGATTAATATTTAAAAACATGACACATTTTTATCTCTGAAATCTCTACCGCTAAATTGATAAAAACGTTCCGTACTGAAAGATTTGTGTATATTATCAACGTCATCGGAGATAAGCACAAAGATATAACATCACGCAAGGTCGTTGTAAGGCTGTAGTAAACGTGGAAATATTAACTTACAATTGCACACAGCAGCTCACCTCCCTATTTCTTCTTTATTTATATCTTGTAACCGTATTCTACTGTATCTATTTGAAAACCGGTGTTCTTCTTGCCCTAGATAGTCACGTGATCAGCAGTGGTAGTGGATACTAGGTATTTGGCCACTTACCCATCAGACGCTCATTCTTATTTGTGTGTACCTTGTGGCCATCTCTTCACAAGGCTCTGACTGAAGCTAAGTAGAAATCTATCTATGTACTTGTGTAGTCGCCTTGTACGCGTTATCGTCGTGTACATGTTTGTCGTCTTGTACGTGTTTGTTGTTTTGTACTTCTTTGTCGTCTTGCACGTGTTTGTCGTCTTGCACGTGTTTGTCGTCTTGTACGTGTTTGTTGTTTTGTACTTCTTTGTCGTCTTGCACGTGTTTGTCGTCTTGTACGTGTTTGTTGTTTTGTACTTCTTTGTCGTCTTGCACGTGTTTGTCGTCTTGCACGTGTTTGTCGTCTTGTACGTGTTTGTTATCTTGTACTTGTTTGTTGTCTTATACGTGTTTGTTGTCTTCTATGTATTTGTCGTCTTGTAGGTGTTTGTTGTCTTCTATGTGTTTGTCGTCTTGTACGTGTTTGTTGTCTTCTATGTATTTGTCGTCTTGTACGTGTTTGTTGTCTTCTATGTGTTTGTCGTCTTATACGTGTTTGTTGTCTTCTATGTGTTTGTCGTCTTGTACGTGTTTGTTGTCTTCTATGTGTTTGTCGTCTTGTAGGTGTTTGTTGTCTTCTATGTATTTGTCGTCTTGTAGGTGTTTGTTGTCTTCTATGTGTTTGTCGTCTTGTAGGTGTTTGTTGTCTTCTATGTGTTTGTCGTCTTGTACGTGTTTGTTGTCTTGTACTTGTTTGTCATCTTGTACGTGTTTGTTGTCTTGTACGTGTTTGTTGTCTTGTTCGTGTTTGTCGTCTTGTTCGTGTTTGTCGTCTTGTACATGTTTGTTGTCTTGTTCGTGTTTGTCGTTTTGTACGTGTTTATTGTCTTCAACGTGTTTGCTGTCTTGTACGCGTTTGTTGTCTTGTACGTGTTTGTCGTCTTGTACGTGTTTGTTGTCTTCTATGTATTTGTCGTCTTGTACGTGTTTGTTGTCTTCTATGTGTTTGTTGTCTTATACGTGTTTGTTGTCTTCTATGTATTTGTCGTCTTGTACGTATTTGTTGTCTTCTATGTGTTTGTTGTCTTGTGCGTTTTTGTCGTCTTGTACGTGTTTGTTGTCTTGTACGTGTTTGTTGTCTTGTACGTGTTTGTTGTCTTCTATGTGATTGTCGTCTTGTACGTGTTTGTTGTCTTGTACGTGTTTGTTGTCTTCTATGTGATTGTCGTCTTGTACGTGTTTGTCGTCTTGTACGTGTTTGTTGTCTTGTACGCGTTTGTCGTTTTGTGTTTGTTTGTCTTCTTGTACGAATTTGTTGTTTTGTACGTGTTTGTTGTCTTGTACTTGTTTGTCATCGTGTACGTGTTTGTTGTCTTGTACGTGTTTGTTGTCTTGTTCGTGTTTGTTGTCTTCTATGTGTTTGTCGTCTTGTACGTGTTTGTCGTCTTGTACGTGTTTGTTCTCTTGTACGTGTTTGTCGTCTTGTACGTGTTTGTCGTCTTGTACGTGTTTGTTGTCTTGTACTTGTGTGTTGTCTTGTACGTGTTTGTTGTCTTGTACTTGTGTGTTGTCTTGTACGTGTTTGTTGTCTTGTACTTGTGTGTTGTCTTGTACGCGTTTGTTGTCTTGTACTTGTGTGTTGTCTTGTACGTGTTTGTTGTCTTATTCGTGTTTGTTGTCTTCTATGTGTTTGTCGTCTTGTACGTGTTTGTCGTCTTGTACGTGTTTGTAGTCTTGTACGTGTTTGTTGTCTTGTACTTGTGTGTTGTCTTGTACGTGTTTGTTGTCTTGTACGTGTTTGTCGTCTTGTACGTGTTTGTCGTCTTGTACGTGTTTGTCGTCTTGTACGTGTTTGTTGTCTTGTACTTGTTTGTTGCCTTCAACGTGTTTGTTGTCTTGTACTTGTTTGTCATCTTGTACGTGTTTGTCGTCTTGTACGTGTTTGTTGTCTTGTTCGTGTTTGTTGTCTTGTTCGTGTTTGTCGTCTTTTACGTGTTTGTTGTCTTGTACGTGTTTGTCGTTTTGTACGTGTTTGTTATCTTCAACGTGTTTGCTTCTCTACCACACTTCACGCACAATCAATTAAACGAATGAACAGCAAGAAAATAAGTCAAAGTTTCCGAATGTGTAAAATCAAAAAAAGGAATATAATAACGGGAGAAGAGAAAATGTAAAGATTGATGGAGTATATAAATAAACTACATGACGATGAAAGACCAAAACTCAACAATTCAAAGACACAAGACCAGCAGTAATACACGGTGATATGGATGAGGCATTTCAACACATTAGAAGATACCAGATCCCGACAAAATAAAATTCGCAGAGATAGATGCATTCAGAGAGCTGGGAGTACATGTCATAGAGCTGGGAGTACATGTCATAGAGCTGGGAGTGCATGTCATAGAGATGGGAGTACATGTCATAGAGCTTGGAGTACATGTCATAACATTACTGTTCAGTGACATGTATAACATTGGGTATATGTCAGGAGATCTACTACTGTAGATGGAGCTATTTTATGTGTCGGTAAAGGGTGTTTTTTTTCTTTGAAGCTGCCATTAAATAAATTAACTGCACAGAAACAGCCGATACCAAAGACTGTAATTAGAATCACATGAGATGATGACAACTACCTCTGGTCTCAGCAGCGAGGCGCGGCATGAAACGTCAGTTACTCATCGACGTAAAAAAGTATATTAGTACCTCTGAAGTCGGAGAGATCTGCCTGCGCGGGCGAGGGACCCCTGTGCACACGGCTGCTAGGGAAAAACGAATTAACACGCAAAATTCAGTTCCTAGCCTCTAGGGAATTGGTCAGAGGTCAAAGCTGGCGAACCCCCCCCCCCCCCCCCACTACTCCCCCCCCCCACTACTCCCCCCCAAACAAAACAAAACAAACAAACAAACACGGGAAACATCATGTAGGGGAAAGATGGAAAATCTGACTGGTGAGAAATGTTCAACCTATGCTTCATGGGAAATAGTGGCTCATTCCTGAAGAGACAGATCATTATAAACAGTTGTAGTTGTTCTCAGCAGAGAGTGCTGCAATTGCGTGCAGACCTTGACATTAAGCACTTAATTGCTGACAATTGTGAAGCAGACAATCTTGGTATATGCAATTAAAGTAAAGGTAAAGTAAGAGACTTGAACCGGCGTCTTAGCACGCGAGTTTACACCCATATGTGCTCGGCCGCCTATCCAAAAATGTTCGGAGAATTCTTTATAGTGTCGCCTCAAGCATCGAAACTCAGTTGCGAAGCGACATTCCTCACCTTCCCAGGGTAATACATTGGTACCCATTTCTGCCAACGACTGGGTCGACCGTGGGGGTATTGTTTTTTCCAACCACGAGTACAACTCACACTGCTCCCAGCGGGAATCGAACACGGGTTGTCCGAACGTCGGTAGTCAGGTCGGGTGGTTATGCAATTATGAATTTATATCTCGAGGTGAGATAACGACCAGAGGCGGAATCGTTGAGTAGCGTGGGGGCTACTCTATGCCATAATCTGATGCAGTAATTTTAATGACATACCTCTTTTTCTGTCCTTCTTCATTTGCTTTTCAGCAACGAGGGGAGATACAGTTTGCTGTAATTTGCTCTTCTATTGTCCGGCTCCCTTTCCTGCTGTTATGTTTCCTAGTGTTTCTAAAATTCCAACAATCTGTCTTTTTCGTGGTCGACCCTTGAGTCTGGTATTCTTCCAGTATTCGATGAAAGCTCGTTGTGCTGTGCTTTGACTTTTATGTCTTATCACATGGTCAACACGTTCTTCAGTTTTTCTCTCGTTTATTACTCTACACCTTCTTCTTTTTGCTTTGTAGGATTTCACGTGCATCGTATCTGTTAATGCATAGGTTATAAAGTAAAGAACCCCCGTCACGCCAAGTGCCGTATAGGGAATATGGTGTTAGTGACCATACATTTTACAGACCTTCAGCACATGATTTTTGAGGTAATATGGTCGATATTACGCCCGTGCCGCTTTACTTTCCCAGAAAAAATCCGGTACCCATTTAAGGCTGGGTGAACCCGGAAGCCGTCGGCTGGGATCGAACCCTACCTCTTGTCCTTTGTAGTCCAGCTCACTAACCACTGAGCAATCGCGGCTAATAAGCATAAGTCCATGTAGTTTATTTCGCTTAGGTCTACAGAATTCGTGGTGAATCCGTATTTGTGATTAAAATGGAAATGTTGGTTAAAGAAAAAGAGGAAGAAGGGAGGATAACAATAAAAGAAAGAACAAAAAGAAAAAGAAAGCAGGATTTAAAAAAAGAGGGGGGGGGGTAGAAGAAAAGTAATAGAGGAGTGCGGGACCCAGATCCCATCAGTAATTGGTTGAGAACGGTCTGCGATCTATATCTGGCTTCATCTATCTGGTTCAGCAAGTAACATAACTGAGACAGGCCCCACACCACATTCTAGCGATGCCTCTGGAAACAGACTAATTAGTCTGGCCAAACGAAGAGAGATTTAAGAGGGAAGGCAATCGGATAATCAATATTCCCTTGCCGAAGACGGATATGTGGGGCCAAAAGACGCCGATATTCGCATTGCCATAAACTAGCGACACACTGCAAACACGCTCACTCAGCGTTATATTAAGGACGGACGACGAAAAAGAGTAATTGTCGAGTTCGCCCTTGACAAGAAGAGAAAATAAGAAGATGAAAAATAGAAATTTGGAACCAACAAGATGAAAGCATATAAAAAAACAAAGACAAAAACAGACGAGGAATAAAAAGAAGTAAACAATACGAAGAGGAAAGAACAGCATGAAGAAATCGAGGAGAGAAAACAAGAAAAAGAAAAAAAAAGAGAAAACAAGAAGAGGAATGAACAAGAAATAACGATATCAAGAAAAAAACATGCAGATCAGGAGACAAGCAAAAGAAACAAGGCGGTAGAAGAAAAAGAGAAAATAAAAAAGGAGAAGACGAAGAGAAAATAATAATAATATGAGGAAGAGGAGAAAGAAAGAAGTGAAAACATAAAGAAGAAGAGAAAGCATGAAGAAGAAGAGAAAACAAGCAGAGGGAAAAGAATAAGATGAAGATAAAATAATAAAGAGAAGAAAGAGAGAAATAAATAGAAGAGAAAGTAAGAGAAAAAAGAAAATGAGAAACTGGAGGAAGATGAAGAAGAGAAACAATAAGAAGAGGAGAAAACAAGAAAAAGAAGTAGAATGAGCGAAATAAGAATAAAAAAGAAGAAGATGAAGAGAAAGCAAGAAGAAGAAAAGAAAATAATAATACTAATCAAGAAAAAACAAGGAGGAAAGAAGAAGAATATGAAAAAGATGATGATGATGATGATGAGAAAACAAGAAGAATACAAAACAAGGAGGTGGGGGGGGGGAGAGTAGAAAGAAGAGAAAAAATAAGGAGAAGAGAGAGAGAAACAATAATAAGAAGATAACTGAAGAAAATAAGAAAACTGGAGGAAGAAGAAGAAGAAGAAAAAGAAGATCAAACAAAAAGAAGAAGAGAGCAAGAAGAAGACAGAGAGAAACAATAATAATAATGAAAAGCAAGAAAGATATGAAGAAGAGGAAACAAGAAGGAGAAGATGGGAAAAACAGAAGAACAGAAACAAGAAGAAGAAGAAGAAGAAGAAGAAGAAGAAGAAGAAGAAGAAAAAAGAGAAAACGAGAAGAAGAAGAAGAGAAAATAATAAAATGAAATATATAACTTATATAGGCTAACAAGTAGGGGTTAACGAGGCTAAACAATAAGCTGTATAGCCAAATAAAGTAGGGATTAACGATTAACGTGGCTAAACAAATTATCCTTATATCCAAACAAGTAGGGATTAACGAGGCTAAATAAATTAACCTGTACAGGCAAACAAGTAGGGATTAACGTGGCTAAACAATAACTTATTTTGCCAAAAAAGTAAGGATTAACGAGGCTAAATAATTAATCTACATAACCAAACAAGTTGAGATTAACGTAGCTAAACAAATTAATCTATTTATCCAAACAAGTAGGGATTAACGTGGCTAAACAAATTAATATATATATCCAAACATGTAGGGATTAACGTTGCGAAACAAATTAATCCATATATCCAAAGTAGGGATTAACGTGGCTAAACAAATTAATCCATATATCCAAAGTAGGGATTAACGTGGCTAAACAAATTAATCCATATATCCAAACAAGTAGGGATTAACGTGGCAAAACAAATTAATCTATATATCCAAAGTAGGGATTAACGTAGCTAAACAAATTAATATATATATCCAAAGTAGGGATTAACGTGGCTAAACAAATTAATCCATATATCCAAAGTAGGGATTAACGTGGCTAAACAAATTAATCCATATATTCAAAGTAGGGATTAACGTGGCTAAACAAACTAATCTATATATCCAAACAAGAAGGGATTAACGCGGCTAAACAAATTAACCGATATAACAAAACAAGGTGTGATTAACTAGGGTAAGGTAGACCTGGTATGTAGCAATGACATACTGTACTCTAATATACATTTAAAAAAATATATATATTCGCTATACATTATTTATTCTCAATATGACGATCATTTTCGGGAGGACGTGAACTTCCATGGTATATGGTGGATAGGCGGCAGGAACCATTGAAGGCTATGTCTGAAGGGTGTTCCTTGTAACAGTTTCCTCATATTCCAAGTCCGGCTTGTTGCAGGAGCTACTGAGTTAAGTGCTCTATGCACACTGTGAGCTGTGTGTCTCATCCGTTTTGATCACGCTTCGACGTCCCAATTGTTTACGATGAAGGATGATATTATATGACAGGGAACAGTTGACTGTGTTCACTTTCTGCGCGGTTTTGCCTTATGTCTTTTGGCGTGTGCTGAGACTGCTACGATGGGGACTACAGTTACCTTTCTTTGTTTGGGAGATGAGTTAGTAATTCGGATGATTCCACTGGCACGGGCGGTTGAGCAATTATGGATTTTGATTCGTTTGCAGTGATACCGAGGCCTTCCATAACCAAATAACCAATAACCAATAACCAATAACCAAATAACCAATAACCAATAACCAAATAACCAATAACCAATAACCAATAACCAATAACCAAATAACCAATAACCAAATAACCAAATAACCAATAACCAAATAACCAATAACCAATAACCAAATAACCAATAACCAATAACCAATAACCAAATAACCAATAACCAATAACCAAATAACCAATAACCAAATAACCAAATAACCAATAACCAAATAACCAATAACCAATAACCAAATAACCAAATAACCAATAACCAATAACCAAATAACCAATAACCAATAACCAAATAACCAATAACCAATAACCAAATAATAACCAATAACCAAATAACCAATAACCAAATAACCAAATAACCAATAACCAAATAACCAATAACCAATAACCAATAACCAATAACCAATAACCAATAACCAATAACCAATAACCAATAACAAATAACCAATAACCAAATAACCAGTAACCAATAACCAATAACCAAATAACCAATAACCAATAACTCTAATATATTTGGCTGAAAGAAGTAAATATCGCTATATTGTGCAGTCGCCACGCGATGTTTTATTTCGAATATCTTTTTCACCCACGATATTAATTTTGTTTATCCAATTGTTGATTAATATTTCATCCACATATTTTAATCGATTTCTTTCCTTTCTAATGTATTTTTTTTTTTTTTGCTTCTTAATCATCACTTAAAGCGCTTTAATATGAGAACATTAGTTTAACGGCGGGTAAGTTATTTTCTCTGATACAGCTGGCTCCTGTTATCCCGTCTTTGAGATTAATATGACAAGAGGACAGCATTCCAAGAAATGAGAAATATGTTGTGTAACCCTTGTTTATCAATTGAAATACGAAAAATAGTTCTGCAGAATTATGTGGAGCCAGTCTAGACGTAGAGATATCAATCCAGGACAACAGATTAAAGGCAACAAAAATGTGGTCTTACAGAAGAATGAGGTCGTTCTATGAGAGACCAAAGCAAAAAGAAAGCAAATATATAACATCAGAAAGAAACAATAATTTTTTTGGGGTCATGTAATGAGAAGGGGACAGCTGAAATATATTGTAATAACAGGAACAATTAGATAGAAGAAGATATAGCGGGAAACAGAAACAATACAGTTTAAGAGAATTGTTTGATAGGAAATCAACAAGAGAACTGATAAACAACTGAGGAAATAGTTGGTCTCGGGGCAAGACGCCAGCCTCGAGACAGAGAGGTTGTGGGTTCAAATCCCGGCTGCATCAGGTGGAACTTTTATTTGTCATTTCTCTCAGCGGCAACCACCCCTGGTCTCAGCAGCGAGTGTTGAAACGTCAATCACTCATGCACGGAAAAATATGAGTGCCTGCGAAGACGAAGTTATCTGCATGTGCGGCGAGGGACCCCTGTGCACACAGTTGCCAGGGTAAGACTGATTAACACGCAAAATTAAGTTCATAGTCACTAGGGATTAGTCAGAGTCAGTGCTGGCGAACGCAAAAAATAAAATTAAAAAAAAAAAAAAATTTAATAAAAAAATCAACTGTAGAACTGTATTCAGATGTGATGAGAAGAGATAATAAACGAATAGCAAAGCAAGGCCTCATGTGGGAAACAACAGTTAAGAGGAAAAGAGGAAGACCCAGAGAGACACTGAAAAGAACATTGATGAGAGAGGCAAGAGCAGCAGGAATCGGCTCCCTCAATGAGATAGAGCTGCTTGCACAGAACAGAGACAAATGGCGAGATTTGATAAAAGATCTTTACCAGGATTGAAAACTGCTAGAATAATATTTAGATAAGAGAAAGAGTATCTGGGTCTATGCCCTATGGGCCAGCTACGGTTCGAAAGTCAATAGATAGATAGATAGATAGAACTGTATTCCAACTATAAAGTTG
>JAVIAB010000008.1:32694675-33034675 GCA_032433765.1 Megaustenia siamemsis
TCTCTTTGTCGTCCGCGATCTCTCTTTCCTTTTATTTTGCCAGTTGTAACCAAGTATTCCAACTTTCCTCTTCTCATGATGTGCCCGAAAAATGTTGATTGTTTCTTTCTGATGTTTTTTAGGAGCTGCCTTTTTGTGTTGGTCTCTTTGAGAACTTCCTCATTGGTCTTTTTAGCTGTCTAGGGAACATTCAACATTCTTCTGAGAAATCCCACCTCTGTGGCTCCTAATAAACTAATTATACACTTGTTTAGATGCTAGCTAGTATCCGCGGACGGTGGGTCGAAACTTGGTGGAACTAAACTTTAAGTTGGATCATTAACCTGATAATTAGCGACATGAAGATTATAGCAATTAACGCTATGTGAAAAGGTTTATTCAATTATTACACACAATTATCATATTACATTACAGTATCTTATTTGCATTGTAAGCTATGTAAAAATATGGTTTTGCTGCTCATTAACATCTCTTACCGTTATTTTCACGATGTTAAATATAAAGACAAAGCTCGAAGATATGGATGTATTGGAACAACTGGCCTCTACCTGAACGTGCTTCTATACGTTGCGATAAAGAGAGAAAAATCAACTTCATTAGTTGTACCACTGTTGTCATGGCAAGCAGGGAAGCGATTGTTGAAAACGTCTACCTAATTCTCATACAAGGGCGACACAGGCTGTACAGCTGTAGTAGGTTTGATGTCCACAAATATTCAAGCCTTTTTATTAGTAACGGCTTGAATTACTTGAGCTATATCATAGTTACTCTAGAGAATACAGAGGCTTGTTCTACATGGTCTTATAACTCATTGAATTGGCATGTGATAGTGTCAGTTATGTATTCTGATAAAATACTATAGGAGTCTTCGTTGCCTCCTCTGAATACGCGCCGCCGCTGCTGGCGCTGCTGCCTCTGCTGGCTACTGTATTTTAATAACAGAACTGACATTTTCTGGTAATACCAAACGTCATATTGACCAAGAAAAAAATAATGGAGTTATTATAATGGAGGGTGTAGTTTCTGGAAATTGCTGAAAGAGACGACCTAAAAGATGATGGAGCAACTCATCAAGGATTTCCTGTAGACCACACTTACGGAATTTTAAAGTGCAGCTAGAGGGAGGCTAACGTTCAGCAAAATAGACGATCCTCTCTTTAATGCCACTTGATGATGATAATGATATAGTTGGACGCGTAAAATATGTAATGGCTGGAGCGTTGGCCCGGCTACAAAATGATCGAGGTTTAATTCCAGCCCGACTTTGTTCAATCGACTCAAGCAAAAGAGAACGAGTAACTGGCTCACAGAGTTGAGTCAGGCATTACCATTGAGAAGAAACCTAGGATCCCGTACCTCCGAATGTCTTGCCCAGGAAGTTCAACTTGAATTCAACAATATTCGCATCATACCCTTTAGGGGTTTACTATTGTACACTTAAGATAAGCCTTTAAAATACAATTGATGAATAACATGTGTTACGGAAACATAGCCGTAGATTTTTTTATGCTTGAAAGTTTATATCTTTATTGATAATAAGAATAGGATACGAGAGTAAACAATTATAGGAAATGTATTTTTCTTAATTTTGTAAAACAAAAATGCTAAAATTATTCGTTATCTGCTAAATGTCACTTTTGGACGAAGATCACAATTGACACTAAGCCCCTTATGTATCTATCTGTTGTCATTTCGAGCCGAAGACGGCACATAGGGCAGAACCACAATCTCAAAAATAGAAACCGTTCATGCCAAAATGGCACATATTGCAGAGATCTTCTTCTTCTTCTGCCTTCCAGCTCCATGTGGAGCATAGGTCTTCAACAAACACTTTCCAAGTCGTTCTTTTTCTTGTCATTCTTTTAAGATCATTCCATGTTTTCCCCATAATCTTTATCTCTGCTTCTGTCTGTCTTCTCCAAGAATTTCTTGGTCTTCCTTTTAATATTTTCCCCTGGGGATTCCAAAAAAGGGCCTGTTGTGTAATACTCTCAGTTGGCTTCCGCAATGTGTGTCCTATCCAGCGCCATCGTCTTCACTGTATCTCTTTATCCACTGCTATTTGACTTGTACATTTCCATAATTCTATGTTAGTGATTTTGTCCTGACATTTTCATCATTTTATTCTGCGTAAGTATCCATTAATGGATGTCTGTATCTTCATGATTGTCAATTTTGTTGTTCTCCATGTCTCACAGCCATATAATAGGACTGACTTAACATTTGAGTTGAAAATTTGTATTTTATATTATTATGTTATATTTATTTTAGTTATTATATTGCAGAGATGACTGCTTCTAAAATCTACGGCTCTGTTTCCGTAACAATACTTTTTACAATGACCTTAACCCCCCCCCCCCCCCCGCTATACTTACTTCTAAATCAGTCACTACCCACATTGTGACTGCAGGTTACGTATGATATCACGCAGTAAATAAACTCTGTAAGTCTTAGAAAAAAATATGAAGTAGCCACAGTCAAAATATGTGATGGAGATAGGCAATAATCATAAAGCCACCATCAATATATGTAGAATAAAAGAAATATAGTAGAACTCATTGAAGAAAAAAGCATACTATTAACAAAAATCAACCTATGACAACCTGCACCATCAAAGCAAGAGACATAGCAGAATGGCGCTCCATGGTAGCCAACCTTCGTTGCGGAGATGGCACTCGATGATGATGATGATGATGATTAACAAAAAAATAATACAAAAACCCAGACTGTAAAACAGACAACAAAAACTTTTGACTCTACAACTTCAAAATCATGGTCAACAACAAACAATACAGGAGCTAAAGTGAAATGTGTGCGGTAGGACAAAACAAGATAGCATTTGGATAGATAACATTCATGATCAAGTTTTCTTAAGGAAATGAAAGAGATTAAGGGGGACATTTCGACGCGGCTGAACCTCGCGTTGCCGCAAAAGCGGAAAGAATAACAAAGTTCTAGGTGCTGTGGGGGATGAAGGCGAGGACAAACGGTATCTTCCACAGTAAGATCCCAATTATGTAGTTGCTGTTACCTGGACTCCAGGGAAGTTCCTCAATGCCACACCCAGAACCAGGAACGTACGCGCGCAATCAAGTGAGACACGCCAACAAACGGCGAAGATGAGAGACAGGTATTTATCCTGTTCGTTATCACCGTGCCTCTGGGAGTGAGCTACAAGCATCAATCTTTTGGTGTTGGCGTGGTGAGAGCAGAAGTGTATGTTAGGAATCTGAAGAGGGGAAATAACCTCAGCAATACAACATACCGACTGTTTCTTAGTTACTTGTGTCTTTCTTGTTGGGTCATAGAGTGCGCTAGAAGATCACTCGCTTACGATGAATGTAAATGACCAATGTAATGTCTTTCAAAACAGCGACATTATAAAGTTAGATAGCAGATTCAGGTCAATTGCTCTTAAAAGAGTTCCAGACCGTTGTTGTACTTTAAGTATATTTCTTAATTTGTGGTTGGACTTGCCAGTTTTTAATTAAGCGCCATGTTTTGTAATGGTTTCCGTGATTTTGTGTTACACTGACTGGCCAACGTTCCGTCAAGAATACGAGTTGGGTAGAGCATGTAGTCAGAAGAGATAAAGCAAAAACATTCACAAGATCTCTAAAAAATTGATTCAAAAAGGAGGCCAAAAAGAAGTAATTAAGACAATTTGGTAGAGGATATTAGAAAGCGATGAATAGTGGGAGCCAGACACAGGACATGCTGCAAAGGATAACAACGGACTGCACTAAACAAAAGAATTTGTTCTTGCCCTACAAGACATCATAAATATAAAGCTATCCTCATCATCATCATCATCATCATCACTGAGTGCCGTCTCCGCATCGAAGGTTGGTTACCACGGAGTGCCATTCTGCTCTGTCTTTTACTTTGATAGTGCAGGTTGTCATAGGTTGACTTGTCCATCTTTTGATGTTACTCGTCCACGTAAGTCTTGGTCTGCCTCTGCCTCTTTTGCCTTGTATTTTTCCTTCCAAGATTGCTTTTAGTAGGCTGTTGTGTCTTTAACTTGGCTCAAAATTCTCACTTGTCTTGTTTGAATTGTGTTTAGTTGTTCTCTTTTCATTTTTAGTTGTTTTAAGACTTCATCGTTTGTTTTGTTTTATTTTCTTTCCATCCAATTCTACTTATTCTTCTACAAATCCACATTTCAAAGACTTCAGTTTTCTGCTCTGTTTTCTTGTCTAATGTCCATGTTTCTGCACCATACAGGAATATTGAGAAGATATAACATTTTGCTATTCTTAATTTTAGCCCAGATGTTTGAGATCTTACGGATACATTTGTTTTCAAAGGCATTTAATTTCTAATCTTAAGTCTTGTGATTTAATGAGTTATAACAATGTATGGCATCAAAACTGACAGGTTATGTAAGAGGCCGACAGCGTTGATTCATGTCAGGGAGTGGAATAAAAACTCTTACCAGCAAACTACGTAGCGACAGCAGTGAAACATGCCGCTTTTATTCCACAGTGCTACTGATATCTCTGAATAGATCCCAGGAATAAAAGAGGTGCGATAATTTCCTTTCTTTTTAAATTTGTTGAAGAATGTCTCGTTGGTACTGTCTGATGACGAACTTTGATGTAATTTGTGGATGAGTAGAAGAGTGAGATTTAGTGATGCCAAGGGTTGGGGAGAAGTAAAGAGAATGAAGGAGAGTGAGTTTGAGTGATGCCAAGAGTTGGGGAGAAGTAAAGAGAATGAAGGAGAGTGAGATTGAGTGATGCCAAGAGTTGGGGAGAAGCAAAGAGAATGAAGGAGAGTGAGATTGAGTGATGCCAAGGGTTGGGGAGAAGCAAAGAGAATGAAGGAGAGTGAGACTGAGTGATGCCAAGAGTTGGGGAGAAGCAAAGAGAATGAAGGAGAGTGAGATTGAGTGATGCCAAGAGTTGGGGAGAAGCAAAGAGAATGAAGGAGAGTGAGATTGAGTGATGCCAAGAGTTGGGGAGAAGCAAAGAGAATGAAGGAGAGTGAGATTGAGTGATACCAAGAGTTGGGGAGAAGCAAAGAGAATGAAGGAGAGTGAGATTGAGTGATGCCAAGAGTTGGGGAGAAGCAAAGAGAATGAAGGACAGTGAGATCGAGTGATGCCAAGAGTTGGGGAGAAGCAAAGAGAATGAAGGAGAGTGAGATTGAGTGATGCCAAGAGTTGGGGAGAAGCAAAGAGAATGAAGGACAGTGAGATTGAGTGATGCCAAGAGTTGGGGAGAAGCAAAGAGAATGAAGGAGAGCGAGATTGAGTGATGCCAAGAGTTGGGGAGAAGCAAAGAGAATGACGGACAGTGAGATTGAGTGATGCCAAGAGTTGGGGAGAAGTAAAGAGAATGAAGGAGAGTGAGATTGAGTGATGCCAAGAGTTGGGGAGAAACAAAGAGAATGAAGGAGAGTGAGATTGAATGATGCCAAGAGTTGGGGAGAAACAAAGAGAATGAAGGAGAGTGAGATTGAGTGATGCCAAGAGTTGGGGAGAAGTAAAGAGAATGAAGGAGAGTGAGATTGAGTGATGCCAAGAGTTGGGGAGAAGCAAAGAGAATGAAGGAGAGTGAGATTGAGTGATGCCAAGAGTTGGGGAGAAGTAAAGAGAATGAAGGAGAGTGAGATTGAGTGATGCCAAGAGTTGGGGAGAAGCAAAGAGAATGAAGGAGAGTGAGATTGAATGATGCCAAGAGTTGGGGAGAAACAAAGAGAAAGAGAATGAAGGAGAGTGAGATTGAATGATGCCAAGAGTTGGGGAGAAGTAAAGAGAATGAAGGAGAGTGAGATTGAGTGATGCCAAGAGTTGGGAGAAGCAAAGAGAATGAAGGAGAGTGAGATTGAGTGATGCCAAGAGTTGGGGAGAAGTAAAGAGAATGAAGGAGAGTGAGCAGTCGCAGGGAACAAATGTAAGAGACTGGCGAGAGAATGGGAGTGAGAAGTGAGGAAGAGATCGAAGGAAAGAGAGCGGGAGAAATATTAAAAGGGAGAAAAGTTGAGAGAGAGTGAAATGAGAGAAAGATGTTAACTTAGAGTGAGAGAGAGAAAGAGAATGGATGAATGAGGAAAAGAGATGACGATATTTTTTAGAAGGGTGAGGGAAACGAAAGAGAAAGAGATAGATAGATAGAGAGAGAGAGAGAGAGAGAGAGAGAGAGAGAGAGGGAGAGACAGGGGTTAAAGAGAAGAATGAAGGGAACATACGAGAAGAGAGAGTGAACAACTGAAGAGAAAAGAGAGAGAGAGAGAGAGAGGCGAGAGGAAAGGAGATGAAAAGTAAAAGAGAGAGAGAGAGAGAGAGAGAGAGAGAGAGAGAGAGAGATGTCAATGTGGACAATTCATCTGTATCGACAAGCAGATTATTGTGTGTCCGCCCGGCTGGTATAAACGAGACGTCACATGACCAGCCTCGTTCTGAAAATGTGAGAAACGCACGAGCGTAAGGCCGAGAGCTTCCGTGAGCGTGACATTGTTACGGCATTTGCTCTTCACGTGACCCACACTTCTCGCCGCCAATTTCTGGCTTTCATCGCGCCCCTCCTCATCTTTGCTTCAATAGTTCCGAGCAGTATTTTGCTCCGGTGACTCACCAGCCTAATTGGACAGTAGGGGCTCATGCTCAACAGAGAAGAACAATAAACTAATTGAAAAGTGCCAAAGACTAACTTCCGCCCTGAAAATCGTTGAACTGTTCAAACGTCAAAGATCTGAATGGACGTGTTGTTGAAGACAAAGCAATGGATTGGTTGTTATTCGAAAAGCCAACAACATTTAACGTTGACTCTCTTCTAGTTGTATATTCATTGTGTTGCAGGAAAATAAAATAATAGTACAAATAATACCACGCGTATGATACTGAATTTGTAAATATTGTATGATAGAATGTGGGTGGAACAAAACAATAAAAACTGTCAATTTAATTGACTTTATTTTTTTTCCAAGGCGGGACAAATCTGTAAAAATTGCAGATCGTCAGATACTTGGGAGTTGTAATAACAACAGACGGAAGATGCACTACAGGAGTAAAAAGCGGAATAAGTTAAAAAAAAAAAAAATGTAAAGAGCCCACGTCGTATAGGGAATATGGTGTTAGTGACCATACATTTTACAGACCTTCGGCACATGATTTTTGGGGTAATGTGGTCGGTATTACGCCCGTGCCGTTTTACTTTCCCAGAAAAAAAATCCAGGACCCATTAAAGGCTGGGTGAACTGGTGCCGTCGGTTGCGATCGGTTGGACCCTTGTCCGTTGTAGTCCAGTTCACTAACCACTGAGCTATAGCGGCTCCCATAAAAAGCGGAATAGTTCAGGCCAAATTAGCACTTCAGAATATGAAAAACATTTTGTGCAACTTGTCTATGTCAGTAGAAGTGAGAAACAGAGTTTATCGGTGCTACGGTATATATAGAGTCAGGGCCGTCTTTACACCATTTTGGGCCCCTGGGCAAAGAAAGAGTGCTGAGATTTTATACGGGTTTTCCGAAACCCTACAACATATTCGCATGGGGCCCCTATGATCGTGGGCTCCCGGGCAAATGCCCAAAGGGCCTATGGGTTAAGACGGCCCTGTATAGAGTCAATTCAGATCTAAAGTTGTGAATAATGTACAGTAGTCAAATAAATGAAAAGATGATTGGAGGCCACAGAGATAGGATTTCTCAGAAGAACGTTGAGAGTTCCCTGGACAGCTGAAAAGGACCAACAAGGAAATTCTCAAAGAGGCCAACACAAAAAAGGAGGCTTCTAAAAACCATCAGAGAGAAACATTCAACATTTTTCGGGCACATCGTGAGAAGAGGAAAGTTGGAATATTTAGTTACAACTTGCAAAATACAGGGAAAGAGAGAGATCACGGACGACAAAGTGAGGAGATACTAGATAGCTTGGTGTCATGGCATGGAAAACAGTCAAAAATAGAACTGATACGATGCGCTGTTGATAGAAAAATAACGGAAGGACATTATTGCCTGTGCCAACCGGTAGTATGGTACACGATGATGATGATAAAAATGAAGAAAAACGAAGAAAGTAAAACCAGAGTTAAATGAAATTAAAAATAACAAACAGCCGTAGGAAATCCAAGCCAGGAAGGTTTGGTAATGTCTGAAGAATTAATGAAAGAAGTTATTTCAAAAAATAAAATAAGTTACAGGAGCATGTGACACAATAATTGAAGGCACACTCTCTCAAATTAAATGTAAGACACCAGCAGCACCAGGCCTGAACTAGGCCAATAACTCATAGCTGACTGTTTGCGTTAGAATAAACTAAAAAGAGCTGATCAATATCCTAGTGTACGTGCTCGTGACGGTCTAGATTGATGGACCTGGACAAGCTAGTATGGATCGATAAAGAAGGCAACACCGTGTCTAAAAACGCTAAGCGGAAGTCGGATGTGACGTAACGAGAGGTACAACTGTGGCCTTTAGCTGTTAACAACAACATAACGTAGCCATACCAAATAAAGAGCGAACGAAGAGAAGGAATAATTGTTGAGAACGTTATAAAAGGCTCCCATCTAAAGGATGACTACCTGATACAATATTTAACATAAAGAGATATAATGTCATTAAATAATGTTGTGCGGTGTGGTCTGATACAATACAGCATAACACAAGACAAGACAATACAAGACGAGATGATACGATACGATATGACATAACACAACTCAACACAACACAACAAACATAACAACATAACATAACGTAATGTAACGCAGTACGAAACAAAATAAAACAATACAATAAAATACAATACAATACAATACAATACAATACAATACAATACAATACAATACAATACAATACAATACAATACAATATAATATAATATAATATAATATAATATAATATAATATAATATAATATAATATAAATAATAATATAATATAATATAATATAATATAATATAATATAATATAATATAATATAATATAATATAATATAATATAATATAATAATATAAGTGTACAATGAGGCAATGAAATCCATACGTCGCACAAACTGATTGTTCAAATCCCACGAATTTACTTCAAGGCTAATATTTAACATCTTTAGTCTAATAATTAAAAAAATAAAGAGCTCAAAAGATCTTAACCCGCGCCGCTTTTGTTATCAACGTTGCCGGTACTATTTGAAATAGCTGATGATTGTTTGACACGGGATAGAAGACCGGATTAGACCACAAACTCCAAGGATTTACCTTCAAGTACTGTACTGGAATTAGTGTGACGCCTCAGAAGCAAACAGTTATGCTCGTTCTGGAGACGGTGACATGTGTGTGTCTAGTTTTGTCGCACAGTTTGAAAACACCTGCTACATTATCGGAAATCTGCACTCAAGTACTTGGAGCAACACGGTGTCTTTCAAAAATATAATCAGCAAACAAACAAAAAAAATAAATAAAAGTAGTAAAGTACCCCCGTCACGCCAAGTGGTGTATAGGGAATATGTTGTTAGTGACCATAAATTTTACAGACCTTCGGCACATGATTTTTGGGGTAATGTGGTCGGTATTACGCCCGTGCTGCTTTACTTTCCTAGAAAAAAAAATCCGGTACCTATTAAAGGCTGGGTAAATCGGGAGCCGTCGGTTGGAATCGAACCCTACCCCTTGTCCTTTGTAGTTCAGTTCACTAACCACTGAGCTATCGCGGGTCCCAATCAGCAAACAAGAATTGTTCAAAAGGTGTGCAAACGAGAACTTGTTGTAAAAGTGTCACTAAGACAAGATATAAGCAGGAAAAAAAACAAAACTTGAATAAGTCAGTGTTCACAAGAACTAAGGCTACGTTCACAAAAACAAAGTCTACGTTCACAAGAACTACGTCTACGTGCACAAGAAGAACTAAGACTACGTTCACAAGAACTAAGGCTACGTTCACAAAAACAAAGTCTACGTTCACAAGAACTAAGGTTACGTTCACAAAAACAATGTCTACGTTCACAAGAACTACGTCTACGTGCACAAGAAGAACTAAGTCTACGTTCACAAGAACTACGTCTACGTGCACAAGAAGAACTAAGTCTACGTTCATAAGAACTACTTCTACATGCACAAGAAGAACTAAGTCTACGTGCACAAGAACTAAGTCTAACTTTACAAAAACCAATTAAGTCTACGCTCACAAGAACTAATTTTATGTTCACACGGACCAATTCTATGTTTGCAAGAATAAGTCTACGTCCACAAGAAGAACTAAGTCTATCTTTACAAGAACCAAGTCTACGTTCACAAGATCTAAGTCTACGCTCACAAGAACTAATTATACATTTGCAAGAACTAAATCTACGTCCACATGAAGTAAGCCTGCGTTCACAAGAAGAACTAAGGCTTTGTTCACAAGAATTATGTCTACATTCATAAGAACTAAGTCCATGTCCACAAGGACTAAATCTATGTTCAGAAACCTATGCTCACAAGAACTAAATCTACGTTAACAAGAAGAACTAAACTTACACTAATAAGATGAACTAAGTCTGTCTTTACATGAACTAAGTCAACGTTCACAAGAAGAATTAAGTATGTCTTTGCAAGAACTAAGTCTATGTTCACAAGGATTAATTCCATGTTTACAAGAACTAAGTCTACGTCCACAAGAAGTAAGCTTACGTTTACAAGAAGAACTAAGGCTTGGTTCATAAGAACTACGTCTACGTTCATACGAACTAAGTCTATGACCACAAGGACTAAGTCTTTGTTCACAAAAAAACCAAGTATATGCTCATACAAACTAAGTCAATTTCACAAGGACTTAGTCTACGTTCACAGGAAGAATTAAGCATATGTTCACAAGAACTAAGTTTACATTAAAAAGAATAACTAAGTTTACACTCACAAGAAGAACTATGTCTATATTCACAAAATGTAAATCTAAGCTCATAAGAACTAAGTCTATATTCACAAGAATTAAGTCTACACTCCTGGGTGTTTACAAAAAAAGGATAAAAGACAATTTTTGTTTTCTACATTCAGTATCCAACACTGCATACACTGATTTCTCAGCCGATCAACAGAGAACTGAAGTGCTTACGTTTTTAGAATTTTTAAAGGATTTTCTCAATTTTTTTTTTATTTGTAGTCTAATAGCTAATTCTATGTGTTATCTAGGCATATTACCTTAATTTAAGAGTCTTTCTAAGGGGTAAAGGCATGGATAACAGATGATATTTTACAGCTAATTGATACAAGAAGAAACAAAGATAACAAGGATGAGTATAAAAGATAAAATAATGAAATTGTAATAAAATGCAATGAAGCAAAAGGAGCAAAGCTAAAATAGAGATGCAAAGAGTTTGAAACGCAGCAAGAAAGAGATGCCTAAGCTATAGAAACAAACTTAAGAATTAACACAAAGAAAAACGCAATAAAAAAAACTGGATGCTTAAGATCAATGGAATGATAATTGTTGATTGAACAAGAAAGCATAGGGGAAAGAAGGACATAATACATTAAAAATCTTTATAATGATGAACGAACTGAAGTAAATATTCGAGATAATGAGGAAGGACCAGAAAAACTCAAAAAAAAAAAAAAAAAAAAATGTGGAAGACGCCTTGCGCAATACGAAAGCAGGAAAAGCTCCGGACCAGATAATATAACTAAAGAAGAGATTAAAGCCATGGGTGATTTTGGAATAGGAATAATAACAAAAATATAAAATTATATCTAAAACAGCGGATATATACCAGACGACCTGCTACAATCAATGTTCATAGCCCTGGCAAAGAAATCTGGTGCGATTGAAGGAGATGATAATCACACTATAAGCCGTAGGAGTATTCCAACATCCGCACTGCTGACCGTTTCGGCAATCATCAAAGCGTTCGTCTACTGATTGTTCCTGCCCTTCATTGATTGTTCATGCCCTTCATTGATTGACCGTGTTGCGTTCTTTTGCCACTGAGGAGGCTTTTCCTGCTTTCGCCCCTCGTGGCGCCGAGTTCCAACCGTTCTTTTAGCACGTGGATCATCCTCAGTTTTCTTGTCGCCATCCTGTGAGAGGTGTTCTTTTAGCATGTGGATCATCCTCAGTTTTCTTGTCGCCATCCTGTGAGAGGTGGTCTTTTAGCATGTGGATCATCCTCAGTTTTCTTGTCGCAATCCTGTGAGAGGTGTTCTTTTTAGCATGTGGATCATCCTCAGTTTTCTTGTCGCCATCCTGTGAGAGGTGTTCTTTTAGCATGTGGATCATCCTCAGTTTTCTTGTCGCTATCCTGTGAGAGGTGTTCTTTTAGCATGTGGATCATCCTCAGTTTTCTTGTCGCCATCCTGTGAGAGGTGTTCTTTTAGTAAGTGGATCATCCTCAGTTTTCTTGTCGCCATCCTGTGAGAGGTGTTCTTTTAGCATGTGGATCATCCTCAGTTTTCTTGTCGCCATCCTGTGAGAGGTGGTCTTTTAGCATGTGGATCATCCTCAGTTTTCTTGTCGCCATCCTGTGAGAGGTGTTCTTTTAGCGTGTGGATCATCCTCAGTTTTCTTGTCGCAATCCTGTGAGAGGTGTTCTTTTAGCATGTCGATCATCCTCAGTTTTCTTGTCGCCATCCTGTGAGAGGTGTTCTTTTAGCACGTGGATCATCCTCAGTTTTCTTGTCGCCATCCTGTGAGAGGTGTTCTTTTAGCATGTGGATCATCCTCAGTTTTCTTGTCGCCATCCTGTGAGAGGTGTTCTTTTAGCATGTGGATCATCCTCAGTTTTCTTGTCGCCATCCTGTGAGAGGTGTCCTTTTAGCATGTGGATCATCCTCAGTTTTCTTGTCGCCATCCTGTGAGAGGTGGTCTTTTAGCATGTGGATCATCCTCAGTTTTCTTGTCGCCATCCTGTGAGAGGTGTTCTTTTAGCATGTGGATCATCCTCAGTTTTCTTGTCGCCATCCTGTGAGAGGTGTTCTTTTAGCATGTCGATCATCCTCAGTTTTCTTGTCGCCATCCTGTGAGAGGTGTTCTTTTAGCACGTGGATCATCCTCAGTTTTCTTGTCGCCATCCTGTGAGAGGTGTTCTTTTAGCATGTGGATCATCCTCAGTTTTCTTGTCGCCATCCTGTGAGAGGTGTTCTTTTAGCATGTGGATCATCCTCAGTTTTCTTGTCGCCATCCTGTGAGAGGTGTCCTTTTATCATGTGCATCATCCTCAGTTTTCTTGTCGCTATCCTGTGAGAGGTGGTCTTTTAGCATGTGGATCATCCTCAGTTTTCTTGTCGCCATCCTGTGAGAGGTGTTCTTTTAGCGTGTGGATCATCCTCAGTTTTCTTGTCGCCATCCTGTGAGAGGTGTTCTTTTAGCATGTGGATCATCCTCAGTTTTCTTGTCGCCATCCTGTGAGAGGTGTTCTTTTAGCATGTGGATCATCTTCAGTTTTCTTGTCGCCATCCTGTGAGAGGTGTTCTTTTAGCATGTGGATCATCCTCAGTTTTCTTGTCGCCATCCTGTGAGAGGTGTTCTTTTAGCATGTGGATCATCTTCAGTTTTCTTGTCGCTATCCTGTGAGAGGTGGTCTTTTAGCATGTGGATCATCCTCAGTTTTCTTGTCGCCATCCTGTGAGAGGTGGTCTTTTAGCATGTGGATCATCCTCAGTTTTCTTGTCGCCATCCTGTGAGAAGTGTTCTTTTAGCATGTGGATCATCCTCAGTTTTCTTGTCGCCATCCTGTGAGAGGTGTTATTTTAGCATGTGGATCATCCTCAGTTTTCTTGTCGCAATCCTGTGAGAGGTGGTCTTTTAGCATGTCGCCATCCTGTGAGAGGTGGTCTTTTAGCATGTGGATCATCCTCAGTTTTCTTGTCGCCATCCTGTGAGAGGTGGCCTTTCAGCATGTGTAAGAAAACAAGGCAGACATTGACAATTACAAAGCAAAACAATTACTAGGGAAGGCTCATCCATGGGACACTAAGAAACAGCCAAGAACACAAGAACTAGCAGCAAATCGTCAGTCGCGGAGAACTATGAGTTCACCCTATGTACCGGTTTTGGTCCGAGAGAAAAATGAATCTTTTATATAAAAATCACCACAGCCCCTTTGGCTATCACAAGATCACTTACACGATAACCTAACTTTTGTTTATTTTCTGTCCTGGAAGATTTCCTTGGTCTTCTTCCACTTTCCTTCCTCATTTGACTGAGTGATTCGATGAGCATGATTAAACAAGGCGGAGGCCTGCTTTGCACGCATGCAATTGGTAGTCATTGCAGCAGTCAAAAATACGTAAGGTCACCTTTGTCTATGTCCTTGGACATGCGGCAGTACTGGGAAATGAAAGAGCGGACAGGTTGGCTAGCTGCACTGTCATTGAAGACGGTCAACCAATGGATCGGGCGGACATTAGCAATGCCCTCCGAGATGTTGGAAGGGCACAGGACTTCGACAACAATGAGTCCACTTCACTCTTTCGAATGAAAGAGATGGGAGGTAAGATATGCACCACCGGAAACGAGAAACTTAGCGGACGTATAAGAAAACTTATCAACCAACACAGAACTGGAGTCGTCAGTCGCTGGACACTGCGGGACATGCTGAGGAACGGATCTCAACACCTATGGACATGTTCGGAGTGCAATAATGATGACCCGCAAATATCTAAATAGCTCAATTTCATCTCAGTAGTAATTCTAGTAATCTAGCACGTGGGAAAACATCTCCGGGTTACTCCCACCGTGTGGTTTCAAGTTAAGCCCTTAACTTAAGGCTGACTCATCAGGTCGGTAAGGGATAAACGTTTTATGCTCAAATAAATTGCAGAAAATGGAGATAGAGACCACAAATATAATTTCATTGATCAGTGCACAAAACCTAATATACAATCTCGGATAATATCTGACAAAATCTCGACTCAAGCTATTAAAACTTGTCTTGAACTCAGCCAATCTATTTGTTGCATAACCTTTGCAGATTCCTGAAATAGATTCTAGAGTAATGATTGCATCAACATCACGAATTCATAATCTAGACTAACTTCGCTAATATCCATCTCCCTAGATCCTCTCTAAGATTTCCAGAACAGTCTGCTGTATACCGCTCTTTCTCACATGAACTCTGCATACTCCTACAAACTCAAGGGCCTCTCTCACTCCACGATTATAAAATCTTTACAATCTCACTTTACCTTCCCAGAATTATCACATCTTAAAATAGTGAGTCTAACCATAAACTAATACAGTTAGACCTGAGTGCAGAAAGGGAAATTCTGGAAATCCTCCACTAGCGTGACGTTTTCAGGGTTGTGAAAGTGCGGATGTGACTAGAAAGACGTCATCTGTCTATAGCTCGAATAGCTGAATGAGTTAGGCTAGTGGAGGTTTTCCAGAGTTTCCTTTTCTGCGCTCAGATCTATCTAAAGAAGGCTATGTTCCAATCAATCATGATTTATTCACATATTGGCAATTCCCATCGGACAATCTCTTGGTTTATTCACAACATATTGGCCGATCTATGGAATCAAGGAATCTGGGTGGCTAAGCGTGTGCAACTGATTTTATACAACTTCACTCTCATCTTATCAATGGCTAAGATTTGATAGTGCAGCACTATAAGGATTCAACACTTGTGACACGCTGATAGAATACAACAATTTTATCTAAAGATCAATGTTGAACAAGTGCTAAGGTTGACACAAATGACAATCGCGAATATACAGACTTCCATTAATGGATGCTTGCACAGAATAAAAGGATGAAATAGCAGGACTAAATCACTAACGTAGAACTGTGAGAATATACCAGTCACGTACCAGTGGGCAAAGAGATATGACAAGGACAATGGCGATGGATTGGACATGTACTGAGAGAGAATGAATATTAGGAGAAAACAATCATCATTTTTTGACCATGTAATGAGAAGGGAACATATGGAATATATTGTAACAACTGGAAAAATTGAGGGACGAAGAGATAGAGGGAAGCAAAGAGAAAAGATACCAGACAGCTTAAGAGAATGGCTTGGCAGAAGGTCAACAACAGAAATGATAAATAACTGTCGAGATCGAGAGTTCTGGAGAGACATGATCACCAATGCCAGCAGGCACTGGTAGTTGATGATGATGGTGGTGATGATGATGATGTTGATGACGTTGATGATGATGATGATGATTACACGACAAGTCTGTTTTCTTTCTCAACCTCCAGGGGAGGAAACAAATTGCAAGCTTAATACCTGAAGAAGACAAGAAGGGAATAGGAGAATGGCATGAAATAAGACGGCTTGGAGAGTCTTTGTTGAAACCTATGCTCACAAAGGTTCTGAAAATAATAAGAAGTGTCGTCTGACTGAGATGAATCGACACTACAACACAGACTTGGTTAGATGATCATGGGAACACACTCATCATCAAGTACCCAGCCTGCTGGCATAGGTGATCATGTCTCTCCACAACTTTCGATCTCGACAGTTATTTATCATTTCTGTTGTTGAACTTATGCCAAGCCGTTCTCTTAAGCTGTCTGTTATTTTTTCTCTTTGCTTCCCTCTATCTCCTCGTCTTTCAATTGTTCCAATTGTTACAATATATTCCATATGTTCCCTTCTCATTACATGGCAAAAAAATGTGATTGTTTCTTTCTAATATTGAAAATTATCTCTCTTTTTGCTTTGACCTCTTTCAGAACATTTTCATTACTCTTCTTATCTGTCCATGGTATTCTCAATATTCGTCTGTAAAACCATATTTCCACAGACTCCAGTGATTTTCTTGTCTGTTGTCCTATTGTCCACGATTCACATCCATATGTTAAGAATGGCTCTACATAACATTTAAGAACTCTTTTTATTGCTTCTATTGTCATAAATGGATTGTATAGTATTTTCCTCATTCTTTTGGAAAGCTGCTTTTGCCTGAGCCATTCTAAATCTCATCTCTTTTGTATATCATCCGTCTGAGGTTAACAAAGTTCCCAAATATTTAAATTCATTTACCTGTTTTAATATTGTTCCACTTATCTTTATTTTGCACTGAGGGGATGTCTTTTTTCTTTGTTGTTACCATTACTTCTGTCTTTTTGCTATTAAGGCTGCGTCCTTTATTTGGGAACACGCTGGCTACTCTAAAAGAGAATCTAATCGGGAAATTACATTGCTGAAACAAGTGACCTTAATAGATAATCCAGTCTAAGTGGGAGATGATCGTTGCAGGCTTAGATAATAATAGTAGAGAGGAAATAGAAAAGTAAACAACATACAGATTAGTTTCTTGACAGTACAATTACGTTCTATACAAGTGCGACCGTTCTTGTGCATTCCTAGAATATCTGCTAGAAAACAGAGACGGGGAAACAAAGAATGAGCTGTCAATGCTTTCTCGCTACATCATCTGCGAGGAATCAACAAGGGCCAATTAACTCCAGACGACCTGGAGCGAAGTGTTTTGCCTAATTACCAGGATTAAAGAGAATTACTAAAACTCTAGTTCGACATGAATCCTTTCTTTAAACATCTTGTTTCGATTCCACCTGGAAAAGGATTAGGACAGGTTGTGGGGAAGGATACTAGGCATGTCTATTTGTGTGTGATAGTATGGTCCTAAATATCTACAACAATTACTTAATGAAATAAATATGACAAGCAAAAAATATGGATTAGATATGAATATCAAAAAGACTAAAACTATAATCATAAACAAAGAAAATGCTCAAAACCTGCAATTGAATATCAACATTGAAGGAATAGACCTGGAGACAGTTCAGAGATACAACTACCTTGGACATACTGTAACCAGTGATGGAAAATGTACAACTGAAATAAACAAAAGAATAGGAATGGCAAAAAGTAATTTTAATGTCATGAAGAACACACTAACATCAAAACAAATAACACCAGGGCTAAAACTAAGAATAGAAAAATGTTACATCTTCTCAATATTCCTATATGGTGCAGAAACATGGACATTAGACAAGAAACAGAACAGAGAATTGAAGCCTTTGAAATGTGGATATATAGAAGAATAGGTAGAATTGGATGGAGAGAAAAGGAAACAAACGATGAAGTCTTAAAACAACTAAAAATGAAAAGAGAACTACTAAATACAATTCAAACAAGACAAATGCGATTTTTGGGCCATGTTAAAAGACACAACAGCCTACTAAAAGTGATCCTGGAGGGGAAAATACAAGGTAAAAGAGGCAGAGGCAGATCAAGACTAACATGGACGAGTAACATCAAAAGATCGTCAAGTCAGCTTATGACAACCTGCACCATCAAAGCAAGAGACAGAGCAGAATGGCGCTCCATAGTAGCCAATATTCGTTTGCGGAGATGGCACTCGATGATGAGTATAGTTTAGTTAAAGGTGGGGGTTGGGGGGGGGAGGTTACGGTTGCTTGGGGCGCAATACTTGATGTGACCCGTACGCTGGCGACCCCTGCTACGCCACTGTCGTTTGATATAAATGGAGAAAGAAGAAGATTGAAAGAAATACAATTTTGTTTAGAGACAGAGAGAAAAATAAAATATAGAGAATGTAAGGAAAATATAGAGATAGAGATAACGCATATAAAATATTAGACAGATACACTGAGAGAAGATAGGTAGGTAGACCAGACATGCATATACAAATAGACGGACAGGCATACTAAGAAATATGCACATAAATAGACAGACAAACAGAATCAAGACAAGTAGCAAGCGGATGGACAGGCAAATTAAATAGACAGACATAAGATACAGACAAAGAAAACATGTAAAGTGTAACGTAAGAGAACAGTTAATAATTAAGACATTGGGTGTGATGTAAATTAAAAGATGTAAATGAGTCTGATGTAAATGAGTCTGATGTAAATTAAGATGTGTATAAAGACGTAATGTAAATTAAAATGCAATGGGGCTGAAGTAAATTCGAATTCACAATGTAAAGATATATATTGCTCGTTTGGTCTGAGCATCGACATGATTGTTGGGGTCTTAGAACGTTGCAGGACAGTTGAATTAGTTAGTTTGTCCTGCCATTTGATGTGCATTATTCTGCGGAGACATCGCGTGTGGAAGACATTTAGTCTTTTTTCGTGATTTGAGTATGCTGTCCAGGTTTCATATCCATATAATAGTATGTTAAGCACACAAGTTTGATATATTCAGAGTTTGGTTTTTAGTATTAGTTTCGTGTTGTTCCAGACCCCTTTTTGTGAGTTTGTCGAAATCGTAGCTGTCATACCAACTCGGTTGTTTATTTCATCATCAAGAAAAGTGTTTTGCGTAATTGTGGATCCAAGATACGTGAATTTCTGAACTGATTCTAGTGGACAATCTTTTACAGTTATTTAGGTTTAGAGTGCAAAGTTTGAAATACTTTGGCACAATAATAACATCAGATGGGAGATGCACCACAGAAATAAAAAGCAGCATAGATCAGGCCAAAATAGCATTTCAGAAAATTAAAAATATCTTATGCAACAAATCTATGTCAATAGAAATGAGAAAGAGAGTTCATCGGTTCTATATAGAACCAATTCTGACCTATGGAAGCGAATCATGGACAGTAGACAAGCAAATGAAAAGACGATTAGAGGTCACAGAGATGGGATTTCTCAGAAGAATGTTGAAAGTTCTCTGTACAGCTAAAAAGACCAATGAGGAAGTTCTCAAAGAGGCCAACACAAAAAGGGAGCTACTAAAGAACATCAGAAAGAAACAATCAACATTTTTTTCGGGCACATCATGAAAAGAGGAAACTTGGAATACTTGGTTACAACGGCAAAATAAAAGGAATGAGAGATCGTGGACGACAAAAAGAGAAAATACTGGATAGCTTGGTGTCATGGCATGGAAAACAGTCAACAACAGAACGGATACGATGTACTGTACATAGAAGATTGTGGAAGGACATGATCGTCTACGCCAACCGGTATGACACATGATGATGATGATAGAGGTTTGATGTCGCCGTGAATTAGAATTACTGTTTTCTGATCACTAATTGACATTGAAAAAGGTCGTATGCTTTGTCCAGGTTGTTGATTAGCGATTGTAGAGTGGCTTCACTGAGCGACTAGAGCTGCATCGTCGGCAAAAAAAATGTTGTTTGCTTGCTTGCGTTCGCCCGATGATTTAAGGAGAGTACCTCGTCATCATTCGTCCTTAAAAGTACGTTAAGTAGGTGCGTTTGCGTTGTGTTGTGGTTTGCAGTATAACTGTGATATTTGCGCCTTTCGGCCCAACACATCCGGCTTCAGCATGACATTTTTGAGTACCGGGTTGTCTTCCCTCATCGATCCCTACTCGCTTGGCCAGACTAGACAGGTTAGTCTGTTACTAGAGGCACCACGGTGAGGTGGAGCAGGGTCTGGATGGTTCTGGTTCACCGATCCTGGCGCAAGCCATCAGCTGTGGATCGCTGACAACTTCCAGCTGTGGTGCTGGGAGGCGCGCCTTCGCCTCCAAAAAGTTGTTTAAGTAGGGCAACAGTTGTTTTTGCTCTTAGTCATTTTAAGTTGAACAGTGAGCTATCTCATCTTTTGCGAATGGAAATGTCTCCTGAGCTGTTTTCGAAGGCGTAATTTAGGAGGGCAGTAAAAATGGAAGGGCATTCTTAAAAAGCTAACACAAAAGGGAGCCCCTTAGATACATCAGAAAGAAACAATTGACATTTCTCGGGCGCATCATAAGAAGTGGAAAGTTGGAATACTCCTTTTTATCTGGCAGAATAATGGGAAAAGAGACAGCGGACGACAAAAGGAAAGATACTTGATAGTTTGGTGTCATCGCACGGTCAACAACAGAATTGATACGATGTACAGTGGATCGAAAATTGTGGAAGGACATGATCGCCTACGCCAACCGGTATGGCAAACAATAATACTGATGATTAAAAGATCCACTTATATTGTATTTGTTACCTAATATTCCGATGCATCCGTTTTCTGTACGTACGTTTTCTTGGATGCTTCCCAGGGCTCCAGTTTTCTTTGACCTTTCTGAACTGTTTCTTAAGGTAAATTGTCCCAGACTAACAGATCTATCCCTTACCAGATCAGATTCTAGTAGATGGTTTATCCGCCTGGAGTTTGAACGTTATTAGTGCATGGGTGTGGCAAGAATAGGCAGATCTTCACTTTGCAAGGAATGACAGAAGATAGAGAGAAATAGAGAAGTTATAATCGACAATGCACAATGGTTATGCACGTCGCCCTGTTTTTGCAGAGGTTACCATAGTGGTTTAAACAGTTCCGGTTAGTTTGTTTGTTTTCAGTGGGTTTTTTTTTTTATTCTAGGGAAGTGGATTGTGTAAGGGACTGTGAACTTTCTTTTCGGCGGAAGTCGTTTGGAATCGTCGCTTGTGTAGCCGAATATGGTATACACGAAGGTAGATCTTGTTAACAGGAATTTGCCAGCAGCGTCAATGCGTCTTCATGAATGCTGTGACATGAGGTGCAGCGGATATGGAGAAGTCCCAACTGCAGTGAAACTAAATCCACGGAGAGAAGAGAATATAATGGAGTTGGTTTATGAAGTCTGTCAGCGGTTCCCCAACACCCCTTAAGGAAGAAGAAGAGGAAGTTGAAGAAAAAGAAGAAAGAAAAAGAATAAAGGAAAGAAGTAGAAGAAGAAGAGAAGAATGAGAAGAAGAAGGAGAAGAAGAAGGAGGAGAAGGAGGATAAGAAGAGAAAGAAGAGGAAGAAAAAGAAGAAGAAGAAGAATAGAGGGAAGAAGTAGAAGTAAAAGGAGGAGGAGAAGTGGAAGAAGAGGAAGAGGATGTGGGGGAGGGGAGGGGGGAGGAGGAGGAGGAGTAAGAATAATACAAATAATAAGAAGTGTTTCATCTCGGCCTTTTCGTTACCAAGGTGTGTATCCAAGGTGTGTGTGTATCCAAGTTGTGTATCCAAGGTGTGTATCCAAGGTGTGTGTGTATCCATGGTGTGTATCCAAGGTCTGTATCAAAGGTGTGTGTATCCAAGGTGTGTATCCAAGGCGTGCAAAAGGCATACGTTTTTACACTTGTGCTGACATACGTGACAGTATTAGACGACATCTCAACATTTGCACCTTGACAGACACCCAGCCATTAAAGCTTAATAAATCATACATTTTCTTTCTTGGAATTTCAAAACATAATTGACCCCTCCTGTGTCATTCAAGAAAGATAACTTGAACAACTGTTGGATTCTGTGTCTAGTTTTTGTCTTATCCATCATCACTCTACTTGGTCAATGTCCTTTAGATCTGAGATCTCCATCCTGGGGGCGTGTCTCACTTGGTGTTGACCTGTAACCACCTGAGACTGGGCGGTTTTCCAAATGTCATGTATTTGACATTTAGTCTGCCACAACCTGCCTTTCTTCATTTTTTTCTTCCTTCCTTCTTTCCTTTATTCCCTGCCTCCATCCAAGCAGAATGTTATTTTGGAGGGGAAAATCAAAAGTGAACAAAGTAGAGACAGACAAAGACTACAACACAAAGAGACGGACAGGAGCTCGCATCGTCAAAGCAAAACAAATTACAATGTACATCCATGGTAAATGATAGACAATATTCTTTTTTGGAGACGCTAAAGAAAGAAATGATGATGGTGGGCATTTGACTTCGAAAAAGGAAATTAAAAAAATATATATTTAAAAATAGCAACATTAAGATATTAATTACAAATTAAAACTCTTCTTTCATAAAAACAAGAATGTAAAATGAAAACTGTTCAAATCTCGCACAAAAAAGTCACACCTCCAGATTATTTATTTCAAAATCCAGCGTAGTTCATTATTCCAATTTCCAACTATATAATTGGTTGAGCTTGATCGTGAATCTAAATGCATGTTTTTGGAACTCTAACCGGCATTTTAGTTAAGCTAGGCGGTCCCAACAATGGAGCCATATCTACATACATTTTTGTTCTGTACACAAAGCATTCCTACCCAGATCCCACGGCAGTTTCCAAGATTTCAGTGGTTGATTCCGACCGTCTTTGAAGCCCTCACTAAAACGTAGCCACCACCAACTGTCACCTCACAGTTCGTGTCTGAGCCCATGCCCGCCAGTACAATACATCCCAGTTCTCAAATATTGGCTTTTAGTATTTCCCTCCAAAAAAAAACCCGTGCAACTTCTGAGGCTCTTATGATCTTCGGAGCTCTTATTACTAGCCGTCTGGACGGTTAGAATACATTAATATTGACTCATTCAAATGGGAGATGGATATAATAGAGAGGCTGTAGTGACAAGATACGATCTGTAATCATGTATTCTTCTTTGTAAGACCTTCATCATTTTACTGCTTGAATTAGTACACACATCTCAGCTAACGTGGGTCTAATGTTACGAACGCACTATCCTTTGAAGAAGAAAACGAATTGTACGAATTGGCGCAGTAGCAATACAATTTTACAAATTAATACAAAGGGCTTGTGATAACTTTACATAACACTAAAATCATAGCTTCTGATATATCAAACCTACGTGCTGTGCATGCTTATGTGTAGATCGGAAACTATGGCAACAAATTAAAGACACGAGAACAGATTGCTGTCAATGCTTTGCTTTAAAGGGGAACAAATCAAAAGTATCGGAATCAAATGTCCTGCAAAGTCCATAACTGTCGTCCACTGTATCAGCAATCAAGAGTTGGAGATTAAGGTGACTGGGATATGTTGAAATAGTAAACAACAATTCCATAAGGGTGGGAATATTACTCTATACTTTGAATAAATCAACGCATACTAGAGCTTAACATAAGTAAGTATATTCCTGAAATAAAACAGAAGATAGAATGAAGAGAACTGAGCGATTATACGAACAAATAAAGTCAATACAAGCAAATACAGGTCAATATGAAACAAAGCAACGCAAAGCAATACGAGACAAACAATGAAATAGAGTGTACGCAGGACAATACGAAAAAAAATAAGGCAAAACGAGACACATCAAGGCAATACAAACAAACACAGGGCAATGAGAGCCAAAACAAAACAAGCCAACACCAGACAGAAAAAGGCAACAAGTGCCAAAACAAGGCAAGGCATGACAATATATGCAATACGAGCAAACACTGTACAATACAAGCTAAAGGTACGAGAAAAAAAACAAGCCAGTTGGAACCAAAACAAAGCAATACGAGACAAACAAAGCAATTCGAGACAGTGCAAGACAATGCGAGCGAACATAAGGCAATATCAGCTAAAAAAGAAACATAGCATTAGGAGATAAAACAAAATAATATGAACATGCTCAAAAGGCACGAGCAGATCAATATCTTCAGATTTAGAACATGGCACTGTGATCTCAGGGGAGCCGCGATATCTCAGTGGTTAGTGAGCTGAACTACAAAGAACAAGAGGTAGGGTTCGATCCCTATCGACGGCTTCCGGGTTCACCCAGCCTTAAATGTGTACTGGATTTTTTTTTCTGGGAAAGCAAAGCGGCACGGGCAAAATACCGACCACATTATGCCAAAAATCATGTGCTGAAGGTCTGTACAAATTATGGCCACCAACACCATTTTCCCTATACGCCACTTGGCGTGACGGAGCTCTTTACTTTACTTACTGTGATCTCAGAGCCCATCTTTACAAAAAAAAGATCTCATCAATTATGCCACACGAGACTACAGTGCATCCACTCACACACCCCCCTCCCCCACCCCCAGAAAACAAAATGAAATGAAAAATCTCTAACATACAGAAAGATCGACAGAAGTAATTCTGTACGACAAACTATGGGCAATTGACAAAGACCTGAGCCTTAAGCCATTTCGTGACCACTGCTAGGTTTACATATATTAATTTACATATATTACTGAAGTTGATGAATGGAGAAGAAGCGGAATTGCCTTCTATTCCCCCCCCCCCCCCCACCCCCCAAAAAAAAAAAAAAAAAAAAAAAAAAACAATCCAGATTACATCCTACACGACTGCAGTACTGTTAACAACTTTAGAACACAAATATGGCCCACAGAAACAACCCTGCAAGACAAGATGTTATAGGGAATTATGGTGATAACTTCACACGCATCGTACTGTTCGTGACCCAAGCTGGTCCTCATGAATAAATGCATAACTGCAGCTGACCGCTGAGAACGAAATATGTTATCTAACGGTATTTGCCCATGCAGCGGCATACATCTTCAAATCATTTTCATGTTCATCCTGCACACTGGGTGTCTTCTTTTTAAATGCCGTCCAATACCAAGGCTGAGTGGTTAGTGTGCTTACTTCCTGGTGGCTGAGTGGTTAGTGTGCTTACTTCCTGGTGGCTGAGTGGTTAGTGTGCTTACTTCCTGGTGGCTGAGTGGTTAGTGTGCTTACTTCCTGGTGGCTGAGTGGTTAGTGTGCTTACTTCCTGGTGGCTGAGTGGTTAGTGTGCTTACTTCCTGTGGCTGAGTGGTTAGTGTGCTTACTTCCTGGTGGCTGAGTGGTTAGTGTGCTTACTTCCTGGTGGCTGAGTGGTTAGTGTGCTTACTTCCTGGTGGCTGAGTGGTTAGTGTGCTTACTTCCTGGTGGCTGAGTGGTTAGTGTGCTTACTTCCTGGTGGCTGAGTGGTTAGTGTGCTTACTTCCTGAGCAGATGGATCCAGGTTCAGTCCTCAGAAGTGACGTTTTTTTCGGACTGACAAGGCTCCGTGGTTCCCCCAGCCTCTAAAAATGGGTACCTAAGATTTTTCTGAAAAGTAAAGGCGGTTTCGCGTGATACCGACCGCAGACCAAAACATGTACTGGGATCATAAAAACCGTCGGTCACTAACACCCCCCCCCCTCATATTGGCAAGGTATTGGGGGGGGGGGATATACTTACTTTATGAAGCGGCTGTATAGCAGTTAATGAACAACAGGTCGGGTTCTACTCCAATAAACTGCTTCTGTGATCATCAAGCATTAAAATGGGTACCAGACTACCGTAGCACTGAAGGAAGTTAATATACACTGTGAGGGTGATACATCTCTTTTGTGGATGGCGTATTTTTAAAACTAGGTTTGCTTCTATTTTTGAACTCTTATGTTCTTAGAATAGTTGAGTAATCTGTTACCGTTATTACTATGTGAAGGTTCGCGGGATCTCGGTCCGCTTTAATTCGATGATCCTGAACCAACGATAAGCTTTTTTTTTTATTTCCCTTTTTACGAAGAAAAGAAAAGAAAAGAAAGACAGAACACTATCACGCTCAATGGCATACCAGGAGGATATTTACAGCGTCCAGATTTTTTATTCGGGTCATTTTGAGGTATTTGATCACTCTTGTGCAAGTGCCGTCTTTCTTGCCAAGGATAAAAAAAAGTCAGCTATAAATTTACGGCTGAGTGAACCTCGAAGTCCTCGATCAGAGTGGAACCCGACCTGTTGTTCTCAGTAGATCAGCTCACTAATCGCTTTCTACTGTGGTTTCCTTTTAACGTAGAGAGGACATATAGTTTTGCTGGCGACGGATATGCCGGGACTAAAGACGCAGATACTCCTGCTTGCTGAATTCACAAAGCAATGCACAATTTTTCTGTTCTTTTGTGGCCGTACCCTGTTCATACTTTTCAAGTAAAATTTGGCAGGAACACATAGAAAGAGGTTTGAGAATCATGATTATGCTTATTATTTATTTATTTTGTTTATTATTTATTTATTTTGTTTATTATTTATTTATTTTGTTTATTATTTTTTATTTTCTTTATTATTTATTTATTTTGTTTATTATTTATTTATTTGTGAAAGGGAGGGAGGGTTCCGTTGCTATTATATCTGAGGAGAATGGTGGGAAATGGAAAGATGATAGTGTCAACGGCTGCACGTGGAGATCTTTGAACGAACGCATATATTCACGTTCAGGGGGGAAGAAAGAAGAAAGACCGTGAACAGCTCAACTTTAAAGTGTGCTCCAAACACTTGGAAGTTTGATAAGGGGCCAGGAAATCAAGTATTAATTCGACATCAAAAATAGATCACAGCCAATTTAAAATAAGAAACACTTTAGGTTACTCTGACATATTTACTATCGGATCTGTAGGGAAACGCAATAGCAATTTTTACGGTGGTTCTTGCTAGTTATCACAGGCACAGACCTTGTACGAGAGGCAATTAACATTTTTGAAAATAACAATTTCAAAGTTGTTATACTTTTCCACTCCTCTGTGGAGTAAGAAGAGTTACGGTTCTTTCTTTGAATGAAGATAGTAACATTTCTGAGTGATGCTGCCAGATTCACACCAAGCCGGTCTAGTTTACATAGAAAATATCAGGTATCAATGTCCGTAGACTCGTCAGCCAGAAAGTCAAAGTGATGGCAGGGAATCATAGGAGGAAGAGGTATGTATTACAGCACTCAGAAAAAAGGACAAATAAACAACAACAGAAAAAAAAAAAAGAACAACATATGGTCCGAAGCAGGATCGAACCCGTATTCCCTGGCACTGCGCCTTGCCACGAGAAGCCAAACGCTAGGGAACACTGCCACTCAGCTAACCAAAAATATTAGCTATGGTGGACAATGTCTTACGTGCAGGTGTCCTCATAACTATAGCATAGGGTTACGATCACAGCTCGGAAATCAATTGTATTTCTGTACTTTCCTATTATGCTGTCTCCAAAGTGATGGCAGCAGTTTAGTCTCAAAGTTACAACATTACAATAACGAGGTGCTTGTGGAAGAAAGTTGGAGACAGATACACAGAGAGAGAGAGAGAGAGAGAGAGAGAGAGAGAGAGAGTGAGAGGTGTACGATGTATCTCTTCAAACTCTTACCAGCTAGTCAGGGAACAACTGCACTAACCATTTCACCACCACGGCTTCAAAAAGCGCACATCGTAAACATTTTTCTCAGATAGAGCTAGCTAAGTTAGGAAGCAAGTAAGGTGATTTTTTTCCCCTTTTCGATAAAGTGTCTGATCCGACCATCTTGTGGCGATGCACTGGGTATGCGGCCTATATTCTACATAAAACATTATTTCTTTAACTTGGACTAACTATGATTTCTTTAACTAAGAAGAGAAATGAGGTATAGATATTAGGTGCTCAACAGAGGTGAGGTATAGATATTAGGTGCTCAACAGAGGTGAGGTATAGATATTAGGTGCTCAACAGGTGAGGTATAGATATTAAGTGCTCAACAGAGGTGAGGTACAAATATTAGGCGCTCAACAGAGGTGAGGTGTAGATATTAGGTGCTCAACAGAGGTGAGGTGTAGATATTAGGTGCTCAACAGAGGTGAGGTGTGGATATTAGGTGCTCAACAGAGGTGAGGTGTAGATATTAGGTGCTCAACAGAGGTGAGGTGTAGATATTAGGTGCTCAACATAGGTGAGGTGTAGATATTAGGTGCTCAACAGAGGTGAGGTGTAGATATTAGGTGCTCAACAGAGGTGAGGTGTAGATATTAGGTGCTCAACAGAGGTGAGGTGTAGATATTAGGTGCTCAACAGAGGTGAGGTGTAGATATTAGGTGCTCAACAGAGGTGAGGTGTAGATAGTAGATGGTACAACAGGGGTGAGGTACAGTACAGCTCAGGCAAAGCTATACTTCAAAGAATCAAAATTACAGCATGCAGCTTATTTTTAACAATGGAGATATGAAAATGAGCTCTTCAGTGTTAAGTGAAGCCAGTACTGTCATATTCCGATGTCAGTCCTTTTATATGGCTGTGAAACATCGAGAACAGCAAAAATGACAATCACGAAGATACAGACCTTCATTTAATGGATGCTTGCACAGAATAAACTGATAGAAAGGGCAGAATAAAATAACTAACATAGAACTATGGGAAAGTACCCGTCAAATATCAGTGGAACAACGAAGACGATGGCAATGGATGAAACACACACTGCGGAAGCCAACTAAAAGTATTACACAACAGGGCTTTTTTGTAATACCCAAGTGAAGAGACAAAGAGGAAGAACAAAATAATATCGGAGAAGACAGGTGGAAGCAGAGATGACGATAACTGGGAAGACATGGAATGATCTTAAAAGAATGGCAAGAAACAGAACGGTTTGGAAAGTGTTTGTTGAAGACCTTTGCTCCACGAGGAACTGAAAGGAAGAAGTATTGATACATGGAAGTAAACCCGGGACAATCAGACAAGAGACTAGAAAATCATTCAGTATACAGAAGTGTGGTTATACAGAAAGATGTTGAGAATACTGATACAAAGTAACGAGGACATTATGAAAGAGACAAAAGGAAAATAAAACCACCTACCACTATCAGGAGGAAATAGTATTTTTATTTTCTAGCCATGAAATAAGAAAGGAAAACCTGGAATATTTTGTTACAACTTGCAAACATTACAGAAGAGGAGATAGAATGAAACAGAGCGCACATATTCCAGAGAATCTAAGCGAATGATTCAGTAAGAGGTGAACAAGTGAAATGATAAAGAACTGTAGAGACAGAAAGTTCTGGAGACAGAAAAATAACTTTAAAATAAGTGCGGTACTTGATTATTACAAAGCGATTTTGTAGATTAACACGCTCGTGTACAAGATAATGCAGGTTTAAAATTGGATAAAGTTAAGCATTATGGTGTGAAATAATCAATTAATAACCACCTATGGTGTCATTTCATCTCTAACTACCTCTAATCAACTTGAAGCACCATGGACAAGTTATGCTCTAACTATAATTATAAAATAAGTAAATTAAGGATATGACTAAAGTATCAATGAGAAACAGCTGTGGCATGATAGCTTAGACCTTAATCCAGTCTTGGCTCAAACTGAGAATCAAATTAAAGAGGAGCACACAGAAACAGGCACACACACACACAGAGAATGGGTAAAAAAAAAAAAAAGACGTGAACAAATCTTGATGGTGGCGCCTTAATGACTGCCGGCTGAACTAAGGGATTAAGTTATTGGGCAGACATAAAATAACTTTTCAGTAATACTGGTACATATATGAGATTTTTTAAACTCAGGACACAACGAACACAAACTAGATGAATAAAATAAATGAAAATATTTGGGAGATTATGGAGTGAGCAGAACAATATACAAGGGAAAATTGTAAAAAAGAAAATAATAAATTGATCAAACGTGACGTGTCTACAATTTTGTGTAGAATAACTTGCGTATTTTTAAAAACACGCATAGGTAACTATGTCAGTAGCAGCATTGCTATGTTACAGGTTCACCCAATCTAGACAGGTAGACAAAGAAGCAACATATAAGATCTGTGAACATTGGTAATTTAATTACTCTGGTTGCCTATGATAGAAAAACGGCGCTATTCAATGTAGAATATTTTTTTTGCGAGAGATCATATATTCTTTTTCTTCTTTTCTTCCTCATTTGCGTTTCAGCGTCGAGCGGAGATATAATTTGCGGTCCTCTGGTCTTCTATTCGCCTATGGTGCTATTATATTTCCCAGTGTTTCTAATATTCCGTGAATCAATCTTTTTCGTGGTCGGCTCTTGGGTATGGTGTTCTCGCAACGTTTATTGAAAACTTGTGTTGTGTTTTGGTCATTCTGCCTTGTCACGTGGCCAAGCCATTTTATCTGTTGTTTCTTTATATATTCTGTGGCGGGGGTTATTTCTAGCTTTCTTCTCAGTTCTCCATTTCTGATCCTATCTCTCATACAGTTTCCTGTTATTCGTCTAACACATTTCATCTCAGTAGATATTTTTCTTATTGTTCTTGCATCTGAGTCCTGGACTGGCATTGGTTGCACAACGTTGGAATGAAGATTGTATTGTAGATTGCCCGTTTTGCCTCTAGAGTTATTTCCTTGTTGGACATTATATATATATATATATATATATTAATATAGGAGGAATTATACAGAGAAAATGTTATTACACTTTGCAGTTGCAAGACTTCACGTTACACTTCATGATAAACCTCTTCACTTCCCCTCCCTCTCTCCCATCCACCTCACCCCACCGTCAAGTCAAAGTCCACAATAGAAGAGTAAATAAGCACTTGCTAGAACAACACCATGACTTAAACACAAACACATTCTCATAGTCACACACACTGTTACGTGGTTACTGTCCGCTCTACAATTCTAACGTTTCAATGTGCGCCAGCTTTTACCTCAGACGAAGTCCCTAAAGACTAGGAACTGAATTGTGTGTGTGTGTTAATTCATTTTCCCCTGGCAACCGTGTGCACAGGGGTCTCTTCGCCGCACAGGCAGATAACTCCGACTTCGGTGGTACTCATATTTTTTTCCGTCGATGAGTAATTGACGTTTCAAGCCGGGCCTCGCTGCTGAAACCAGGGGTGTTTGCGGTAGAGAGAAATCATAAATAAAAATCCCAAGCAACCGGAATTTGAACCCACAACCTCTTCGGCGTCTTGCCTCGAGACCAACTAGTCCCCCAAACTCTATTTTACAATGTTCTGTTACAATGCCATAAAAGGGAACAGCTGGAGTATATTGTGACAACTGGGAAAGTCGACGGACGAAGAGATAGAGGGAAGCAAAGAGAAAAGATACCAGGCAGCTTAAGAGAATGGCTTGGCAGAAGGTCAACAACAGAAATGATAAATAACTGTCGAGATCGGAAGTTGTGGAGAGACATGACACCTACGCCAACAGGCACGGAAGGTGATGATGATTATTATGCACTTTATATCATAAACCAGTAGAAACTTTACCAAGAACCTCAGACAAACTTTAGTGGACGTTATCAAGCGTATATGTTAGTCGTGGCTTATATCTTGGTGGTTGTCTGTGCTAAAAGAAGTAAAAGTAAAGTACCCCCCGTCACGCCAAGTGGCGTATAGGGAATATGGTGTTAGTGACCCTATATTTTACAGACCTTCAGCACATGAAGTTTTGGGGTAATGTGGTCGGTATTACGCCCGTGCTGCTTTTACTTTCCCAGAAAAAATCCGGTACCCATTTTTAAGGCTGGGTGAACCCGGAGCCGTCGGTTGGGATCGAACCCTACCTACCCCTTGTCCGTAGTAGTCCAGTTCACTAACCACTGAGCTATCGCGGCTCCCACTAATTTTTAGGGAATTAGTAAAACCCAGGTGTCCTCGCCAGTTTACGAACCCCGGCTGTTGCCGTGGTAAGCCAACCGCCTATCGATTGCGCTAACCGGACACCCGTGTCTGTGATAGCCATGGCTCAATTCTCGGTGTATATCCGTGCTAGTCGTAGCTCATATCTTATTGGGAGTCTGTGATAGCCAAGGCTGATATCTTGGTGGGTGTATGTGCTGCCATGGCTCATATCTTGGTGTGTGTCTGGGCTGGCCATGATTCATATCTTAGTGTATATCCGTGCTAGCCATTGCTCATATCTTAGTGGGTGTATGTGCTGGCCAAGGTTCATATCTTGGTGTGTGTCTGTGCTGGCCATGGTTAATATCTTGGTGTATTTCCGTGCTAGCCATGGCTCATATCTTAGTGTGTTTCAGTGCTAGTCATGGTTCATATCTTAGTGTGTTTCTATGCTAGCCATGGCTCATATCTTAGCTTGTGTGTGTGTGTGTGTGTGCTAGCCATGGCTCATATCTTGGTGTGTGTCATGTTAGTAATATCTCATATCTTGGTGTGTGTCCGTGTTAATCATGTCTCATATCTTTGTGTGTGTCTGTGTTTAGTCATATCTCATATCTTAGTGTGTATCTGTGTTAGTCATGTATCTTATCTTTGTGCGTGCATGTTTGTGTTAGTAATATCTCATATCTTTGTGTGCATGTCTATGTTAATCACATCTCATAAATTTGTGTGTGCATGTATATGTTAGTCATGTCTCATATATTTGTGTGTATGTCCATGCTAGTCACATCTCGTATCTTAATGTGTGTCTGCCTATGTTAGTCATATCTCATATCTTTGTGAGCGCATGTTTATGTTAGTCATGTCTCATATCTTTGTGTGTGCATGACTGTGTTTAGTCATATCTCTATCTTAGTGTGTGTATCTGTGCTAGTCATATCTCATATTTTAGAGTTTGTCAGTGTTAGTCACATCTCATATCTTAGTATTTGTTTGTCTGTGTTAGTCATATCTCATATCTCGATGTGTGTCAGTGTTAGTCATGCCTCATATCGTTGTGTGCATGTCAGTGTTAGTCACATCTCATATCTTTGTGTGTGCATGTCTGTGTTAGTCACCTCTTGTGCTCGTAAACCAGGGAGGGCTGACCATCTAAGGGCAGAATCCCCCTACAGAAAAGACAATGTGCTGCCTTGCAGGAAGATTGAGGACAAAAGGGCTAAGGAAAGCAAACCTGAATAAAATGCTGGCTGAACTCTGATGCACTGGGCCACTGGCGCAGAACACAGTGCAACGTTTTAGCAGGTATTCAATCAGGGTGGTTCTAACGGACTCTAATTATGATGTTCTGTCTGTGGGGTCGATCAATTCACATAAACAGACAGCTGTCTTCACGTGAGACTCTGGAATCCTACTCTGATTGAGTCTTGATCGCAGAGAGATATCATAAACCTCGTTTTACTCCTTAAAGATAGTTAGATAAGAGAGAGAGAGAGAGAGAGAGAGAGAGAGAGAGAGAGAGAGAGAGAGACAGACAGACAGACAGACAGACATAAAGTGAGAGTGAGAATGAGATGTATCACCATACAGTGTAAGTGACGATATGAATTAGTTGACGTGTTTCTTGTCAGGATATCTTTTATGATGTACATGTAATTTGTGTATTTTGTAACAGACGAGTTAATTTTAAAAAATCATTTTCTAAAACTAAATTATTCGCCTAATTTGAAACCAGCAGTTCTAGTCCACACGGCCGCTCAAACCATCAATCACCAACCAATCAATCTAAGCCCTTTAGGCTAGTGTTGAAGCACAGGTCACATTTAAGGTGCATTCCACCCATTCCTATTTCTAGAAATCTCTATTTCTCCCCAGTCTAAGCCAATGCTCTTGCTGGATTTCAAGACATCTCTTCTCCATATTTTCCCATAGCTTTCTCTTTCCCTGCGGTTTCCTTGATAGCGCCTTTCTTGCTGTGCTGACACTTGATTTTCCTAGTGTGTGTCCAGTCCATTTCAATTTTCCATTTATAATCTGTTGCCCAATTGCTTCTATTGTTCTTTCTTTCCCATAAATCTTCACTTCTTATCTTGTCATACCACCTGATGTACAGACATAATCCATAGTAAGAGCGTCATAATATATCAGATATGAGAATATATGCTGCAATGACATGCTACCAGTGGATTATATTAATAAACAAACAGTCAAATTGCTTGAAAAGAGAACCTTAGCACTTACATACAACGGAAAGAGCAGAAAGATACCTAGACAGCGGTGGATTAATGAAATAGGAGATGATACGACGAGAGCCATGAAGGTGACACACTACAGTAGCTTAGTCCCGAACACGCCATTTTCTGTCGACAATGAAAGGCAACAGAGCAGAGGAAAGATTTTGTCTGTGTGTTGTGTGTTTTCTCTCTTTGTCGTCCGCGATATCTCTTTTCTTTTATTTTGCCGGTTGTAACCAAGTATTCCAACTTTCCTCTTCTCATGATGTGCCCAAAAAATGTTGATTGCTTCTTTCTGATGTTTTTTAAGAGCTCCCTTTTTGTGTTGGCTTCTTTGAGAACTTTCTCATTGGTCTTTTTAGCTTTCCAGGGAACTTTCAACATTCTTCTGAGAAATCCCATCTCTGTTGCCTCTAATCGTCTTTTCATTTGTTTGTCTATTGTCCATGAATCGCTTCCATAGGTCAGAATTGGTTCTATATAGCATCGACGAACTCTCTTTCTCATTTCTATTGACACAGATTTGTTGCATAAGATATTTTTTAATTTTCTAAAATGCTATTTTGGACTGAGCTATTCTGCTTTTTATTTCTGTGTTGCATCTTCCATCTGATGTTATCACTGTGCCCAAGTATTTCAAACGTTGCACTTGTTTCAGATTTGTCTTGTTTATTTTTATGCTGCATGATGGTGATGATTGTTTCTTTAATATAAACACTACTTCTGTTTTCTTACTATTCAGATTGAGACCTTTCTTGTTGCTTTCTTTTACTATTATATCTATCATTTCTTGTAGCTCATTCTCTATCTCTGCTATTAAGACTGTGTCATCCGCATATCGTAAATTATTCATGTTGTGACCGTTGACTTCAAATTCCTTTTTTTGTCTACTATTGATCTCATATTATGTACGCTGTAAAGTGAAAACAAATCCGGCGACAGAACACCGCCTTGTCTGACTCCTTGTTTTATAAATTGAAATTGTCCTGTTTGGTTGTTAATTCGTATAGCTGATGTTTGTTGCCAGTACATGTTTTTTATGATTCGCAGATCCTTGCCATCAATGTTTAATTTCTCCAGCATATTTATTATTTCCACGTGCTTTGCTTTGTCAAATGCTTTCGTGTAGTCTATATAGGACATATATAGATCTTTCTTTACCTCTATAGATCTTTCTATCAATGTTCTTAAAATGTATATTGCATTATTTGTCCCCTTTCCTTCCACAAGTCCACATTGTTCCTCACTTATTTCTGGTTTTATTTTGTTCCTTACACGCCTCATGATGATTCTTAGTAATATTTTAGTCATATGGCTCATGAGACTAATAGTGCGATGGTCTTCACAATCAGTGGCGCCTGACTTCTTCGGTATGGCTACAAAGATAGATTTTAGTAGATCTTCAGGTATGTGTCCAGTGTTATATATGTCATTGAGTAGTTTTGTTATGACTATCTCTCAGATAGCCTATCATATAGTCGTGATGTCGTTTTATTTCCTATTTATATGTGTATGTGTGTGTGCGTGCGTGCGTGCGTGTGTGTGTGTCCATTGTTCCAGCTGAAGGTCTATGTAGACGCAACGTCGTTTTGATTTTGTATTGTCCTTCACCTACGTAAAGCTGTACTCGTACCAATTTCCACCCCCCCCCCCCCCGCCTCTTTATCCTGATCATTAGCTTTACAGCAACTTCACATTTGTAGGCCTTTACCACGAAATTAAAGTTAGCTTTTAATTTTAAAAAATTGTAATGTAAACATATTTTTAAAAATCAGATAGAAGCTATGCTGCAGTTTTACAGCAATTGACAGGAGTGGACGGCTATAGAAGTTATTTTTCGGCCACACACCGCCACAGTGTTTAGATACCCAGCTGCCTTCAAGACCTCCTTAAACGTGACTGTCGACCTATTCTACCTCTTTGAAAGCAAACCCTGGAGAAATGATCCCGCTGGATAGAAAATAATACAAATAATGAAACATTAAACTCCAGGGTCTTATTCACAGTGTCGTCAATCACCCGAGCTTTCACGTCGCTTCCTGGACCTTGCCAATCGAGGGGTGAAATCTCTCTGAAGTGGCTATTCAAACGGAGAAGCCTGATTGAGGAACACACCAGGAAATGAGCCACACGCTCTCGGTGCGACCCAGTGGCTACTCCAGGAAAGGTTTATGGCGAAAACGAAAAAAAAAAGTCAGAAGTGAAAATGATTTGATTGTTGGTGGGGAAGTCACGAGCAATGCTCTTGATATTAAAACCCGTGGAGAGCTTCATTGCCAATCTCACATTTCACAGACGAATGCTAAATATGGCGGAACAATACTGGGGTATTGTGTTTTCGTTCACAGATTATTTTTATCATGCTGTTACATTTTGGGGTCACAATTTGAGGCAACTGGAGGGGTCGAAATTCGAATCAATAACGTGATAAAAATAATAAATATACCTTGAAATGTTATGGCCGTAGATTTACATTGGTGAAAAGATGACACATAATTTAGACAACGTTACGACCATCTGCCTTTTGCTGGAAAAGACACACAAAAAAGCAAATGCTAAAGCATGAAACTACATTGGAACTAGTTTTTAAACCGACGGCTCCGGTTCAACCAGCCTTTAATGGGTACCTGATTTATTTTTATTATCGAGCGCCGCTGGTGTAGTGGTATCATGGCGGCTGAATTTTATTTTTTTTTTGGGGGGGGGGGGGTGGCGCTCGGTAGCCTAGTTGAGAAAACCACCCGACTGGACTACCGACGTTCGGACAACCCGTGTTCGATTCCCGCTGGGAGCAGTGTGAATTGTACTTGTGGTTGAAAAATAAAAATATCCCTACGGTCGACCCAGCCGTTGGCAGAAATGGGTACCAGGGTATTACCCTGGGAAGGTGAGGAATGTCGTCTCGCATCTGAGTTTCGATGCTTGAGGCGACACTATGCAGAAATCTCCGAACATTTCTGGAAAGGCGGCCGAACACATATGGGTGTAAACTCGCGTGCTAAGACGCCGGTTCAAGTCTCGTACTTTAACTTTACCTTTACCTTTACCTTTACCTTTACCTTTACCTTTACCTTTACCTTTACCTTTAGTTGTTAAAACTGTCAGCAACTCGTAGTGTGGAGTATCAGGTGCCAAGGGTAATCCTAATTAAGCGTCAGTGGCGTTGCTCGCCCTTAAAAATCACGTTGTTAATACGGAAACACCGGTGGTGCGAATGGGTGCTGACGATGTGACCAGGGAAGGTTGATGACTTACCTCAGAGTTAAGTTTGATCACAGCCAGTGGTTCAAGGACCGTGTTATAACAAAAGTCCAAAAAAGGGAATAGCCGACACTAAGGTCTTGGCAGCTGTCAATGTTGAACAGAAGCTACTCGCATTTCGGTTCCAGTGACTGGACCTCACACCAAATAAGCATGTTCTGACAATCCTCACTGTCAGTACGGCGTAGACCGACTGGCTGGACAAGCACAAAATGAAATGATGCGCATTATCTTGTGGTGTACGAGAAAGACTCCCTGTGTAGCAATTAGGTATCTTCTTGATTTTCCAACTTTGAATGGTAGGATAAAGCTCTGGAGGGCCCAAAAATACATTAAGATAAGTGTAGATAAAGAGCATCTATTGCACCAAGAGCTCAACACTGGGGAAAGGTGACAGACAAGAAGTGGCAAATCATGGGTGGGTTGCGCAGAAGTCATCAAACAGGTGTGTGGGCTTACCAATGTCAATGCTGGCGAGGCAGGAGCACATTCTCTGTATTATCACACTAGATTAGAAATGCAGGGAACAGAATCCAGTCGTGGTCGATGCGGAAGTCAATGCCCTCACCTTGGACAACACTAACAACAAAAGATGGAGTCATCTATATCATCATCATCATCATCATCATGTACCCTGCCGGTTGGCGTAGGCTATCATGTCCCTCCACAATCTTCTATCTACAGTGCATCGTATAAGTTCTGTTGTTGACTGTTTTCCGTGCCATGATACCAAGCTATCCAGTATTTTCTCTCTTTGTCGTCCGCGATCTCTCCTTCCTTTTATTTTGCCAGTTGTAACCAAGTATTCCAACTTTCCTCTTCTCATGATGTGCCCGAAAAATGTTGATTGCTTCTTTCTGATGTTTTTTAAGAGCTCCTTTTTTGTGTTGGCCTCATTGAGAACTTCCTCATTGGTCTTTCTATCTGTCCAGGGAACTTTCAACATTCTTCTGAGAAATCCCATCTCTGTGGCCTCTAATTGTCTTTTCATTTGTTTGTCTACTGTCCATGATTCGCTCCCATAGGTCAGAATTGGTTCTATATAGCACCGATGAACTCTCTTTCTCATTTTTATTGACATAGATTTGTTGCATAATATATTTTTTCATTTTCTGAAATGCTATTTTGGCCTGAGCTATTCTGCTTTTTATTTCTGTGGTGCATCTCCCATCTGATGTAATTATTGTCCCCAAGTATTTGAAACGTTGTACTTGTTTCAGATTTGTCTCGTTTATTTTTATGCTGCATGATGGTGATGATTGTTTCTTCGATATTACCATTACTTCTGTTTTCTTACTATTCAGACTGAGACCTTTCTTGTTGCTTTCTTCTACTATTATCATATATATAGACGGCCCTTAATACGACACCATAAAAGTGCGTGGGCATTTGCAGTACACTCTGCAGGCAGAACAATCAAAGAAGATAGCGATGCGAACGTTGTAACCACGAGTTTCATGACGATGGAGGTAATGGCAGAGACCAGAGCATTCATATAGTTTGAGTCACAAGACTTACCCACGTCTGTATTCTAAGTGACTCGATGAGCATGATAAGAAAAGTGGGGACGGGATCTGTATGCATTCAGTGGATCGAGTCATTACTGAAGTCAACAAGACACAGTCACCTTATACTATGTCCCTGGACACGTTGGTTACGGGGAAATGAAAGAGTGAACAGGTTGGCTAGCTGAGCTGTCGTCTAAGACGATCAACAAATGGATCGGGCGAACATCATTAATGCCCTCCGAGGTGCGGGAAATGCACAGGACTTCGACAACCATGAGTCCACGTCACTCCTTCGGATGAAAGAGATGGGAGTAACGATGGGAGTAAAGATGGTAGTGAAGATGGGAGTAAAGATGGTAGTGGGGATGGGAGTAAAAATGGTAGTGGGGATGGGAGTAAAGATGGTAGTGGGGATGGGAGTAAAAATGGGAGTAAAGATGGTAGTGAAGATGGGAGTAAAGATGGTAGTGAAGATGGGAGTAAAGATGGTAGTGAAGATGGGAGTAAAGATGGTAGTGGGGATGGAGTAAAAATGGTAGTGAAGATGGGAGTAAAGATGGTAGTGAAGATGGGAGTAAAGATGGTAGTGAAGATGGGAGTAAAGATGGTAGTGAAGATGAGAGTAAAGATGGGAGTGAAGATGGGAGTAAAGATGGTAGTGAAGATGGGAGTAAAGATGGTAGTGAAGATGGGAGTAAAGATGGTAGTGGGATGGGAGTAAAAATGGTAGTGGGGATGGGAGTAAAGATGGTAGTGGGGATGGGAGTAAAAATGGTAGTGAAGATGGGAGTAAAGATGGTAGTGAAGATGGGAGTAAGATGGTAGTGAAGATGGGAGTAAAGATGGTAGTGAAGATGGGAGTAAAGATGGTAATGAAGATGGGAGTAAAGATGGTAGTGAAGATGGGAGTAAAGATGGTAGTGAAGATGGGAGTAAAGATGGGAGTGAAGATGGGAGTAAAGATGGTAGTGGGGATGGAGTAAAAATGGTAGTGAAGATGGGAGTAAAGATGGTAGTGAAGATGGGAGTAAAGATGGCAGTGAAGATGGGAGTAAAGATGGTAGTGGGGATGGGAGTAAAAATGGTAGTGAAGATGGGAGTAAAGATGGTAGTGAAGATGGGAGTAAAGATGGTAGTGAAGATGGGAGTAAAGATGGTAGTGAAGATGGGAGTAAAGATGGTAGTGAAGATGGGAGTAAAAATGGTAGTGAAGATGGGAGTAAAGATGGCAGTGAAGATGGGAGTAAAGATGGTAGTGAAGATGGGAGTAAAGATGGTAGTGAAGATGGGAGTAAAGATGGTAGTGAAGATGGGAGTAAAGATGGTAGTGGGGATGGAGTAAAAATGGTAGTGAAGATGGGAGTAAAGATGGTAGTGAAGATGGGAGTAAAGATGGCAGTGAAGATGGGAGTAAAGATGGTAGTGGGGATGGGAGTAAAAATGGTAGTGAAGATGGGAGTAAAGATGGTAGTGAAGATGGGAGTAAAGATGGTAGTGAAGATGGGAGTAAAATGGTAGTGAAGATGGGAGTAAAGATGGTAGTGAAGATGGGAGTAAAAATGGTAGTGAAAATGGGAGTAAAGATGGTAGTGAAGATGGGAGTAAAGATGGTAGTGAAGATGGGAGTAAAGATGGTAGTGAAGATGGGAGTAAAAATGGTAGTGAAGATGGGAGTAAAAATGGTAGTGAAGATGGGAGTAAAGATGGTAGTGAAGATGGGAGTAAAGATGGTAGTGAAGATGGGAGTAAAAATGGTAGTGAAGATGGGAGTAAAGATGGTAGTGAAGATGGTAGTAAAGATGGTAGTGAAGATGGGAGTAAAGATGGTAGTGAAGATGGGAGTAAAGATGGTAGTGAAGATGGGAGTAAAAATGGTAGTGAAGATGGGAGTAAAGATGGTAGTGAAGATGGGAGTAAAGATGGTAGTGAAGATGGGAGTAAAGATGGTAGTGAAGATGAGAGTAAAGATGGGAGTAAAGATGGTAGTGAAGATGGGAGTAAAGATGAGAATAGAGATGGATGCATCCAGAAACGAGAGGTTTAGTGGGCGCATGAGAAGACTTATCAAGCAACACAGAGCTGGGGACCTCATCGCTGGACGCTGTGGGACATGCTCTGGAGGGGATCTGAGCACCTAAGACATGTTCGGAGTGCAATAATTATAACCAACAAATAACTCAATGCTGATAACCAACAAATAACTCAATGATGATAACCAACAAATAACTCAATGATCTATCTATCTTTCGTTCGCCCGAAGTATTGTCTATATCTGCAATGTCGTTTCCAGTACAAATTTTACAGTCTTATGTAATTCTTGCAGTGGCCCATATAGTTTTGTCTGTTGTGTTGTATCTCTGGGCCAATGGATTTTCCTCAGTCTACTATACTCAGTGCAGTCTTGAAGTATGTGTTCAGCAGTCTGGGGCGCCTGTCCATATGTACAAGTAGTTGAGGTGCCGATCTTGAATTGTGTTTAGATGTGACTATGGAGTCGATTGTGTCCTGTTCTGAGGCGTATAATGATAACTTGTTCACATCTATTCATGTTATGAAAGGCATCCTGATTTGGGGCTTGTGGTCCTCTGATTGATTTTATTATCTGTTTCTTATAATGGTATGTAACCGGTGTATCTAGTTGTGTGTCTGTTGAACCTTCCTTTGCCAACTGATCTGCTTTCCTGGTATTCCACAGTGAGATGGGATCCACTGCAGGGCAACCCTGTGGTGCTTGCAGAGTTCAGTCAATAAGGTCTGCAGATGTGGTAATTTTCTGGATTGTAGTGCCTGGAGTACTCATCTTGCATCTGTCAAAAACACTATAGGCTGTGGGCTAAGATTACTGTTCAGCAGTTTTTCTATTGCCAACTGTATTGCTTGTATTTCTACATCATAATTGTGACAATATTTCCATGTTGCTATTTTATTCATATCCCTAGTGTTAGTGTGTGAGAGTTATTGTTTTTCGTTGTAGACTATTATGTTCCTCTTTGTCAACTATTCCTTTCACTTCTGTCCGTATTTGAACTGATAATCCTGATTCATCTGTCCAGGGAGTCTGTTCTGGTATGGGCAGTAGGGGTTTAACAACTCTTGGCTTGTCTGGTGTTTTTCTACTAATACGCTTGGCTTGGTGGATAAAACTGCTTCTCTTAAGTCGTCCCAATGCAAGATTTTGGAATCGTTCCTTCATTGGATGTCTCGGCATGCCAAGCAAATGTTTCTGCCTGTATCAGCACCTTTGTGTCCCTCCGTTCTCCCAGTGTTGGTATCCTCCACAATTTCTCCATCTCCAATATTGGTGTTGATCTCATTGCTCCTGTGATGACCCTAAGTGCCTGGTTTTTGTACTTTGTCCAGTTCTTACAGTGTGGTGTTTGATTCTGAGCACCATGCAGATGATCCATATTCTAAATGTGGGCGTTTACTCTGTTAGTAAACTTTACTGAGTATTTTCCCACTCGCACCCCATGTGGTTCAACACATCTTTCTTAGAATAACTAATTTAATCAATGATGATAAGCAACAAATAACTCAATGATGATAACCAACAAATAACTCAATGATGATAACCAACAAATAACTCAATGATGATAACGAACAAATTACTCAATGATGATAACCAACAAATAACTCAATAATAATTCTGGCTTAATAATGTTAATAATAATAGTTTCGATTTATGTAAAATAAGTGAGGATTGCTTGAAATGTATTTGACCAATTTACATTACTTGTTGGCCTTTCTTTCGTATAATGTATGTCTTCTTACTTCAATTCCGTCAATGTTTAAATTAGTTATATACAAAAAGACATAATTATATTGGTTCAACATTAGTCACTTCCTGTGAAGTTACAACTATTGAAGTTATTTCATGCAATCCTTAATTCATTCACGACAACTAGGACCATGAAATATAATAGACAGACACTGTTATACAGCTATATAACAAGACAACCCATACAATCAAAATGTTCGTCATCTTAATAACTCTGGAGAGAATTCATTTGGTGAGAAAGAGTTGGCGCTAACTAATCTTGCCTTAGAGACGGCAGGATATCTAAATGTTCCCATGAGTGTAATTATACGTCACTGTGTCAGCAGTTTTTACCAAATTAATCCCACTAACACTCCTTCTTTTCTTCCAAATTTTCATTTTCTTCTAAAAGTGCAATAATATCTTACAGAAAAAATGGATTACCGCCCTTTATGGAACATGGGAGATTATTTCAGAAACCTGTAATAGAATGTTACATTCAGGGAAATGAAAGGTCTTTAAATCTGTTGTTAGAAGCATTTATTTTACTTAGTCTGATCAAACTAGTGCACTTTGAAACAATTGCTACATTCAGTGTGACGTGGAAGAGCGAATCATGAGATGCCACGGCCTAATCCTGCTTGTAACACTCTAGCGTTGGGCACTACGTCGTGCACTGCCAATTTTTGCATGCTGGTTTTAGCAAGAGTATTCTTGTACAAATATTGTTTTCACTTCGATTAATAGAGGTCTGGGTGGTCTAAGAGCAAGATGTCAACCTCTGGCCATGAAATTTCGGGTTTGAATCGAAAAGTGGAAACAACAAAATCAAAACGATAGACGGCAGACAACTAAATCAAGTGAGGAATTTCTTCTTCTTCTTCTTCTGCGATCATGGCTCATTCAGACTAGGAATCCGGACTCTCTTATGAAGGCTGCTGTCTAAGTGATTCGGTTGCCCCATATAGTTTCTCTTCCAGGGAGTTGGGTGTGGACCACATTGTCCTTCTCAGGTCTGTGTACTGGGGACAATCCTGTAGAACATGTTTTGTTGTCATGTGAACCAGTCTACAGTGGTATTGGCTGGTAGTTCCTATTTTGAGTGAGGAATTTAAATACCTGGGAAGTCTGTGACAAACGACAATTCACAAACAGCAGAAATAGATAGCCTCAAGATGCAAACAAATTATCAAACAATTGGACTGCTATCACAGCCATTGTCCAACAAGGAAATAAATCTTGAGGCAAAGGGGACACTCTACAGCGAATCATAGGAGGAAGAGGTATGTTTTACAGCACTCAGAAAAAAATGACAAATAAACAACAGAAAAAAAACAAAGAACAATATACGGTCCGAAGCAGGATCGAACCCGTACTCCCGGGCACTCTACAACATAATCTTCATTCCAACGTTGTGCTACCAATTCCAGACTTAGATACTTGACTTCATGATCATCATCATCATCGAGTGCCGTCTCCGCATAGAAGGTTGGCTACTATGGAGCGCCATTCTGCTCTGTCTCTTGCATTGATGGTGCAGGTTGTCATAGGCTGATTTGTCCATCCTTTGATGTTACTCGTCCATATTAGTCTTGGTCTGCCTCTGCCTCTTTTACATTGTATTTTCCCGCCGCTTGATATCGTGGCATGATAACCGTCAACAACAGGATTGATATGATACATTGTGTACAGAGAATTGTGGAAGGATATGATCGCCTACGCCAATCGGCATGACACATGATAATGAATTGCATACGCCGGAGGCGGTTGGAAAAAAAAAGGGGGGGGGTTAGGTTGCCTTGTCAGTTGTTAAGACATTTATATCCCTTGGTGGAGTCTGATAAAATGGAAGGGGGGACGAGAGGTGAAGTTCAAAGTTTAAAGGTCTGCGGGTCATGGAGAATAAAGGTCGCATAACCTGAGACAATGCACAGAGATATATTTTTATGGAGAAAGAAAAATAAAGAAAAAGAGCTTATTGACCCAATCGGGAATCGTATTTGTGTCCTACTTATGAAAACGCATTACCCCAAAAATCATGTGCAGAAGGTCTGTAAAGTTTATGGTCGCTAACACCATATTCATGAGAAGAGGAAAGTCGGAATACTTGGTTACAACTGGCAAAATAAAAGGAAAAAGAGATCGCGGACGACAAAGAGAGAAAATACTGGACAGCTTGGTGTCATGGCATGGAAAACAGTCAACAACAGAACTGATACGATGCACTGTAGATAGAAGATTGTGGAGGGACATGATCGCCTACGCCAACCGGTATGTTACATGATGATGATGAACACCATATTCCCATTTCGTCACTTGGTGTGACGAGGGCACTATACTTTTTTTTTACTATGAAAACAGACTATAAACAGACCATAAAATACAAATGCAGTACAAGTAAAATACATAGTAAGATATAGTAAAATATTAAGTTGCATTGCAATAATAAAACTTTTAAAAGTGCTAAAGGGATAAAATACAAAGCAAAGTGCACACAAAAATGTAAAATAAGTGCTACACTACAGGATACCAGCAATGTCAACTACCACAGATTCCATTATACATTAAAGATAGTCAGTATACAAAACTAGTGTGAGAGAATTATCACGGCGCATTTTGAAACAAAAAAAAAAAAAAAAAAAAAAAAACAAATAAGCAAGAGCCTCGGTGGCTGAGTAATTAGAGCGCTCGGTTCCTGATCACAAAGTTCCCGGTTCAATTTCCAGAAGTAGCGGACATTTGTGGGGGGACTAACAAGGCTCCGTGGTTCACCTAGCCTCTAAAAGTGGGTATAAAGAGATGTTTTTCTGAGAAGTAAAGATGGCCTGGCGTGATACCGAGCCTCGCCAACCAAAAGTGTGCCAGCGGTCATGGAGAAAACATGAACACCAAATTCCCCAAACACCTTGCAAGGCAGATCAGGGAACATTTACTTTTTATATGAAAAAAAAAGCGTTAAAATAAAAACAAAATAAAATAAAACTATAACCAATCCAAAAAATATTCGTTTCAACCATAAATGCAAGAAAGTTAACCTTTAACTTCTTCTAATCAGTCTGGGTGTTCAATTGAAGAATAATTTTCAGGCTATTTTGAAACGAGCGAATGAATAATACAACCAAAGCATCAGTGACAAACTGCCGTGTATTGACAACTGTAGAGAAGTGAGAGCTGTAAGGGCGAAGAATGGCTATGTTTGAATTAACAGAAGTGGCGCCAAGATTTAAAGGGATTAGCTTTATTTGCATAATTATAGTGTAGAGATGTGTTAAATTAAGAAGAGAAACGAAGAGAATTGGAGCACTCGAATTGGGGATTTATATGGGAGGAGTTGGGTGAACAGAGAAGGAAACAAAAAATGAATTTCTTAAAAAGCTGAAATGGAAGAAAGAATTATTTAACATAATTTGTTTAAAGAACACAAGAACGCATCGAAAGTTGTCTTGGAAGGGTAAACTAGGCAGAGCAGGTTAAAGTGGTCTGATACCAATGAGAGATGGGCAGGAAGATCTATAGAGGAGATGGGGAAAATGCCCTTAGTAGGCCCAAAGTAAAATGGATTGAGAACATCAAAGAAACGGTACAACAACATTGACAATGTCTGAGGCTGTCAGAATAGCATTACAATAACTGTGTAACTCACTCGACACCCGAAGAGGTATAAGAGGAAGTGAGGAGAAACAACAAAGACTTTTGGCACTTTTATTTTTTTGTTTGGATTGATATTTTGTTCAGCTACACTCTACTGTCGAATTAATTCATCATCATCAACATCGTGTGCCATATTGGTTAGCGTAGGCGATCATGTCCTTCCACAATCTTCTATCTACAGTGCATCGTATCAGTTCTGGTGTTGACCAGTGGCGTATACTGGTTTTGGGGTCTGGGCTATCGCTGACATAATAAATAAAAACATACATTATATTCATTAGGCTAACATAAAGTAATATTTTCTAATGACTTCACTACATTTTAAATTGCTTACTTATTTATATGTAAACTCTATCCGTCTTGTTTGGGACGAAAATGTCTTGATGACTTTGTCAGTGAAAGTACTGTTGAGTTGGTTTCTAAGTTTCTGAGGGAATGATTTCTCAATGGACATTAATGCCTAACCAGATAAGCGTTCTTGTGTCTGAGTTGAGCGACAATAAGATTTGACTCTCTTGAGAGCAGAAAAAGTTCTTTCTACATATGCTGATGTGCATAACGTAGTTATAAATAGCTAAGGAAGTTCTGGTAATCAGACATAGTTTCACTTTCACTTGTTGACGATTCTGATTTGCTAGAGCTAAAAATAACTCATCAAACCGCATTCGTCTAGCGGTAGCTTTGTCGTATTATTTTGACTCCCATTTTTTAATGTCAATGTGGTTAATACTAGGTCCGGATGGAGGAAAAATGTACCACTGGCTCCTAGAGGTTTCAATGTAGAATAGTTTCGGTTTTATTCACAAACGTTATAGTGGTCAGAGGAAAACCTTGCTGTAAAGAATGCAAATCAAAGCAAATAAATCATATTGGCCTACGAAATGTGTAATAGAATATTCGAAAATGTGTAATATAATTATTTTAAAAAATATAATAAATTATCATTTCCTTTTGTATTTCGTTAACATGTTCAGGCTACCGGCGGTAGCTGCTGTATCATAGAGAATACGTCATTGGGGTTGACTGTTTCCCATGACATGACACCAAACTACCAGGTGTTTTTTTCTATTTATTGTCCGCGATATCTCTTTCCTTTTATTTTGCCAGTTGTAACTAAGTTTCCAACTTTCTTCTTCTCATGATGTGCCCGAAAAATGTTGATTGTTTTTTTCTGATGTTTTTTAGTAGCTCCCTTTTTGTGTTGGCCTCTTTGAGAATTTTCTCATTCGTCTTTTTAGCTGTGCAGGGAGCTTTCAACATTCTTCTGAGAAATCCCATCTCTGTGGCCTCTAATCGTCTTTTCATTTGTTTGTCTACTGTCCATGATTCGCTTCCGTAGGTCAGAATTGGTTCTATATAGCACCGATGAATTATGCTTTTCGCTTCAATTGACATAGATTTGTTGCATAATATATTTTTCAATTTCCGAAATACTATTTTGACCTGAGCTATTCTGCTTTTTATAATTCGTCGAATTCATTATCAAGAACGAAAACTCCAGTTATCGACTTAATCCTACATGAACCTAACAACTGAATCTTATAACTTTTCCCCGTAGACTAGTTCACTAACCACAGCGCTACCTAGACTTCCGTTGTATTAGTTTTATTTCTAAAGTGTGAGTAAGGGAACTAAAATGTCTGTTACAAAGCACTGTGACATATACTTATATAAATAATAATTTCATATTTTTATTACAATGAGTCACATAAACTAATAACGTGACCACATTGTGTTTACTTCCGCATTTCATGTTTTTTCTTCTTCTTTGAGGTAAATATGTTCGTTTGGTCAGGATTACCTGACCTTCAATTGTGGGGTCATAAATCAAAAGTTCATCCTTCTGTACTGCCAATTAATACTTGTCAACATTTCTTTTTGAAAAAAAGGGGGGGGGGGGAACGAAAACATTACACAGCGTGGGAATTTAGCTAAAGCTGTCGAATAATATTTTGACTAATATTTTCGATTTTCAAATACTTGGACATTATGCATTTCTACTTTCCAATTGGAAATATAATTTGCGGTCTTTTGCTCTTCTGTTCGCTTCTGCTGCTGTTATGTTTCCTAGTGCTACTAATATTCCATCGATCCATCATTTTTGTGGTCGACTCTTGGATCTGGTGTTCTCACAACGTTTGCTGAAGGCTCTTGTGTTGTGTTTTGATCTTTCTGCTTTGTCACGTGGGCAAACCATTTTATCTGTTGATGGAAACGTCAGCCGGGTTAAACCCCCAACGTATGTTTTTCTTAAGTTAAGCCCTTAACTTACGACTGACTCAGCAGGTCGGTAAGGGATAAATGTTTTATGCTCAGAGAAAAACACAGAGGATGTAAACAAATTAAATTAAGGATATTTGAAAACAACGTTCTTTCAGCGCTTATTCTGTGGATTTATTCATTAGTTCGGACTGTCGTCATCGCAGACTGGTATTTCTCATATCTGCTTTGCCGTCTGTTCCAGCAACTAAAGTGTTCGTCTACTCATTGTTCCTGTTCTGCATTAATCAATCGTATTGCGTTCTTTGTCACTGAAGATACTTTTCCTGTTTTCACATCTCGTGGTGGTGTGTTCCACCATTGACTTGTGGATTATCCTCAACTTCCTTGTCGTCATACTGTGAGAGGTGTTCCTTAAAACCCTCAACCCAATGTCATACGTGTCCAAGTTTAAGGATTCCTGCGCAATGGCAGACCCTGTCAACCTCTCGGCCATCTCATTGCCACGAACATTTAGTATGCAGTGAGCTACAAGAAGTAGGCATTAAGACTGTCGTCATTCCCTGCAACCTGCATGAAGAAAATGTTCAGAATATTTTGTCCAAATAACATTAACAGATGAAAACTATTCAAGAACTGGAAAAGTTACGAAACACAAACAACAACTAAAAGGTAGATGATGCATCTGGATAAGTCATACATTCACAGGATACTCATTGACCATCATATGAGCTGCAGTAGTAGTGGACAATAACGATAAGGAGAGCAAAGACTTCATCCCAACGTTGTGCTACCAATGCCAGTCCTGGACCTTAGATGCAAGAACTATAAGAAAAATAACCTCTACCAAGATGAAATGTGATAGACGAATGACAGGAAACAGTCTGAGAGATAAGATCAGAAATGAAGAACTGAGAAAAAAGCTAGGAATAGCCCCCACTATAGAATATATAAGGAAACAAAATGATACAATGTCGTGACAAAGCAGAAAGATCAATTCATAACACAATGAGTCTTCAATAACCATTGCGAGAACACCAGACTCAAGGGTCGACCACGAATAAGATGGACTGACGGAATATTAGAAACACTAGGAAACATAACAGCAGCAGAGGCGAAGAGAAGAACAAAACAACGCAAATTATATCTCCTCTAGACACTGAAACGCAAATGAGGAAGGAAAGAAGAAGAGCAAAGATGAACAGGAAAACAGATACACACTCCGAACCGGACATAAGACATTCTACGAACAGAGCAATATACCCTGCGAGACCCCACAAAACGTGTGGGATACTGAAAGTTGCATCGATATTAGCCATGTATGAGAAGAAGAGGAGGAGAAGGTTAAGAGGGGGTGATATTATTAGGAGGAGGAGAAGAAGTAGTAGAACAAGAGGAAGAAGGAAAATAAGAGGAAGAAGAGATGAAGAGATGAAGAAGAGGTGGAGACGAAGAGGAAGAAGAGAAAAGAAGAGGAGGAGGAAGTTGACGATGAAAGAGATGTAGAAGAGAAAAAGAAGAGGAAGAATATAAACAATAATAATAATAATAATGAGAAGAGGAAGAAGAATGTAACAGCGGCGAAACACAACTTCTTTTGCATTCTTTTGCAACTTTAGTCCAGTTCGACTCAATTTTCTTTTACTTCACAAATATTCAGTAAATATCAAACACGGTTAGGTTATTCTCACGTCCACACAAGCAACCAGGAACCTTCTCGGCAGGTGCCACCTGATATAAAGACTGTTGATATTCTTGTTACTTAGCTACCGCTGCTCTAATTAATCGCCGCATATTTCTTGACTTGCAAAACTAAATCTATAACCAAATCGTAAATCTATTAATTAGTTAAATCATACACTACGCTGTTCTGGTGATCATCTCCTGGGTAATATTTCAAACTCTATATTCTTTCTGCAACTCTTTAACTCTCTGTACTGACCCTTTGATTATCACGATAACTACATTATTAAATTCATATCTTTCTTCCCATGTCTGCACAATGTCAACATGCGTGATACTTCATTATGACGATAATGATCTTTCTAGCGTCGGTATTTGGCTCAATTGGTAGCTGTCTAAAAAGCTTTCGTTTTATATGCAGAGCGCCAGGAGATTACCTGCCCGGTATAAGGCAATATATGGCCCTTTTCGTCTTGTTAGACGGTCTAGTGGAGGCTATTGTGTATTTTTCTGTTTTTGAAGTTTTGTTTTTGTCGAACAGCTTCTCTAGTGGCTAATTCTACCAATATTTGACAAACACTCACGACCACAGAACGAACAAGTCAAGCTCACTGATCCACATGGTTTTTCATCCTTTTTCATGAGTCTTTTCTCTTCTAAGTGTTGCGTTAGCATAGTCTCAAATGATGGTATGCCATTTCTTATACATGCTCTCCATGATTTGCGATCACTAGCTATATGTTCCCAGTCATTTTCACAGATGGAGAAGTCATTCAGAGACAATTTACAGATATCTCTATATCGTAGTTTAGATCTGCCGATTTGTCTTTTTCCGTGTATTAGTTCACCATATAGTATTTGCTTGGGGATGCGTTTTTCTTCCATTCGCTGGACGTGCCCCAGCCATCTTAGTCTTCGACATCTGAGCATCGACATGATTGTTGGGGTCTTAGCACGTTGCAGGACAGTTAAGTTGGTTATTTTGTCCTGCAATTTGATGTGCATAATTCTGCGGAGACATAGCATGTGGAAGGCATTTAGTTTATTTTTCGTGATGTGAGTATGTTGTCCAGGTTATAAGGCATGACAACGCTCAGGTAACCCTACAAGTATGACGGAATATGCTGCAGTAGTTGGGTGAATCAGAGGGATACATATGTAACTTGTAGATAGGAGAATAACACCTTCTACAAGTAATTGTGGCCCTCATATACCACACGAAGCAGAAATAGAAAATAAAGATGAACAAAAAAAGATGAAGAGGTATTAAAGAACGAAGATGGTATCATCACAAATACACGTAGGCTGAAATAGTAAAAACTACAATACGTGTTGCCATGTCCCGTGCTGTGTAGTTACAAAACGTGTTGCCATGTTCCTTACTGTGTATTACAATACGTGTTGCCATGTTCCTTACTGTGTAGTTACAATACGTGTTGTCATGTTCCTTACTGCGTATTTACAATACGTGTTGTCATGTTCCTTACTGTGTATTTACAATACGTGTTGTCATGTTCCTTACTGTGTAGTTACAATACTTGTTGTCATGTTCCTTACTGTGTAGTTACAATACTTGTTGTCATGTTCCTTACTGTGTAGTTACAATACGGGTTGTCATGTTCCTTACTGTGTATTTACAATACGTGTTGTCATGTTCCTTACTGTGTATTTACAATACGTGTTGTCATGTTCCTTACTGGTTATTTACAATACGTGTTGTCATGTCCCGTGCTGTGTATTTACAATACGTGTTGCCATGTCCCGTGCTGTGTATTTACAATACGTGTTGTCATGTCCCTTGCTGCGTAGTTACAATACGTGTTGCCATGTCCCGTGCTGTGTATTTACAATGCGTGTTGTCATGTTCCTTACTGTGTATTTACAATACGTGTTGTCATGTTCCTTACTGTGTATTTACAATACGTGTTGTCATGTTCCTTACTGTATATTTACAATACGTGTTGTCATGTTCCTTACTGTGTATTTACAATACGTGTTGTCATGTTCCTTACTGTGTATTTACAATACGTGTTGTCATGTTCCTTACTGTGTATTTACAATACGTGTTGCCATGTTCCTTACTGTGTATTTACAATGCGTGTTGCCATGTTCCTTACTGTGTATTTACAATGCGTGTTGCCATGTTCCTTACTGTGTATTTAAAATAAGTGTTGCCGTGTTCCTTACTGTGTATTTACAATACGTGTTGTCATGTTCCTTACTGTGTATTTACAATGCGTGTTGCCATGTTCCTTACTGTGTATTTACAATACGTGTTGTCATGTTCCTTACTGTGTATTTACAATACGTGTTGCCATGTTCCTTACTGTGTATTTACAATACGTGTTGCCATGTTCCTTACTGTGTATTTACAATACGTGTTGCCATGTTCCTTACTGCGTATTTACAATACGTGTTTGTCATGTTCCTTACTGTGTATTTACAATACGTGTTGTCATGTTCCTTACTGTGTATTTACAATACGTGTTGCCATGTTCCTTACTGTGTATTTACAATACGTGTTGCCATGTTCCTTACTGTGTATTTACAATACGTGTTGCCATGTTCCTTACTGTGTATTTACAATACGTGTTGCCATGTTCCTTACTGTGTATTTACAATGCGTGTTGTCATGTTCCTTACTGTGTATTTACAATGCGTGTTGCCATGTTCCTTACTGTGTATTTACAAAACGTGTTGCCATGTTCCTTACTGTGTATTTACAATGCGTGTTGTCATGTTCCTTACTGTGTATTTACAATACGTGTTGCCATGTTCCTTACTGTGTATTTACAATACGTGTTGCCATGTTCCTTACTGCGTATTTACAATACGTGTTGTCATGTTCCTTACTGTGTATTTATAATACGTGTTGTCATGTTCCTTACTGTGTATTTACAATACGTGTTGCCATGTTCCTTACTGTGTATTTACAATACGTGTTGCCATGTTCCTTACTGTGTATTTACAATGCGTGTTGTCATGTTCCTTACTGTGTATTTACAATGCGTGTTGCCATGTTCCTTACTGTGTATTTACAATGCGTGTTGTCATGTTCCTTACTGTGTATTTACAATACGTGTTGTCATGTTCCTTACTGTGTATTTACAACACGAGTTTTTCAGTACATCTGTCTGTGCAGCTTGTATTTGAGAAGAGGAAACCCAGAATACAGTTTTGGCTATGAATTCATTCCTGAATCTGTTGTCACATCTCAGCAAGCTATCACTTTAAGGAACAACGAGAAGGCGTCTTGAAATTCTCGTTGGGAAAGGATTGTATTGTTCTTTGTTATTTGTGAATTTTCCAGTGACGTAAAAAAGTAATATCTATGTCCTTGGTGCCGAAACATAAACATTAGACATGAAAACAGAAGAGAAAATGTAATACTTTGTGGATTTATAGACGAATACGAATAATTGAATGACAAGAAAAGAAAACAAACGATAAAGTTTTAAAACAACTGAAAATGAATAGAGAACTACTAAACACAATTCAGACGAGACAAATTAGATTTTGGAGCATGTTAAATAACTCAGCAGCATACTAAAAGTAATCTTTTCGAATGGAAAATATCAGGTAAAAGAGGCAGAGGTAGATTAAAGCTAACATGGACGAGAACATCAAAAGATGGACAAATCAACCTAAGACAATTTGCACTATCAAAGCAAGAGACAGAGCGGAATGGCGCTACTTGGTAGCCAAACTTCTATGCGGAGACGGCACTCAATGATGATGATGATGATGAAGAGGATAATGATGACGAAGATGCTGTCCTTGTTCCTTTTATGTTCGTGTCTCGACTCGCAAGTTTCTTTCTCTAATAAATATACAATCATTTATTTCGACTTTCTTTTCTTTATTAAAGATAAGAAGGCCTAATTCAACAGCTTGAGGATCGCTGCAAGAATAAATTGAAACACTGTCCTAACGTAGCACGGCTACACCTTCTTCCCCTGTGTTATACTAGGTCCGACTTTTCTCAATTCCTTTGCCAACTGAAGAGTGTCTGTCGGTACTTTTATCCGGGTCTGTTATCCAACACTGTATTCCGTCTGAGAGTCATATTTTCTCCATTCATCTACCGCCACTCATGAACCTGCTCTCTTACGTTCTATGAAACCAGCCGAGCAAGTCATTCTCCCACTGGGAAAGATTGTCCAAAGTATGAATGGAGATCCGTGCACATTAAATTTGATGTGTTTACCTTTGATTTCCATAACGGTGTGTTTTACGTTAGGCGAGAATATAGGTCTCCTAGATGGTATTCTGTCTGTAGTTTCGGTGGACTGTATCCTTATGGAGGAGGCATGTTAATTTGTAGGTGTAGTTTTACAGTGTTATATAGACTTAGTGTTCCTTACATGTTATATATATATAAAATGACGGTGGCGTATATGTTAGGTGTATGTGTGTGAAAGGGGGGGGGGGGATGGATGTGATTATAGAAAGACGGTGAATCGACGAGGAAGGAGAAGCACAAGATTATATTGCTTCGTTCTGTTAATCCTATTTCCGAACACCTCACAGGCATGAACTGTAGACCCATACATAACCAGGTGTACACCCTAGAAACTGAATGAGGTCTGTGCTGAGTGTTTTTAAAAATAGTTTTGATGTTCATGAACAATGTATGTTTGTATGCATGTTTGTTTGTATGTTTATATGTATGTTTGTTTGTATGTTTCTGTCTTCTTCTTCTTCATAAGCCGGACCACAAACATGCAAAGCGGTGATTGTTCCGTGACGTTTAGTTCGAGTTGGGTTTGGTTAAATATGTTATCCATTTCTGCACGGTCCGTTGGGACCCTTCGCGGGATACCACAAGTCTAGTCCATACTCTTCATTCATATGGAGAAATAAAAGAGCGGACAGGTTGGCTAGCTGTGCTGCCGATGAAAACGGTCAACCAATGGATCGGGCGAATGTTTCCAATGCCTTCCGATATGTGGGAAGGGCACAAGACTTCGACAACCATAAGTCCTCGTCACTCCTTCGGATGAAAGAGATGGGAGCTAAGATGGGCACAGCCAGAAACGAGAAACTTCGTGGGCGTGTAAGAAGACTAATTAGCCATCACAGAAGTGGAGTCATCAGTCGCTGGACACTTCGAGACTTGCTGATGAGGGTATCTGAACACCTACATGTTCGGAGTGCAATGATGATGACCCGCACGTAACTCAATAACGATAATTATATCGCATCAGTATTTGAGTTCCCATTTTATTTTATATTCGTAGATTTTTTATGAAAGTCACTAAGTAAAATAACCAGTTTCATACTCGTCATATATCGTACAAGGCAAATGGTGTTAATACCCATATTTTTATTATCAATTTGAACAATTTATAAGCGATAAGCCGCCATATTTTCCCTAAAATAATTATGTGGTGTCCACTTTCTGACCCTGGGAGAACCTCGGGGCCATTATCGTCAGTGAAAAGAAATCTCAATTTCAGGGAATTAAACTTAGGGAATTAAACTCAGGGAATTAACTCAGGGAATTGAACTTAGGGAATTCAACTCAGGGAATTAAACTTATTTAAAGTAACGAATTAACTACTCAGCCACAACGGTTTCGTGGTAAATGTAGTTCTACATAATGCCTTCAAAAAAGGAAGCATGCTAAACTCTCAGAGCTAAATTAGCAACACTTGGTCTGAAAAGGATAGTGTTTGTTACTTTTAACCTTTCATATTGGTAACAGAGTTACCTATCTTTATATAGTGGTCACCTGAATCGTGGACGCGTAGGAACAAATCAGGATCTTTGACACGTGAAGCCAGCAAGAGCTGCGCACCACTTTATGCAATGCTTCTCTCACGCTGGGCATTCCTTCTCCATCGACAACTCTTATACTTTACAGCTCTCACACTTTTGGAGTACGTGATTAGCAATTCTAAAAAACAAATACTGCACAAATCTTAAACCGAGTAATTCTATCGTTGAGCAATTCTGTCGTTGCTTTCATATAAATGTTTATGTTATATATAGCTAGTTCCATTTGGTTCTTCTATCCAGAACTAAGACTAGCATGGACGAGTAACATCAAAATATGGACAAGTGACAACCTGCACCATTCAATGCAAGAGACAGAGCGGAATGGCTCTCCATGATAGCCAATATTCGATGTGGAGACGGCATTCAATGATGATGATGAGGAAGAAGAGGATGATGATGATGATGATGATGATCCAGAACTATCATCCCTGAACCGAGGCATTGAACCCTCCAATCTTTCGCTCGATCACCCAAGAAAATCTCAGCTGGGAACACAAACTCATTAGTGCCATGAAATGATAGCTACATACACATGTCAAGAACTATTTTTTTTTAAAGATGGGAAAAGTGTGTCAATGTTACAGAATTTATCATTTTAGAAGAAATTCCTGTATATGGGGATGAAATTTGACAGGTATCAACAGGTCTATACAGTTTTAGCCCGTTTAGTTTGCAGCTGTGTACAAACCTGGCGTTATCAAATTGAAGTAAGTGGTCGTTCGAATCAAGGAAGGATTAAAAAAAAAAAAAAGCTTTTTCCCCACACTGTCTATCAGGGCTGCCGTGATGATTACACTGGAATGCGGCCTTTATTCTCCTGTCTCTGCCTCTCCCCTCCCTAAACACAAACATGCACGCACTCACACACACGCACACACACACGCGTGCACACACACACCCATAAGGTGGGATAAAACTCGAAACATTAATTTTCAATTAAAATAAAAAGAAGCAGGGAAATGGCAGACCTAGAAGGTGATGAGTCAGTAAAATTGAGTCATCAAGGTGAGAACTTGCATGTGACACACTAACATCAGACATGGGTCTCTATTTTCTCCTGATGCTGAAAGGCAAAGACGGCGGTGGAAGACCGAGCAAAGATGTGCATTGCTACATCAGCAATTGCTCATTTCGATAGTTCCTCATGAGCCGAAGATATGGTAGAAATTGGGGGAGGGAGGGGGTGGGGGGGGGGAATAGAGAGACTAAACTCGTCTGATGGTTATGGTTAGTCGATGGCCCCGGCATCACTGCAAACGAATTAAAATCCATAATTGCTCAACCGCCCGTGCCAGTGGAATCATCCGAATTAAAACTCATCTCACTGAATCATCATCATCAACATCGAGTGCCGTCTCCGCAACGAAGGTTGGCTACCATGGAGCGCCATTCTGCTCTGTCTCTTGCTTTGATAGAATCCTAACATTCCAAGTACTTATCTCAATGAAGGATCCGAAAAAAGAAAAGCAGCTGCAGTCCCCAACATAGCAGCTACATCACACGCCAAAAGACATACGGACAAGCGGCACCAAAAGTGAACGCAGCTAAACTGTCCTTCGTCATACGATATCATCATTCATCGTAAGCAATCGGAATATCGAAACACCATCCGGATGAAAAAAAACACAGCTTGCGGTGTGCACAGAGCACTAAACTCAGTAGTTCTAGCAGCAACCGGACTTAGAATATGAGGAAACTGCGACAAGGAATACTTGTCAGCATGGACCCCCCTGGTCCCTGCCGCCTTTAAGCCATATTGACCGGAAGTCACCACTCTGATGATTCGTTAAAACAATGTCGTTAGCCTTTGCCCAGGACCCGCTGTGTGTTTCGCCCCTTTGGCGAGCCCCTGAGTCTCAGCAAAAGAGTTGATGGCTGCTGTCGTTGCAATATTAGTGTCCTCGCCTCTTTTCAGGTTGGCATTTTTTTTCTTTCTGCTGTTTCCTACTTAAGGGCTTTGATTTCCTATTCTCTTGTTATCTCTTCTCATTACAACGTCGACTTATGCCCATCATACTGTGACTTTTCGGCACATAAAGAAAAGCCACAGATTATCGACACAGAAGACGCAGTGTTGGGCTACAGACTCTATAACCCTGGTTACCACGCAATCCTTAAGCCCGTACTCCCCTGTGGCTTATTTAATCTGACACATTTTTATATTTCTAGTAAACCATTAACACAGTTTCGAACTGTGACAGCCATTTTCATTCATAAAATCACTCAATGAAAGCCACGACTAAAAAATAGATCAGATTATTATGTCACCAAATCTGCAAGCCTAGCAATGGCAGCAAAATTAAGTTTTGGAGATTTTTATCAGGCCTCGTGTCATTCTGTAAGCGCACCTGAATTGATTTAATACTCTCTATTTGTTTAAGACTACCATAGATTATTCATTTATTATATAAATATTGTTTGTTTAGGATTTAGTTTTCTGTATCTGATATAATGTGACGCATAGACGATATTTTGTGTGTGTGTGTGTTATTGTGTTCTTCTTGGGAGAGGAGTGATTCTAAATTTATGAATGAGTGAAAACATTTGACGGTTGGGTTTTTGTTCCTTCTAAAAATGGACTCTTCTCAACTCTAAAATGAAGTGGCAGTAGTATAGTTGTTAGAGAATTACTTGGAACAAGAGGTTGGGTTCTGTCTAAATTCTGTCTAAATTCTGTCTAAATTCTGTCTAAAAATGGACTCTTCTCAACTCTAAAATGAAGTGGCAGTAGTATAGTTGTTAGAGAATTACTTGGAACAAGAGGTTGGGTTCTGTCTAAATTCTGTCTAAATTCTGTCTAAAAATGGACTCTTCTCAACTCTAAAATGAAGTGACAGTAGTATAGTTGTTAGAGAATTACTTGGAACAAGAGGTTGGGTTCTGTCTAAATTCTGTCTAAAAATGGACTCTTTCTCAACTCTAAAATGAAGTGGCAGTAGTATAGTTGTTAGAGAATTACTTGGAACAAGAGGTTGGGTTCTGTCTAAAAATGGACTCTTTCTCAACTCTAAAATGAAGTGGCAGTAGTATAGTTGTTAGAGAATTACTTGGAACAAGAGGTTGGGTTCTGTCTAAAAATGGACTCTTCTCAACTCTAAAATGAAGTGGCAGTAGTATAGTTGTTAGAGAACTACTTGGAACAAGAGGTTGGGTTCTGTCTAAATTCTGTCTAAAAATGGACTCTTCTCAACTCTAAAATGAAGTGGCAGTAGTATAGTTGTTAGAGAATTACTTGGAACAAGAGGTTGGGTTCTATTCCCGATCGATGGGTTCAGTGTTCACCCAGATTAAAATAAGTACCTGATTTTCTGAAAGTCACCAGCTTTAAGCGTTGTTGTGTCACATTATATAAATGTAACATTCTGAAATGAAAAAACTATGTTTCTATAACCTGTGTGATGTGGTAACGTTTTCTAATGTGTACACAAAAAGGAGCCAAAATTACAAAGTAAATAAATCCTACAGCCTCGGAACTGCCTTACCAATACTGAAAATAATCTAGCAAAAATAAATCAGACAGCTTTAAATGCACGATAAGGACAAATGCACACGACGATAATATCAATAATTGCATTAAATGTCTTCAAATATGGACCGTAAATGCAGAAATATAGAACACAAAGGTTCTGGGTACGATATGTCACGTTAGTAGGATTGCAGGCCTATTGTTAAAGATGGCTGTGGAAGATTATTACTCATTTTACATTGAGACCACATTGTAATAGTGTGTAGACTAGGATAGAATAGACCACATAGTGGGAGATAGAGATATAGCTTGGGTTGGATATCATTGTAGTTACCTATACTCAGTAGGTGACAGCAGTAGCAGTACGATTATAACACAGACACAGAAAAACAGTATCAAGTTTTCAACATCATCATCAAGTACCGCGCCTGCTGGCGTAGGTGATCATGTCTCTCCACAACTTTCGATCTCGACAGTTATTTATCATTTCTGTTGTAACTTTCTGCTAAGCCATTCTCTTAAGCTGTCTGGTATCTTTTCTCTTTGCTTCCCTCTATCTCTTCGTTCTTCAATTTTCCCAGTTGTTACAATATATTCCACCTGTTCTCTTCTCATTACATGGCCAAAAAAATGATGATTGTTTCTTCCTAATATTGGAAATTAGCTCTCTTTTTGCTTTGGCCTCATTCAGAACGTTGTCAATACTCTTCTTAGCTGTCTATAGTATTCTCAACATTCTTCTGTAAAACCACATTTCTACAGACTCCAGTGATTTCCTTATCTGTTTTCTTATTGTCCATGATTCACATTCTTATGTTAAGACTGGCTCTACATAATATTTAAGAACTCTTTTTCTTGCTTCTTTTGTCAAAAATGGATTGCATAGTATCTTCTTCATTTTTTGGAAAGCTGCTTTTGCCTGAGCCATTCTGCGTCTCACCACTATTGTACATCTATCTACCATCTGAGGTTAACAAAGTTCCCAAATATTACAATTCATTTACCTGTTTTAATATTGTTCCACTAGTCTTTATTTTGCATTGAGGTTAGTCTTTTTCTTTGTTGCTACCATTACTTCTGTCTTTTTGCTATTAAGGCTGAGTCCTTTATTTTTGCTTTCTTTCACTATATCTAACATTTCTTGTAACTCATTTTCACTCTTAGCGATTAAGACTGTATCATCAGCATACCTTAGATTATTTATATTATGACCTCCAATTGTTATTCCAGGCATGCGCCTTATGGATCTTAAAATAATCTCACTGTTCATTAAACAAATCTGGTGACAGTACACAACCTTGCCTAACACCCTGTTTTATTTGTTGAAACATTCCCAATTGATTTCCAGTTCCTATGGCCGCTGTTGTTGCCAGTACATGCTTTTTATTATTCTTACATCTTTGCTGTCTACATTTATGCCTTCTAAAATTGTGATAATTTCTTGGTGCTTTACTTTGTCAAATGCTTTGGTATAATCTATGAAACATAGGTATAGATCTGTTTTCACCTCTATGGCTCTTTCTACGAATGATCTTATGCTGTTTATGGCATTGCTCGTTCCTTTATCTCTAACAAAACTACATTGTTCATCACTAATTTCTGGACTGATGTTGTATCAGGTTTTGGGAATGGAAAATTGTAGCTGTTAGTAGAAATATGGAGGAATAGACCTAAACGTAACTTGACCATCACATGTCCAGAAAGTATGTTGATAAACAAATCCGGGGGCAGCTTATGTTGATGAGAGAGAAGTTACTCTTAGGGTGAATGTTAGCAGTATTTTAAAACTCAGATGTTAAATGAATGTCAAGATGAAGCATGGATTTGCAAAATTTGACACAAAAGTCGTCTAGAGTTGAAGTTCGCATTCAACCATTGGCTGAAAGATCACTAGACAGCGACTAAGCCAATAATTTTTGCAAATGAGTCAGAGGTATTTAACCTCAAACATTAGCAGAATTATAAATTTACAGAGAGAAGCTCGAGATAGTGAAACAGTGAGAAAATGAATGTAAAATAGACTAGATTACTCCGACTTCAGCTGAAACTGCCTGAAGGCAGACATGAGTTTATAGTTATGGACTTCCACACAGTTAGTTAGTTTTTATCAAGCAGAGATGTAGATGGAAGATCCAGAGATATGTTAGTCAGGAAGACATAGTTTAGTTGATAAGTGTTTCATATTAGATTCAGAAGTTTCGTGATCTAGAGAATAATAGTATGTAAATTAAGAGTAGCATTGAATAAGTCTAGACATAGATAAAGAATAGCAAGTGTCAAGAAAGACGAGCTGTAATATTCTAATAGAATGACAGATAGAATTAGAAATGCTACAGAAAATATGTATTAAGAGATGTGTCAATATCCAACGGTATTAACCTCTTGAGCGCATCGAGATGAAGAACATTAATTTAGAATTGGAATTTATAATGTTATGTACTCCACTAATACTTTGACTTGTACAACCGACGACCAAATAAACTTGTGCAAGCAAAATGTCACAGACTGTGATTATTGACTGCGTGAATCCATGTCAAGACATGGTTATAGTACGTCGTGTTACGATCTATGTGTAATAATTATGAACATATCTAAACTCCGCATCATAAAATAGTTAGTAGCAGTTCCCATTTTAAAGATATGACTCTGGAGAAAAGTGAGAGGATACTATCACAACATCATAAGAGGATACTATCACAACATCATAAGAGAAAAGCTTGTCAAGTTATTACCGGTGCTATAAGATATATTATGAGAGAAAGACAAAAACACAACACAACAATCCTTCAATATACTATACGAGAACACCGGACCCAAGGTCGAACACGAAAAAGATGGATTGCTGGAATGTTAGAAATACTAGGAAACATAACAGCAGGATAGGCCAATATAAGAGCACAAGACCGCACATCATATCTCCCATCGACGCGGAAAGGCAAATAAGGTAGGAAAGAAGAAGAAGAAGAAGAAACGACATATGGAGAGCTTCTTGTCATAGATAAAGCAATAAATATGCTCGTACAGTTATGTTACAAGATATAGTCTAACTTTACGTATGAAAATAATTAATGGGGAAACAGTGAAAAGTGAAAGAGTAAGAGGTCACAGCCAAAAGAAAGTCTGATGAAATTAAGAAATATTAGATGGGGGAAAATGTCCAAAGAAGCACATGGATGTAATGGTGATGACTAGAATGTCAGGGTTGATACAAGCTCTTGGAGCCAAGATGGCATATGCTGGGTTGCAATGGTTCTCGTGAATTCCGGGTTTCAAACTTTTTTGAAAAAGTTGGACCATGTCCCTCATACAGCTACTGCAACACTCATCATCATCATCATCATCATCCAGTGCCGTCTCCGCATAGAAGGTTGGCTATCATGGAGCGCCATTCCACTCTGTTTCTTGCTTTGATGATGCATATTGTCATAGGTTGACTTGTCCATCTTTTGATGTTACCTGTCCATGTTAGTCTTGGTCTGCATCTGCCTCTTTTCCTTGTATTTTCCCTTCCAATATTACTTTTATTCGGCTGTTGCGTCTGTTAAAATGCCCCAAAAATTTCATTTGTCTTATTCTAATTGTGTTTGTAGTTCTATTTTCATATTTAGTTGTTTTAAAACTTCATCGTTTGTTTTCTTTTCTTTCCACCCAATTCTACCTATTCTTCTATAAATCCACATTTCAAAGGCTTCAATTTTCTGTTCTGTTTTCTTGTCTAATGTCCATGTTTCTGCACCATACAGAAATATTGAGAAGATGTAACATTTTGCTATTCTTAGTTTTAGTAACAAAAAAAGTAAAGTACTCCGTCACGCCAAGTGGCGTATAGAGAATATGGTGTTAGTGACCATATATTTTACAGACCTTCGGTACATGATTTCTTTTGGGTAATGTGGTCGGTATTACGCCCGTGCCGCTTCACTTTCCCTGAAAAAAAATCAGGTACCCATTAAAGGCGGGTGAACCTGGAAGCCGTCGGTTGGGATCGAACCCTACCTCTTGTCCTTTGTAGTCCAGTTCACTAACCACTGAGCTATCGCGGCTCCCTTATTCTTAGTTTTAGCCCTGGTGTTATTTGCTTTGATGTTAGATATTGTTCATGGCATTAAATGCAATACTAGGTCTTCTTTATCAGTAGTTCTCCCATTGAAACAGCGAACCAGCATGCTTTTGACTGTCCAAAGCTCGCAGATATCAATTCCTCTATACTTCCTCAAAGACTTGATAGTTGAAATACCTTGTACTTAACTGCAACGGAATTCAGAAATACCTGCAAATAGTATTACATGTTGTTGGGCCGAAGGGCGTCAGCTCACAGGCCGCTGGACCAGTAACAGCAGCAACGTACCAACGTGGGGTCTACATCCCACCAGAGCGGGGAAACCGACTATCCATGCTTCACTTAGCCAGTTTGTTTTTACGTAAACTGTTTCCAGAGACACCAATTGGTAGGTCGGGGAAAGGTCATGGTCAGCTTCCCAAAGAAATACTGGGGAAGATGAAGAAAGATCGTAAACAGACCCTTCCGTTGACGTCATAAAATTTCCAAAGTGAACTGAGGAGAATACCGTAGCGTTAAAGGAAAACTGCCAGTCTCACAGTCGGGAGGTATCAGTTCAAATCTCCAGGGATCTCTGATTTCAAACTAGATAATGGATTAAGGCGCCGGACAATACATGGTCTGAAAGCAGGCAGCAACTCATAGCTGACAGTTTGCGCCAGGATATGTGAAACTAATCTATCAGAATACTATTCAATATCCCAGCTGTGGCTCTGGAATCATTAACTAGTCAAGCAAAACTTACAGTGTCGAGAAGGAAGGCAGTAAAATAGTACGCTGTCCGTTCTCCTCAATACAAAAAAGTGAAATTAAATAATTAACCAGATTTTTTTAAAAAACACATCTATGGAAAGGGGGTTAGGGCTTAGTCTGTGCTACAGAGTTGGGAATTGGTGCACTGTGCTACAGAGTTGGGAATTGGTGCACTGTGCTACAGAGTTGGGAATTGGTGCACTGTGCTACAGAGTTGGGAATTGGTGCACTGTGCTACAGAGTTGGGAATTGGTGCACTGTGCTGCAGAGTTGGGAATTGGTGCACTGTTCTGCAGAGTTGGGAATTGGTGCACTGTGCTACAGAGTTGGGAATTGGTGCACTGTTCTGCAGAGTTGGGAATTGGTGCACTGTGCTACAGAGTTGGGAATTGGTGCACTGTTCTGCAGAGTTGGGAATTGGTGCACTGTGCTACAGAGTTGGGAATTGGTGCACTGTGCTACAGAGTTGGGAATTGGTGCACTGTGCTACAGAGTTGGGAATTGGTGCACTGTGCTGCAGAGTTGGGAATTGGTGCACTGTGCTGCAGAGTTGGGAATTGGTGCACTGTGCTACAGAGTTGGGAATTGGTGCACTGTGCTACAGAGTTGGGAATTGGTGCACTGTGCTACAGAGTTGGGAATTGGTGCACTGTGCTACAGAGTTGGGAATTGGTGCACTGTGCTACAGAGTTGGGAATTGGTGCACTGTGCTGCAGAGTTGGGAATTGGTGCACTGTGCTACATAGTTGAGAATTGGTGCACTGTGCTACAGAGTTGGGAATTGGTGCACTGTGCTGCAGAGTTGGGAATTGGTGCACTGTGCTGCAGAGTTGGGAATTGGTGCACTGTGCTGTAGCATTGGAAATTGGTGCACTGTGCTTCAGAGTTGGGAATTGGTGCACTGTGCTGCAGAGTTGGGAATTGGTGCACTGTGCTGCAGAGTTGGGAATTGGTGCACTGTGCTACAGAGTTGGGAATTGGTGCACTATGCTACAGAGTTGGGAATTGGTGCACTGTGCTGAGATGTTCCTGTGAAAGAGATCAAAGTTTTGGTAGTCATTGGATGGGTATTGTGAAGTTGGACGAGAGACCTACAGGCAGATAGGCTGACGGTCAGACAGACAGACATACACACAAACAGGTAGGCAGATAGACATACAAAGAAGCAATCAGGAAGAAAAGCAAGCTGCATACAGTCAGACAGGCAGGCAGGCGAACAAACGGACGGAAGGACAGATAGACATACATTTAGATATATATGACAACTAAATAGGCAGGCTGCACCAGAAACATGAGATTAAAATGAAAGATAAGCAAGAACAGAAAGTGCATCATTAACTGAGCTCAAAGTTGCACTATCCCTCCCTTCTGTTTTTTCCCCTCTACTTACGTGTCTGCCCCCACTTTCCATGAACACCCTCCACAATATTACGTAGACAACAAAATGTATGTAGAACAAAAACAGAAACAGATTAAAAATATCATTGATGAATCAATGGGTGTCCATGTCTAACAATGAAAGCTCAACATTAGTGCGGTAATGCTTGGTACAGCCGATAAGCCTACTTATGTAGGAATGCCACTCGTGGATAATGAAAATACAAGATCAATTACTCGTGCCAAGCTCAGGTTTGTAATGCAAGCTCCCGTTTCACGTTTTCTAGACATTTATCGTCTCTACCGCGCTTTGTATCTTTTATAAGATTCAGTCCTTAACGCATTTAACTATATTGTTATTTTGTTGTATCATGACGTGGCATACAAATCTCCAAGATACATTTTTATTTAAAAAACCCCATTTGTATATATTGTTTTCTTTATTCTACATTTTATTTGTGACGCCATTACTTTTAGAAGTCTGCAACAAAGACAAGGCGGGAGCCGCGATAGCTCAGTGGTTAGTGAACTGGACTACAAAGGACAAGAGGGTAGGGTTCGATCCCAAACGACGTCATTCGGGTTCACCCATCTTAAATGGGTACCGGATTTTTTTTCTGGGAAAGTAAAGCGGCACGGGCGTAATACTGACCACATTACCCAAAAGTCATGTACCGAAGGTCTTTAATTTATGGTCACTAACACCATATTCCCTAAACGCCATTTGGCGTGACGGGGGCTCTTTACTCTTACAAAGACAAGGTGATGAAATGAAAGATCAAAATTATATAAAAGAATAATTAAAGCACTCTTTGCTTCCTAAATCCTGGAGTATAAATCTATTATTTCATTTAAAAAAATGTCAAATAAACACAGACTCGCATAAAGCAAGCTAGATTTATAGAGACACGAGAGAAACTACAAATTCAATGTTGTAAATTGTGTGTGTGATAATTAGTCTTGTTTGTACTCAAAATGTATTCTGTCTAGACTCCACTATTAAACTGTCTGAACGTTTTCCCGTTTCAGCGTTCACCTGAGCTGAATCCATCTTTAGTGCTTTCGCTAGTGTGTGGCGGGAACGTTTATACTGGACAAAGTGCTGATGAAAGAATCTGAGCACTATGCAGTTGTCGTTGTGCCAGGAAGATGATCTCTTGTCTAGACTAGACTTCCTTTCTGTGATCTAAACGCAGAGGAATTCATCGGCGAAATCAGAAAATGAAGATAGAATACCCAGTATAGATGAGCTTTGTCCCCTCCTACTATTGATCACGGCGGTAAACACATAAAAGTAGCATGCTCAAATCATTCAAAGGCTCCACATGTATATCCCATAACATTATACACACCGTCTCTGCAAACACTATCTGAAAACGTATATTGGACAAACAGGCCGACGCTTAGGAGTTAGGGTCCGTGAACACTTGTATAACATCGAACGCGGTTCCAGCACTCTGGTCTCCTCCCATTTCAATCCCCAGGCAATCATATCGCTGAGAACTTCCAGGTTATTTGCATCGTCTTTTCTTTCCCTAATGTCCGCAGTCGATTCGCTTTGGAGAACCAACTGATAGCCCATTTTGAAACTCTCCAGTCGATATATTAACACACTTTTAACTCTTTTCTTAAATAACTGGCCACCTCTCCCATTCTTTCCTTTGCCCTATTTGTATGCATCCACGGTATCTTTACTACCTCTCCTGTTCTTCTTAACCACTTGCCATCCCTGTCTTCTTCTCATTTTTCCTCTATTTAACTATACCCTATGGAACATTTCATCAACACGATAACTTCTTACGAATTGCTCACTGCTTGGCTCCTTTTGGTCCACTTAAATCTTACCTGCCCTATTGTCTATTAATCAAATCATTTAATCAACAGCTAAGTAAATGATGGCCGCCGTTTATTTCTGCCATTTTTCATATCAATGTTTGGCTTTTGTGTTTATATTTCTTTGCTTGTTTTACAAAAGTTTTTGCCAATCATTGTGGTCTTTGTATATTCTTTGCTTTGCACCTGATTAAGGTTATTGTCGAAATCGTTGTTGTTTCTCTCGTCTTTCTAATCATTTAGTTGCTAGGTACAATTTCATGTTTATTTTATGCAAATAATTATATTAGAAAAAAATAAAGGAAGAGAAGAAAACCTGAACAGATCATGGCTAAAACATAAGAATGGCTACAACATTACTGAAAGACCTTTCCACAAATGTTTAAAAGAAAACTGCACAGGACATAGAATCATAGCAAAAGCAGATTAATTTAATAAATGGTAAAATACTACTAGAATTTGAATTAAATGAATAGTAAATTACATAGAGAAATAAATGAATTGGTTTGCTTATCTAGGAAGAATGCCAAAAGATGTGCACACAATAAAACATAGGTCACAAGAGGAGATAAGAGACCATGATATGTCCAGCGGAAGATGGACCGACAACATCCAAAAAAACAATACAACAGAATCAACTGACAACGGCTGAGGCTGCCAGAAAGTCAGGAACTAGAACTTTGTTGTCCTCCTTGACACCCGAAGGTGTAGAAGAGAAAGTGAAAAAAAAATGTCACGACTTATAGCAGTGTCTTTACTTTCCAGATGCTTTGGAATTGGTTGGGCAGTTGGAGGTTTTCTTATGTGCGTATATTTTGACTGCCATTTCATTTCCAGAAATACTGAAGTGAAGCGGAAGATACGAGCTAGAACAGAAGAACGCAATCTGCAGGAGAAGATGTGGGAAGATCAAGGTCTTGGCTGAGAACTGAGCACAGAGGTCGTAGAACACGTGATAACATTCACTAAATCTGACTGAGATTGTCGCGTACGGCGGCGAAGCACAAAAGTAGACTTCCAATTATTGCAAGACCGCACCTCATGATAGTGCAAGACTGCACTTTCGAATATTAAAAGATTGCACTTTTAAGTACTATATACAAGATTGCGCTTCCAAATTTTAAAATACCACACATTTATTACAAGATTGATAAATCTGACGGAAGCAGTCAGTTATGAGTCGGTGACCGCTTTCAGTTCATGCACTTTCTGATGTCTTGTCTCTGATCTACTCGAGTGAGATGGATTAAATAGTTTAGAGAAAACAGGAAAAGAACGAAGGTAAAAGAAAGTGGATATAATGACGAGGAAAAAGTTTTGAAAAAATACAAAAACGGTTGTGGAAACAGAAAATAGAAAAAACAAACAAACAAAATATAATGGCGGTGTGCGAATTTGGATAAGAACCCAAGACAATTACTTCCACGCAACGTTCTCTTAAGGGTGTATGACGAAGACATATGACAATTCCTCTAGTCATCGAGTGAACACGAGAGAGAGAGAGAGAGAGAGAGAGAGAGAGAGAGAGAAAGAAAGAGAGAGAGAAAGAGAAAGAGAAAGAGAAAGAAGAGAGAGAGAGAGAGCAATATCTATTACTGATATTATTTGGATATAAGTAGGCTTATCCTCTCTGTCATTACTATCGTCGACTCGGTCAGCTGGATATCAGTCCAACTTTCAGCTGGGCCAACAGAAGCTAGAAGCGAACCCATTCTCTCCTTACTAGGAAAAATTGAAAAAAAAATGAAAAAATGGTATGTTAGAAGCTTTACGTGATTAGTAGACTACACAGATTCGAACAACGTTTCGGCTCAAGAGGCCTTCAGCAGGAACAAACAAACAACATACACACACAGATATGTGAATAAATAAAACTAATCCTACATAGCTAACTAGTAATGAAACATCAAAAACAAAATAATCGAAATGTAGGATTAGTTTTATTTATTCACATATCTGTGTGTGTATGTTGTTTATTTGTTCCTGCTGAAGGCCTATTGAGCCGAAACGTTGTTCGAATCTGTGTCGTCTACTAATCACGTAAAGCTTCTAACATACCATTTTTTCCTTTTTTTTCAATTTTTCCTCGCATTCAGCTTACTGCAGCTTTCTCAATTTTATGCATTCACTTGCATTTCTTTGCCTTAACCCCTCTCTCCTTACTACCAAGTCAGTCCTCTGCAACATCGCTACTGGTACTCTCACCCTCCCATTCACCTTGTCAAAATGTTTCATCTTGGCTATACTTGTAATGACACTTGTCCAGATGGTAATTTAGGGCTACAGTGCGAACAGATGTGTTCTGATGGCTGTGACACCATATGTACTCTCAAATGTCCGGACAACTGTTTCAACGACACCTGTCAACAGTCGATCGGGAATCTGTACATGCAAGAGAACGTTCTATGGGTCAGACTGCACTCTCAAAACTCCGGACAACTGTTTAACGAAACCTGTGATTCCCACGTTCAGAAGAGTCTGCCGACTACAACAAGCCCAAGCATATGGACACTTTAATGTGTTTCTGTGCTAGACATGGTTCATTTTTGGTGTTTTTTGGTGAAGCCATGGCTCATATCTTGCTGTGTTTCTGTCCTAGCCATGGCTCATGTCTTAGCTTGTGTGTGCTGGCCATGGCTCATATCTTGGTGTGTGTCATGTTCAGTGGTGGCCAACTTGAGGTTGCCCGAGGGCCGGATTAAAGCCAAGGCCAAGACCCGCGGGCCACACTTAAGAATATCGTCAAAAATGACAGTAGGGACCTATGCGATATAGTAATATATAAATAATGCTTGCACTTTGACTACATATTTGATTTGTAACAAATCCATTAATTATTCATTTTAAAATTACCTTTAATGTCTCAGTGCGACGATTGTGACTTGTCACAGCTTTCCACCAGAGATTTGAAGTCCACTTCCATTTTTGACGTTGCGATTCGGAGAGTATGGGACAATGTCGAATCGGTCATTCTGTTCCTGGTCTTAGATTTAATTAACTTCATGGAAGAGAATGTTGTCTCGCAGAGATATGTGCTGCCGAATATAGAGCACATCTTTAGTGCCCATTTTCTCAGACACGGGTAACGTTCATTTGGTAGCAATTTCCAGAAGTCAGCTCCTAATGCCTTTACAGTACTGAGGAAGGGGTCACACTGAAGGTCACACAACTCTAGTTGAAGATCTGATGGCTGGCACTCCACTGTGCACTTAATTGGGTTATTAAAAAGTTCCGTTTGCGGACGAAACATTTCAAAATCTTGAAATCGTCGATCAAATTCACAAATAAAATGTTCAATGTCAGCTGCGTACTTACTGAAGTTTGCACTTTCTATCTCTGACAACAACTGCTTACAACTTGAAAAATGGAACAGATCATTTTTTTGCAAAGAAAGTCTAAATAGATTCAGCTTCTTTTTAAAACCATCAACATATCCCATCAATTGAAAATGGTTTGCTTTTCCCCTTGTAGCTGCAAATTCAATATGTTCAAATGTTGTGTGATGTCTGTGAGATATGCCAGATTATGAAGGAAATTAATGTCTTTGAGTGCATGTTGAAGATCAATGGAGCATGGTAAGTTCTCTCGCAGGAAGTCATAAATGTCATTCTTCAGTTCAAAAAATATTATTAAACATTTCCCTCGACTAAGCCATCTTACTTCTGTATAAAGCAGGAGATCACCGTAGCTAGAATCTACTTCCTCTAAAAATGATAAAAACTTCCTGTGATTTAAAGACTGGTGTCCTCCTCTTATCAAATTTGTTATTTTCACAACAGTAGCCATGGTGTCTTTTAGATTTATGGACTTTGCACAAAGGGCCTCTTGATGAATTATGCAATGCAATGTAGGTACGTTAATTTTGTTTTGCTTTAGAAGTCCAACAAAACCAGTATTTGAACCAATAAAAGCTTTGCAACCATCAGTACACACTGCAGACAACTTTCCAAAACCACCTACTTCATCTACGGCACTATGAACTGCAGAAAATATGTCTGTCCCTCTACAAGTGTCATGCAAAGAGCAAACTTTCAACAATTCTTCAATAACAGTAAAATCCTCCTGGATAACTTTAACAAAAATAAGAAGCTGGCAAGTGTCAGTGATGTCAGTACTTTCATCAATCGCGAGCGAAAAATATGAGCAGTTTTCAATACAAGATTTTAAACTTTGAGACAGTTGCAGACTGATGTCTTCTGTTCTTCTGGCTACAGTTTGTTTTGAAAGAGGCACAGATTCAAATTCTTTGGCTATTTTTCTTGACCGAATGCCTTTGCCATTTGAATCGCACATTTCTTCACAAAATTTCCGTCAGTAAAGGGTTTTTTAGATTTTGCAAGCTCATAGGTAACTGTATATGATGCAATAATCGATGACTCTTTAATTTTATTGCCCTTTGTATACATACTTTGCTGTTGATTCAACTTTGTCTTCAGCTGTTCAACCAAAAGCTTCCTAGCTTCAATGCTATGTTTCTCATACATGTTTTGATGATGTGTGGCATAGTGCCGTTTTAAATTATATTCCTTCAAAACGGCTAACACTTGAACGCAAATTAAGCACTGAGGTTTACTATCCTTATTGAAGATGAACAAATAATCTAATTCCCATTCAGGTTTAAATATGCGATTTTCACAATCAACTTTTCTACGTTTTAACACGATTTAATACAAAATCTCACATCAAAGTTAAAAGTCACAGAATGTTGGTCCACTATCGAAAATAAGTCCAGATTTGACAGTTATACACAGACTTGTGTTTGACAATGAAATCAAAAGATTGTGACCAAATAAACACGTTGCAGTCATTTTAAGGACAAGACAAGACGATGGGATCAAAGGGAATGAAGGCGAACAGTGAAACATTTTGAATGTAACTTCAAAGACAGAATTAGAGCTACGAAGTCCCCTCACCCCTGTCCCTCCCAACCTCATTAACCCCTTACCGCGAAATGAAAGAGCCACCACAAGTCCAGACGACAAATGTTGAGCCAAAGATCTGACGCTATCACCGCACTGACAATAAAGCAACTTTGCGGTACCAACTCGAAGCAAAGACTTTGAATATTGTCGGCACCATTAGTTGTGCAGTGTGTGTGTGTGTGTGTGTGTGTGTTATTTGAAATTATGTTGCCAATCTAGCTGTTGCGAGAAATTGACAGAGATTTTCAAATTGTGTATTCTTGAACGATAGAAGAGTTAACTCCGACACGGATTAAAACCAGGAGAAATCCGCTATTAGGGGTAAAAAATGAAGTAAGTCCGTGGAGCTTCGCGGGCCAAGAAAACTAGGCTGGCGGGCCGGATCCGGCCCGCGGGCCGCCATTTGGCCACCCCTGGTCATGTTAGTCAAATCTCATATCTCGGTGTGTCCGTGTTAATCATGTCTCATATCTTTATGTGTGTCTGTGTTTAGTCATATCTCATATCTTAGTGTGTACCAGTGTTAGTCATATGTCATATCTTTGTGTGTGCATATCTGGGTTAGTGATATCTCATATCTTTGTGTGCATGTTTATGTTAGTCATATCTCATATATTTGTGTGTGCATGTCTGTGTTTGTCACATCTCATATCCTTGTGTGTGCATGGCTATGTTAGTCCCATCTCATATCTTTGTGTGTGCATATCTATGTTAGTCATATCTCTTATCTTTGTGTGCATGTCTATGTTAGGCATGTGTCATATCTTTGTGTGTGCATGTCAATGTCATTTATATCTCATATCTTTATGTGCATGTTTATGTTAGTCATGTGTCATATATCTTGATGTGTGTCAGTGTTAGTCATGCCTCGTATCGCTGTGTGCATGTCTGTATTAGTCACATCTCATATCTTTGTGTGTGCATGTCTGTGTTAGTCACATCTCACATCTTTGTGTGTGTATGTCTGTGTTAGTCACATCTCACATCTTTGTGTGTCCGTGTCTGTGTTAGTCACCTCTAGTGATTCGGGCAGATGGTGCTCGTAAACCTGGGAGGGCCTACCATCTAAGGGCAGAATCCCCCTACAGAAAAGATCATCTGCTGCCTTGCAGGAAGATTGGGGACAATCAAAGGCTAGGGAAAGCAAACCCGAATAAAATGCTGGCTGAAATCGGATGCACTGGGCCACTGGCGCAGAACACAGTGCAACGTATTAACGGGTGTTCAGTCAGAGTGGATCTGACAGACTCTAATTGTGATGTTCTGTCTGTGGGGCGATCAACACACTTAGCCTGACAGCTGGCTTCATATGAGAGTCTGGAATCCTTACTCTGATTGAGTCCTGAACGCAGAGAGAGAGAGAGAGAGAGAGAGAGAGAAAATGTTTCAGAGAGTTACGGGTCGTAACCCGTATGTTCTGACCTCTAAAACGGTCAACAAGCACTTTCTGTAGCAATGCCGGATGGTAATATCAATTATAATTATTTTTACATTAAATTTTTTTGGCCTGAAAATATACAACATATTTGTTACATATTTACATTGGCTGTATTCCAAGAAAGCGTTTCAGCTTACCTGGCGCAAATGCAGGAGATTCACTAATTTATTTGGTTGATATAAAGGGGAGAAGCGGCTAGAAGAAAAGGTTGGGGCAGGACCGCTTTATAATTTGAAACATTATAAACGTAAGTTTTGGTGTGGTATTTTGAAATACGGATTTGACATCCTCCTTCGATCTCATCCCGCTGTTCCAGATTGGTTATACTGTTTCCTTACCAATAGAGGCTATACATATTGAAAGTTTTGGTTAATTTGATTCACTAAAGGCGATGCAAGTAAAGTAAAAAAAAGTAAAGAGCCCCCGTCACGCCAAGTGGCTGTAGTCTTGCAGTCTTACATTAGTATGTTGTACTGTAGTCCTACAGTCTTACATTGGTATGTTGTACTGTAGTCTTGCAGTCTTACATTGGTATGTTGTCCTACAGTCTTACATTGGTATGTTGTCCTACAGTCTTACATTGGTATGTTGTACTGTAGTCTTGTAGTCTTACATTGGTATGTTGTCCTACAGTCTTACATTGGTATGTTGTACTATAGTCCTGCAGTCTTACATTGGTATGTTGTCCTACAGTCTTACATTGGTATGTTGTACTGTAGTCTTGCAGTCTTACATTGGTATGTTGTCCTACAGTCTTACATTGGTATGTTGTCCTACAGTCTTACATTGGTATGTTGTACTGTAGTCTTGTAGTCTTACATTGGTATGTTGTCCTACAGTCTTACATTGGTATGTTGTACTATAGTCCTGCAGTCTTACATTGGTATGTTGTCCTACAGTCTTACATTGGTATGTTGTACTGTAGTCTTGCAGTCTTACATTGGTATGTTGTCCTACAGTCTTACATTGGTATGTTGTCCTACAGTCTTACAGGTATGTTGTACTGTAGTCTTGCAGTCTTACATTGGTATGTTGTCCTACAGTCTTACATTGGTATGTTGTCCTACAGTCTTACATTGGTATGTTGTCCTACAGTCTTACATTGGTATGTTGTCCTACAGTCTTATATTGGTATGTTGTACTATAGTCCTACAGTCTTACATTGGTATGTTGTTCTACAGTCTTACAGGTATGTTGTACTGTAGTCTTGCAGTCTTACATTGGTATGTTGTACTATAGTCCTGCAGTCTTACATTGGTATGTTGTCCTACAGTCTTACATTGGTATGTTGTACTATAGTTCTGCAGTCTTACCTTGGTATGTTGTCCTACAGTCTTACATTTGTATGTTGTACTGTAGTCTTGCAGTCTTACATTGGTATGCTATAGTTAAAGTCTATGGTCTTACATTATTATACTTCAGTGAAGTTCTGCGGTTTTACGTTAATATGCTGTTGATATGCTGTAGTTCTGTCGTCTTACATTGATATACTGTTGATCTACGGTAATACACTGATATGCCGTAAGTGTGCCGCGGTAGACAGGTATATCAAGTCCGGCTTGTTGCAGGAGCTACTGAGTTAGGTGCTCTGTGCACACCGTGAGCTGTGTGTTTCATCCGTAACAAAAAATAATGCCTGTATAAAATTAATTTTCTTTAAAAAAATGTCATACCTCATGAAAAGTTTAATTGCATCAAAAATGTCAAAATCCAGAGTACTACCCTGGTACCCATTTCCTGCCAGCAGCTGGGTCGACAACGGGGGTATGTTTTTTTTTCAACCACGAGCACAAATCACACTGCTTCCAGCGGGAATCGAACACGGGTTGTCCGAACGTCGGTAGCCTAGTCGGGCGGTTTTCCCAACTAGGCTACCGAGGCTCGCAACTGAAGAAAATTCAGAGTTAAAATACAAAGAAAAAAATAATACTTTTTGGGTACATATTGTTATAAAGCAAAAAGAATAAATAACAGGCATCTTAAGAGAATGGCTTGGCAGAAGGTCAACAACAGAAATGATAAACAACTGTCACAACTAGATACACCGGTTATATACCATCATAAGAAACAGATAATCAAATCAATCAGAGGACCACAAGCCCCAAATCAGGATGCCTTTCATAATATGAATAGATATGAACAAGTTATCATTATACGCCTCAGAACAGGACACAATCGACTCCATAGTCACATGTATACAAAATTCAAGATCGGCACATCAACTACTTGTACATGTGGACAGGCACCCCAGACTGCTGAACACATACTTCACAGACTGCACTGAATATAGTAGACTGAGGAAAATCCATTGGCCCATAGATACAACACTACAGACAAAACTATATGGGCCACTACAAGAATTACAAAAGACAGTAAAATTTATACAGGAAAAAAACACTGCAGATATAGACAATACTTCGGGCGAACGAAAGATATATAGAGATAAACAACTGTCAAATTCGAAAGTTGTGGAGAGACATGATCACCTACGCCAGAAGGCATGGTACTTGATGATGATGAATGTTATAACACCATTATCAAAAAATATAACTTGAATCTTATACAGAGAGATGATTAACCAGAAAAGACATCGTTTTTTTTTTTTTTCATATTAACCTTCAGAAATAAATTGTCCCTGTCACTGTGTTAAAGAGACATCGATCCGAGTAATCAAAACATGCACTCCTACCAACTAGGGTTCTATTCGTTGAGCTTAAATACACAACCAACAATAATAAAATGCTGGCAATAGAATCTGTACAGTTATTTGCCACTGATACTTTTGTTGACTTTCCTGTCCGTGTCTTACCTAGAAGATAAAACACACCTACTTCTTCTATTAAACATTTAAAGTTATTTGAGGAAACTGTATCTGGACATGTACAAATGTTGTATCTGGACATGTACAAATGTTGTTGTATCTGGACATGTACAAATGTTGTTGTATCTGGACATGTACAAATGTTGTTGTATCTGGACATGTACAAATGTTGTTGTTGTTGTTATAAACTGAATTTTGCACACCCCCCCCCCCCCAATCCCTATAATATACCAATCTTTGATCTGTTAATTACGAACATTATTCTACACAAACATCATTTATACAGAAACATTTACTTGAGTTAGAAATTTGAATACGTTTTGTGTGCGGTGTCACAACCTGCGATCACTTCCATAAAATATCCATTTTAGGAGCAAGTGAAATGTACTTGGTTCATGATAGCTTCATTCATAAATGATGCACAATTTTCAAGATTGCATGTATAATTAAAATGTCACTTTTTGATGACAACAAACAGCTGTGATTGAGCATATCCTACCGACCCGTGTTCGATTCCCGCTGCTCCCCCCCCCCCCCCCACGGTCGACCCAGCCGTTGGCAGAAATGGGTACCAGGGTATTACCCTGGGAAGGTGAGGAATGTCGCCTCGCATCTGAGTTTAGATGCTTGAGGCGACACTGTCCAGAAATCACCGAACATTTCTGGATAGGCGGCCGAGCACATATGGGTGTAAACTTGCGTGCTATGACGCCGGTTCAAGTCTCGTACTTTACCTTTACTTTTATGGGGTTTTTTCAAACTGTTCACTACGTGCGGTGTAGAGAAAATGTTTTTGTCAATGCCCATCGTATTTCTATCTATCTATCTATTGACCTTTCGAGCCGTAGCCGGCCCATAGGACATAGACCCAGATACTCTTTTTGTTGTCTAAATTTTTATTCTAGCAGTTTTCAATCCTTCTAAAGATATTTTAAAAATCTCACCATATGTCTTTGTTATGTGCAAGCAACTTTATCTCACTGAGGGAGCCGATTCCTGCTGCTCTTACCTCTCTAATCAATGTTCTTCTCAGTGTCTCTCTGGGTCTTCCTCTTTTCCTCTTACCTGTTGTTTCTCACATGAGGGCTTGCTTTGTTATTCGGTTATTATCACTCCTCATCACATGTTCAACATATGACTATCGTCTTTTATTGATTACTGAAGATATTAGTGGTTGATTGGCGATTTCTCTAATTTCCTCGTTTGTTTTGAATTCGTTCCATGCTATACCAAGTATTTTCCTTAGACATTTATTTTCGAATGCGTTCAACTTTGTTTCTATGTCTCTTGTTGTTTCCCAGCTCTCACATGCATACGTAAGAGTAGATAGCACTTTTGATTGCATCGTATTTACAGAAAAACAATGTGGTCATTATACGCTAATGCAATTAGTCTTTCACATAAAAGTCTATTGTCTTTGAAACCTAGAAGCGGACGATAGGGTTTAAACCACCCGATGCCTTCTTACTAAACCAGTGAACTATATAGTCACTTCTCTACAGCGGCCTCCATCTCGCAGCAAAGAAAGATACAGAAAACAGAATCAAACAACATAAAGGTCTCTATCAGAAACTTAGGACCGACAAAGAGGGAAAAAACGAAACATGTAGGATTGGCAAGGAAGAAAAACGAAACATGTAGGATTGGCAAGGGAGAAAAACGAAACATGTAGGATTGGCAAGGGAGAAAAACGAAACATATAGGATTGGCAAGGGAGAAAAACGAAACATATAGGATTGGCAAGGGAGAAAAACGAAACATATAGGATTGGCAAGGGAGAAAAACGAAACATATAGGATTGGCAAGGAAGAAAAACGGAACATGTAGGATTGGCAAGGAAGAAAAACGAAACATATAGGACTAGTATGGGGAAAAAATAAAACACGTAGGACCGGCAAGGGGGCAACACGAAACATGTAGGACCGGCATGGGGACAACACGAAACATGTATGACCGGCATGGGGACAACACGAAACATGTAGGACCGGCAAGAGAAAAAAACGAGACATGTATTGTCAGAAATTAAACCAAAACAATTAATCTTTGAAATTTTTCTTCTCGAACGCAATGACGGGGACCAAAACACCAGTTCAGCACCTGACCTGGAAGTGATCAGTGACTCATAGCTGACTGTTTACCTCAGGATCACATGATTTGATGTTCAGATTGCCTCCTGCTGCAGAGTTTGTACAAACAAAAAAAAAAGAATCGCATATGACTCAAACATATCAATTGTAATAACGAAATGGAATGTATGAACTCGGGACATAAACAACCACATATGCAAAAAATGCCATTTGTTAGAATTAAATATAAATATGCCACGCTGCGTTTGAAATAAGCAACTGTGAATCTGTTTAATGAAAATAAAAAAAATAATCATGATATGACATTCCACAACCACCCACTCCTAATCAATTCTCGTTTTTTAAAATACTTTTAAGTCTGTCGTTGATGAAAAAGGTTGAAATACATCACGGTACGCGTCTCATAGAATAGAATAAATACTTGGCCGAGGTCGTAGAAAAAAAAAATGACCTAAAGGTTGCATAATCCACGATAACTAGTTTTTGGTCACAGGTGTTTGGGTTAACGACAATTTCAAGATGTGTCTGTTCTGATGGCTGGTTCAACCACATCATCAGCCTCTTGACTCTAAATTTATTGAAATATTTTTTTTTTTAATTGGTTTAGTTGCTGTATTTTGTAGAAATAATGCTGTTTTCATGAAAGATTTGGGAACAAGAAATAAGCCTAGTACATTAGACTTAACTAAGTAAATATTCGTCAAAGTTACTCGCTGTCAGAGTTATGTTGCTCATTATCATCCTCATTGAGTGTCGTCTCCGCATCGAAGGTTGACTAACTTGGAGCGCCATTCTGCTCTGTCTCTTGCTTTAATGGTGCAGGTTGTCATAGGCTGACTTGTCCATCTTTTGATGTTACTCAAAAGTGTTAGTCTTCGTCTGCCTCTGCCTCTTTTACCTTGTATTTTCCCTTCCAAGATCACTTTTAATAGGCCTCAGTGTCTTTTAACATGCCCCAAAAATCTCATTTGTCTTGTTTGATTTGTGTTCAGTAGTTCTCTCTTCATTTTTAATTGTTGTAAAACTTCATCGTTTGTTTTCTTTTCTTTCCATCAAATCCTTCATATTATCTATATATCCACATTTTAAAAAAAAAAAAGTAAAGTACCCCCCGTCACGCCAAGTGGCGTATAGGGAAATATGGTGTTAGTGACCCTATATTTTACAGACCTTCAGCACATGATTTTTGGGTAATGTGGTCGGTATTACGCCCGTGCTGCTTTACTTTCCCAGAAAAAATCCGGTACCCATTTAAGGCTGGGTGAAACCGGAGCCGTCGGTTGGGATCGAACCCTACCCCTTGTCCGTAGTAGTCCAGTTCACTAACCACTGAGCTATCGCGGCTCCTACTAATTTTGAAATAGTAAAACCCAGGTGTCCTCGCCAGGATTACGAACCCCGGCTGTTGCCGTGGTAAGCCAACCGCCTATCGATTGCGCTAACCGGACACCCATATATCCACATTTACGAGGTTTTAATTTTCTGTTATTTTGTCCTATATAATGTCTATGTTCTGCACCATACAGGAATGTTGAGAAGATATAACATTTTGCTATTCTTAATTTTAACCCTGGTGTTATTTGTTTTGATGTTAATATGTTTTTTATGGCATTAAAATGCTTTCTGCCATCCCACTCTTTTGTTTTGAAATGAGATTTTTGGGCATGTTAAAAGACACAGCAGCCTACTAAAGTAATCTTGGAGGAAAATACAAGGTAAAAGAGGCAGACCAAGACTAACATGGACGAGTAACATCAAAAGATGGACAAATCAACCTACGATAACCTGCACTATCAAAGCATGAGACAGACCGTAATGGCGCTACATGGTAGCCTAACTTCGATGAGGAGACGACACGCAATGATGATGATGATTCCTTCGTTTATTTTATGTTTTTACGGAAGAAATGGGAGCCGCGATAGCTCAGTGGTTAGTGAACTGGACTACAAAGGACAAGAGATAGGGTTCGATCCCAACCGACGGCTTCCGGTTCACCCAGCCTTTAATGGGTACCGGATTTTTTTCTGGGAAAGTAAAGCGGCACGGGCGTAATACCGACCACATTACCCCAAAAATCATGTGCCGAGGGTCTGTAAAATGTATTGTCACTAACACCATATATACCCTATGCGCCACTTGGAGTGACGGGGGTACTTTACTTTTACTTACAGAAGAAATTTTTTAAAAACTGGATAAGAATGTCTACACCATTGTCGCACCTTCTGTCAGATACGGGATGAGAAAAAATACGATCTGTTATTCCCCTTTATGTCTGTTCTAAAATCGAATTGGATTGTTCTTTGTATCTAGGATTCAGTCCATAGATATTTAACACGCAATTATTTAGGACTGATTCTTAGAATTTGGTTGTCCTTGACTTTACGGCAAATCAGCAGCTGTTTAGTTACAGGTGTCTTTCCTATGAAAACAGTCTGGCCGGTTAATGAACATTTTCCTTTCTATGCTTATTTTGCTTCACTTCTGCACATCCATCTATAATTTACTAGGGCTTGCGGGCTGAGAGGGAAATCCCCGGATTCATCCAAAGTTTGTGATGTCTTCAGCTACGCGAGTCACAGGCGATGACGTCACTTTACTCATAACCTCCCTTGTTAGCAAAAGTAAAGCAAAACGTCACACACTTTGAGTGGTTTCTTTCAGTCGTGGGCCTTATAATACTATAGATGGCTGTGTCCTTCTATTAGGTCGGTTGTCCAATAAGAACATTCATAGTTCGCCTGCAGGGATTTTTCCACTTGGGCTTTCTCTTCCTTTCTTCTTTGCTTTACTCTAAGGACATGCTCTATGAGAATGAGGCGTGGTTTTGAAATTTGAGCTTCCTTGGTTTAGTCGACAGATCATCCTCATTGCACATCAGATAAATAAAAAAAAAGCTCAGATCTTCTCTGGAGTATATCGTTAATGTGCAGCGATTAACTAGGGTATTATGTCGGTTGACAAGTCGTCTTCGGCTCTCTGCGTGACGCTCCGTTTGACATCTCCTGCTGTGACATGATATTCATGAAGTTTGTTCATAGTTGCAAATTCAGAGTCATTTTTAAGTCAATTTTCTTGAATGGGTTGAGGGCACTCACAATGTCCTGGCAGTCCAATACGGATATGATCTGAAACGCCTGACAGTATCAGATCTCAACATTTGTATTGTAGGGGAAGACATCGGGACCAAAATTGAACCGAAATCACACCAAACATAATTTAAATCTCAAGAAAAAGAAATAGAGCTGTACAGATATACCGTATTCGATAAGACAACCTTTGAAGAAAAAGTCTTAAAGCAAACAAGAACTACACAACCGTTATACGAAACATTGAATTCTAAGCTTCACAATAAAACCAACACTGAGGTACTGACGAGAAAATTACAAGTCAACTCTGCCACTACAAAGCAAACAACAAATATGAACTGTTTAACCAAAATTGTAGAGATCGGTTTTTCAGTCCCCCCCCCCCCCCGGAATTTCCCTTCCTCTAACGTGGTAAGTGAAAGATCAAAGTACTTGGTCCTATCGAAGACGGACGCAAAAAAGAAGTACGTGTTCATGTTTAGCACGTGTATGATTCCTTGTGAGTTGAAAATGTAACACTATAGGCTGTATGCGACTGTCCGGTTATAAAATCAGAAACATGAAAATGATAGTTAAGTAATATATATATATATATATATATATATATATATATATATATATATACACATATATTTGTTATATATATTTGTATATATATATATATATGCAAAATACTAATGACAGCAGCAGAAGCAAGTGCTGGACTGAAGAAAATGGAAAAACGAGCTTGGATCTCAGACACCACATGGAAATACATCAAAGAAAGAAGAGAAGCGAAGAGAGCCATGACTAATGTAAAGACAGATCTTGGAAAGGTTCTGGCAAAAGCAACATACAAAGAATTAGACAACAAAGTGAAAAGTTCGGCAAGAAGAGATACAAGAGCTTATATAGACAACTTGGCAGAGAAAGCAGAGACAGCTGCAATTACAGGAGACAGCAGAACTCTTTATACTGTACAAAAGATGCTGACAAACACCTATACATCCAGTGGAACACCAATTCTAGACAAATCTGGATTAATGCTAACATAAAGCGCAGACATAAAAGCCCGTTGGGCGGAACACTTCAAAGAAATTCTTAACCGTCCACTACCTCACAGTTTAATAGATTTTGAAGCTGAAACACCAGCAGCAGAATTAGATGTAAATTTAGATGACTTCACCTTGAGTGAAATAGAAACCACCTTAAAGTTAATGACCAATAACAAGGCTGCTGGAGAGGATAAGTTAACAGCTGAGATCCTCAAGGCAATTGATAGCCATAATTTAATACATCTCCAAAAAATGTTCAACATCATTTGGAAAACAGAAGATCCCAAAAAAGGGCAATCTTAGAGATTGTAACAACTGGAGAGGCGTGACACTTTTGTCAGTTGCCTCAAAGTTATTCTGTAAAATCATCCTAAATAGAATAAAGGATTCAATAGATACAGTAATGCGTGAAGAACAGGCTGGGTTTAGAAAAGGGAGAAGCTGTCTTGACCACATTTTCACTCTACGACTTATATTGGAGGAACACATTGAAAAGCAAAAACCTTTTGTACTTAACTTCATCGACTTCAAAAAAGCATTTGATAGTATTCATAGAGATTCTTTGTGGAAAATTCTGAAGCAATATGGCTTACCATCAAAAATCATAAATATTATCAAAGACATGTATGATGGTTACACATGTGCAGTTCGAACAGAGGAAGGACTGAGCGAATGTTTCCCAATAGAAACTGGGGTTAAACAAGGATGTATTTTATCGCCCTTGTTATTTGGAATTGTTATGGACTTCATAATGAAGAAATGCGGCACTGGTAATAAAGGCATCGAATGGATACAAGGAGACCATTTGGAGGACCTCGACTTTGCTGATGACATAGTTCTCATCAGCAGTCAGATAAAAACGATGCAGGAAAACACAAATGAACTATCATCAATAGCCAGCAAAATTGGGCTTGAGGTCAATCATGAAAAGACTAAAGTCATGAAAAGTTTAATTCCAACAAGTGACAAAATATACATGGAAAACAAACCAGTAGAAGAGATCGATCACTTTATCTATCTTGGAAGTCACATTGATCGAGAAGGGGATACGAGCAAAGAAATTAGAATCAGACTGGCTAAAGCAGCAATGTCTTTCAGAAGCCTTGAAAAGTTGTGGAAATCAAAACTCATTAGCACAAACACAAAACTTAGGCTATTCAAATCAAATGTACTATCAACCCTTACGTTTGCGTGTGAAAGCTGGAAAACAACAAGAGATATAGAAACAAAGTTGAACGCATTCGAAAATAAATGTCTAAGGAAAATACTTGATATAGAATGGAACGAATTCAAAACAAACGAGGAAATTAGAGAAATCGCCAATCAACCACTAATATCTTCAGTAATAAAGAAAAGACGATGGTCATACGTTGGACATGTGATGAGAAGAGATAATAATCGAATAGCAAAGCAAGCCCTCATATGGGAAACAACAGGTAAAAGAAAAAGAGGAAGACCCAGGGAGACACTGAGAAGAACATTGATGAGAGAGGCAAGAGCAGCAGGAATCGGCTCCCTCAATGAGATAGAACTGCTTGCACAGAACAGAGACAGATGGCGAGATTTGATAAAATATCTTAAAAGAAAACTGCTAGAACAAAAATTCATATAGGAGAAGGTGTATCTTGGTCTACGCCCTATGGGCCGGTTACGGCTCGAAAGGTCAATAGATAGATAGATAGATAGATATATATATATATACACAATCTTTACAAAAAGATTAAGTATCTTTTTTGTAATTATTGAGGTCCCTCGTCGTTATTACAGTGTTCGTGTATTGTGTTGAAAGAGTTAGGAACGTTGTCGGGGTACAGTGATGTCCTAGCAGGAAGACCATCTTCTAACGTCACCCAATGTTTCCTTTAAATTTTGTTAATGAAAAGAAACATATCAAACAAAGCTTCGCAGCAGGCGGCAGTTTGATAATCCCAGTCAAAACCCCGTCAAGTGTTCCAGTCCTTTAGCTGTTGGTTCTAATAATTATAAAGCAATAACAGGCTGACAATGATGTTCCCTCTTCCTCTCTCTCTCTCTCTGACTCTCTCTCTCTCTCAAACTCATCTAATGCCATCTCTCTCTCTCTCTCTGCGATCAGGACTCAGTCAGAGTAGGATTCCCGACTCCCACATGAAGTCAGCTGTCAGGTTAAGTGTGTTGATCGCCCCCACAGACAGAACGTCACATTTAGAGTCTGCCAGATCCACTCTGGCTGAACACCCGTTAATACGTTGCACTGTGTTCTGCGCCAGTGGCCCAGTGCATCCGATTTAAGCCAGCATTTTGTTCAGGTTTGCTTTTCTTAGCCTTTGATTGTCCCCAATCTTTCTGCAAGGCAGCATCTGCCATCTTAGACTATCGTTCTGACATTAAGTTAAACACTTCATTTTCTTGTCTTCATGCTTAACATCTACAAAACACATCGTACACTTCTAGAATGGCGATATCTATTTCTTTCTAAACAGCTACGTAGAAGTCGCCTCCAAATTAAATGAGGATTTAGAGTTGCATAAAACAACGTAAGCGTTTCTCTCTGTGTAGTTGGTCTATATTCGAAAGTAATCAATTCAGACAAAAATATTGTATCCATAAATAATTCATTGAATAATGTTGACTCTATTTCTTTAGTTACATTACGTGGGCGTGTTTTGTTTGAATGATGTAAGCAAGAAGTTACTGTATTGGGATGTCTGTGTTAGTCACCTCTAGTGACTCGGGCAGATGGTGCTCGTAAACCTGGGAAGGCCGACCATCTAACGGCAGAATTCCCCTACATAAAAGATTATCTGCTGCCTTGCAGGAAGATTGGGGACAATCAAAGGCTAAGGAAAGCAAACCTGAACAAAATGCTGGCTGAAATCGGATGCACTGGGCCACTGGCGCAGAACACAGCGCAACGTTTTAACAGGTATTCAAGTGGAGTGGATTTAACAGGCTTAAACAGACAGCTGTCTTCGTGCTAGAGTCTGGAGTCCTACTCTGATTGAGTCCTGATCGCAGAGAGAGAAAGAGAGAGAGAGAGAGAGAGAGAGTATTGGGATAAAATATGATGTCAGCACGATCACTGTTTCAATCATCTATATGTGTCTTCCATAATAATCCATAAAATAAAGCAGTGTGTACGCACGCTCCATCCCTCACACGCACATACTCACGCGCGCGCACATACACACACACACAGAGTCAAATGCAAAAATAATGGCAGTCATATTTTAGCAGCCCAACACACTCGTAGAAATAAAAATGTACAACAGGAAGGTTTGTTATCTCCCGCCTCCCCCTTGCTACCGACAACAGGTACAGCACAGTTTACTGTTGCTTTCTCCAGCAAGGCAAGCCTGGATGAGGCACACTGCCTTCAAGTGCTTGTAGGTAATTGTCAGTGACTTCCAGCATTTTATTTACTCTACCTTCTCCACTTGTTTAGCATCTCTCAGCTCACTTTGAAGAAGTGATTCTTGAGTTGTGCTCAAACGTTTTCAGTTTGATTTTACGTCGGGACTATTGATGGGACCACTGCCATTTCTGCCACATATTTTTTTCCAGCCAAGATTTGGTGATATGAGATGTTTGGTGATGTGAGCTATTTGGTGATGTGGGCTATTTGATGATGTGAGCTATTTGGTGATGTGAGCTGTTTGGTGATGAGAGCTATTTGGTGATGTGGGCTATTTGGTGATGTGAGCTGCTTGATGATATGAGCTGCTTGGTGATATGAGCTATTTGGTGATATGAGCTATTGGTGATGTGAGCTATTTGGTGATGTGAGCTGCTTGGTGATATGAGCTGCTTGGTGATATGAGCTGTTTGGTGATGTGAGCTGCTTGGTGATATGAGCTGTTTGGTGATATGAGTTATTTGGTGATGTGAGCTATTTGGTGATGTGAGCTATTTGGTGATGTGAGCTATTTGGTGATGTGATCTGCTTGGTGATGTGAGCTGCTTGATGATATGAGCTGCTTGGTGATATGAGCTATATGGTGATATGAGCTATTTTGTGATGTGAGCTATTTGGTGATGTGAGCTGCTTGGTATATGAGCAGCTTGGTGATATGAGCTGCTTGGTGATATGAGCTGTTTGGTGATGTGAGCTGATTGGTGATATGAGCTGTTTGGTGATATGAGCTATTTGGTGATGTGAGCTATTTGGTGATGTGAGCAATTTGGTGATGTGAGCTATTTGGTTGTGTGAGCTGCTTGGTGATATGAGCTGTTTGGTGATATGAGCTATTTGGTGATGTGAGCTATTTGGTGATGTGGGCTATTTGGTGATATGAGCTATTTGGTGATGCGAGCTATTTGGTGATGTGAGCTATTTGGTGATGTGAGCTTTTTGGCGATGTGAGCTATTTGGTGATGTGAGCTGCTTGGTGATGTGTGTTGTTTGGTGATGTGAACTGCTTGGTGATATGTGTTGTTTGGTGATGTGAGCTGCTTGGTAATATGTGTTGTTTGGTGATGTGAGCTGCTTGGTGATATGTGTTGTTTGGTGATGTGAGCTGCTTGGTGATATGTGTTGTTTGGTGATGTGATCTGCTTGGTGATATGTGTTGTTTGGTGATGTGAGCTGCTTGGTAATGTGTGTTGTTTGGTGATGTGAGCTGCTTGGTGATATGTGTTGTTTGGTGATGTGAGCTGCTTGGTGATATGTGTTGTTTGGTGATGTGAGCTGCTTGGTGATATGTGTTGTTTGGTGATGTGAGCTGCTTGGTGATATGTGTTGTTTGGTGATGTGAGCTCTTTGGTGATATGTTGTGTTTGGTGATGTGAGCTCTTTGGTGATATGAGCTATTTGGTGATGTGAGCTATTTGGTGATGTGAGCTTTTTGGCGATGTGAGCTATTTGGTGATGTGAGCTGCTTGGTTATTTGAGCTGTTTGGTGATATGAGCTCTTTGGTGATATGAGCTATTTGGTGGTATGAGCTATTTGGTGATATGAGCTATTTGGTGATGTGAGCTATTTGATGATGTGAGCTTTTTGGTGATGTGCACTATTTGGTGATGTGAGCTCTTTGGTGATATGAGTTGTTTGGTGACGAGCTATCTGGTGGTATGAGCTGTTTGATGACATGAGCTGTTCGGTGATATGGGATTTTCAGCTTTTTTTTTCCCGTGGTAAATGTGGCGTTATGGTCTACAGTGCCGTTTGTTTTCAGAAAATTATCACCTGTCCTATTTTATTTGAGATGACGCCAGCTGTAAATGTAAACATAATGGACATGTTCACAATTCCATCTTTTTGGTTAAATTATGTAGTTGAGAACTCTAAGTCTCTGTAGCTTAGAGTGTGGTCTTTTTGTATAGCTTGACTACTTCTTGTTCCAGGGAGTCGCGATAGCTCAGTGGTTAGTGAACTGGACTACAAAGGACAAGGGGCAGGGTTCGATCCCAACCGACGTCTTCCGGGTTCACTCAGCCTTTAATGGGTACCGGATTTTTTTTCTGGGAAAGTGAAGCGGCACGGGCGTAATACCGACCACATTACCCCAAAAATCATGTGCCGAAGGTCTGTAAATTGTATGGTCACTAACACCATATTCCCTATACGCCACTTGGCGTGACGGGATACTTTACTTACTTACTTACCTCTTGTTCCTGCTAGTTAGTCTGTTTCTTCGTTTAACCTTTCATGTCAAGGTGAATGGTCTGTACCTACAGCAGAGTAATGTCGCCAGCTATTTTAATTTTTTGTCTTCGTGCCGTAGTTCCTGTTTCTTAACTTAACAAATGCACTAAGTGAATAATTCCATAGATATGGATATATGAACAAGTGCAAAGCGAAATTCTTATCGCAGACAAACAAGATACAATACAAGAAAACATTGAACACCTGCAAAAACAAATGCCGGAACAACTAAAAAAAATTATGACAAAGTAAACATGAAATTCAGAATAGCCTCACCAAAATGGAAGTAACGAACACTGCTGTACAAAGACAGAGTATGAAAATAAATATAGAAGATAACAAACTAAAACAAATAGATGAATATTTGTAAAGTTTGGTAGCATTTTAACATTTCAAAGAAGCAATAGAAGTAACTTAACATGTAATGATAAAAAGCATGTTGGACAGTTTCTTAAGCAAAACAAAACTATTTCCTCCCTAGTCTCAGAAAGTCAAATGAACAAAGAAAGAAGAAGAACAAAGCAAGAAAGTTTAAGTGAAGATCAAAGAAACCACACTCACCTTATACGATAAACACGATACATGATCAAGAACACACAAACAATTACCGCCCACGTGATAAATTTCAAAAATCCCACTAGCGATAAAAAATGCATTTTGTCTGTTCATTTCATTCAAAAACTAATCGTATCGTGTGTAATCATGTCACAGAATCTATTCATGAGTTGGGCGGCATGTCACAGATCTATTCATGAGGCGGGCGGCATGTCGCACGCTAAGACCTCATTATTATCCAGCCTTCAAGAAATAGTAAACATTATTTACTGATGTCCTTTTGATGTCTTGAAACATAAACATCTCTATTTTCATGTGATTCTAAAGTCAACATAAGTTATTCTCATTTGAATATCACTAACTTACTTATGTTTGATATCTGTAGACGCGTTATCGTCAATGTGTTTATAAAATCATCATGACAGGTTTTATTTTTTTTTAATTTAGCAAGATGTCGTTTCCGGAGAAGAAATCCTTTTTAAAATGTCATTATCATTGAGTGCCGTCTTCGCATGGGAGGTTGGCTACCATGGAGCTCAATGCCGCTATATCTCTTCTCTTGGTAGTGTAGGTGTTCATAGAGCGACTTGTCCAATTTTGATGTTACTCGTTTTCAAATTTAGAATGCCCAATTATTCTCGTTTAGTAGTCAAGACTTACAGATATAATGTACTGTACAAAGTTGTAATGTTCTAAACTGTTCTGTACTTTCATGCTCTGCGTTGTGCTCCGTTTAAAATATACTGGGCAGCGCTCTGTTATAGTGTGATACACTACAATTAATGGACTAAGTTTGACTTTGGGTGGATCGAATTTTATTTGCAGTTTTTAACAATAGCTTAGTGTAGTGTAGTGTGCTGTGGTGTAGCGTGGTGTATTGTAGTGTGGTGTGGTGTTGTGTGGTGTATTGTAGTGTAGTATGGTGTATTGTAGTATGGTGTGGTGTAGTGTAGTGTGGTGTGGTTAGTGTGGTGTGGTGTAGTGTGATGTGGTGTGGTGTATTGTGGTGTAGTATAGTGTGGTGTGGTTAGTGTGGTGTAGTGTAGTGTAGTGTGGTGTGGTTAGTGTGGTGTAGTGTGGTGTGGTTAGTGTGGTATGGTGTGGTTAGTGTGGTATGGTGTGGTGTATTGTGGTGTAGTATAGTGTGGTGTGGTTAGTGTGGTGTAGTGTAGTGTAGTGTGGTGTAGTATAGTGTGGTGTGGTTAGTGTGGTGTAGTGTGGTGTGGTTAGTTTGTGTGGTGTGGTGTATTGTGGTGTAGTATAGTGTGTGTGTGGTTAGTGTGATTAGTGTGGTGTAGTGTAGTGTGGTGTAGTATAGTGTGGTGTGGTTAGTGTGGTGTGGTTAGTGTGGTGTGGTTAGTGTGATTAGTGTGGTGTAGTGTAGTGTGGTGTAGTATAGTGTGGTGTGGTTAGTGTGGTGTAGTGTAGTGTAGTGTAGTGTGGTGTAGTATAGTGTGGTGTGGTTAATGTGGTGTAGTGTAGTGTAGTGTAGTGTTGTGTAGTATAGTATTAGAATCATCCACTACTACACTCAGGACTCATCCATAAATGATCCGATCTTCTATTCGAAATACAGTGAATCTCTAATGAGAACCATGTCTCGTGTTCATGAAATCCATTGCACGACTCGGGATTCATAAATCAGACGTATCTTTGATATTTTTCTGCTCTGATTTCAATTAACAAAAAAATCTAACTGAAGAGCAACATCATGTCTTAAGTTATACTGTTGCATGGTGTCAGACCTCTTCAGCAGAGAACATATCATCACAGCTGATCTCACACCAAGTGTAGTGCAGTATTCTTCATTTATTCAATTTCCTCTTGGACCCAAGACGGCACATATGACAGAAGTGATAGCTCTCCACGATTAACTGTTTGTTGCTTGTTCTTGGTTGTATCTTAGCCCCATAGATGAGCCTTCTCTAGTAGTCGTTCTGAATAGCGATTCTCTGAATATGGCTTGTTTCTTTCACCAGATGGTTTCCACATATCGATGTATTTCCAAAGCCTTCTTTTGTAAAGCTCGACACGTTTAGACTCACCTCATATCTGTTCGTTTGAAATGCATTCTGTGCAGCCTGTGTATGAGATCTATTAAGACATTACTTTCAATGTAATTTCCAGTTTAAAGTCAAGCCAGGATCTTCACATTACATCCATATGTTAGTACTAATATCACATCCATATGTTAGTACTGGTATCACATCCATATGTCAGTACTGGTATCACATCCATATGTCAGTACTGGTATCACATCCATATGTTAGTACTGGTATCACATCCATATGTTAGTACTGGATCACATCCATATGTTAGTACTGGTATCACATCCATATGTTAGTACTGGTATCACATCCATATGTTAGTACTGGTATCACATCCATATGTTAGTACTGGTATCACATCCATATGTCAGTACTGGTATCACATCCATATGTTAGTACTGGTATCACATCCATATGTTAGTACTAATATCACATCCATATGTTAGTACTGTATCACATCCAAATGTTAGTACTGGTATCACATCCATATGTTAGTACTGGTATCACATCCATATGTTAGTAGTATCACATCCATAGTTAGTACTGGTATCACATCCAAATGTTAGTACTGGTATCACATCCATATGTTAGTACTGGTATCACATCCATATGTCAGTACTGGTATCATCCATATGTGACTGGTATCACATCCATATGTAGTACTGGTATCACATCCTTATGTTAGTACTGGTATCACATCCATATGTTAGTACTGGTATCACATACATATGTTAGTACTGGTATCACATCCATATGTTAGTACTGGTATCACATCCATATGTTAGTACTGGTATCACATCCATATGTTAGTACTGGTATCACATCCATATGTTAGTACTGGTATCACATCCATATGTTAGTACTGGTATCACATCCATATGTTAGTACTGGTATCACATCCATATGTTAGTACTGATATCACATCCATATATTAGTACTGGTATCACATCCATATGTTAGTACTGGTATCACATCCATATGTTAGTACTGGTATCACATCCATATGTTAGTACTGATATCACATCCATATATTAGTACTGGTATCAAACATGAGTTGAAAGACAGTTTAGTACGGTGTAATATAAATATATTTGCTAATATAATATGTAAATCTATGTCAATAGAAATAAGAAAGAGAGTTCATTGATGCTATATAGAACCAATTCTGACCTATGGAAGCGAATCATGGACAGTAGGCAAACAAATGAAATGACGATTAGAGGCTACAGAGATGGGATTTCTCAGAAGAATGTTGAAAGTTCCCTGGACAGCTAAAAAGACCAATGAGGAAGTTCTCAAAAAGGCCAACACAAAAAGGGAGCTCTTAAAAAACATCAGAAAGAAGCAATCAACATTTTTCGGGCACATCATGAGAAGAGGACAGTTGGAATACTTGGTTACAACTGGCAAAATAAAAGGAAAGAGAGATCGCGGGCGACAAAGAGAGAAAATACTGGATAGCTTGGTGTCATGGCATGGAAAACAGTCAACAACAGAACTGATACGATGCACTGTAGATAGAAGATTGTGGAGGGACATGATCACCTACGCCAACCGGTATGGTACATGATGATGATGATGTAATATGTAGTGTGACCTAGCACAGCACAGTATAGCATAGTATAATATAATAATCAATTGCATCATACTGCATGGTACTGAATCGTTTTGTGTTGCATATTATGGCATGGTATACTGCAGTATTGTACTGTCTATCTCTATCATATATCAAAATAGTGTTGCAGTAAGTGGTTGTTATGGGAGCCACGTTCCAAGAGGTAAAATTTACATAACGATAATGTTAATGAAAATGATGTTAATGATGCTATAAACAATATATTAGAAAAACAGAAGTGAGTCATTAAGTCAATGTTCTGGAGAAAATAGAAAAAAACAGTCAACACATAGACAAATTCTTTCATAATACGAAATGACAGACAGAACTGTGACAAAAATACTTCAATATAAAAAGACAGACATAGCAAATGCCAATTCTTTTAAAATATATAAAGACAGACAGAGCAAATGCCAATTCTCTTACAATATAAAAAGACAGACAGAGCAAATGTAAATTCTCTCACAATATGAAAAGATAGACACAGCAAATGCGAATTCTCTTACAATATAAAAAGACAGACAGAGCAAATGCGAATTCTCTTACAATATAAAAAAGACAGACAGAGCAAATGTATATTCTCTCACAATATAACAAGACAGTCACGGCAAATGCGAATTCTCTTATAATATAAGAAGACAGTGAGACCGTCGACAATTTTCTTATATTATAAATTGTCAGAACACAAACACATTCACATATAACATAAGCAGACAAACATACAATTTATAACAGATTATTATATTTACATATATCCACTCATCATATATATATATATATATATATATGTATATAAATATGTATCATCATCATCAAGTACCATGCCTGCTGGCGTAGGTGATCATGTCTCTCCACAACTTTCGATCTCGACAGTTATTTATCATTTCTGTTGTTGAGCTTCTGCCAAGCTATTCTCTTAAGCTGTCTGGTATCTTGTCTCTTTGCTTCCCTCTATCTCTTCGTCCCTCAATTTTCCCAGTTGTTACAATATATTCCAGCTGTTCTCTTCTCATTACATGGCCAAAAAATGATGGTTGTTTCTTCCTAATATTGGAAATTAGCTCTCTCTTTGCTTTGGCCTCTTTCAGAACGTTTTCATTACTCTTCTTAGCTCTCCATGGTATTCTCAACATTCTTCTGTAAAACCGCATTTCTACAGCCTCCAGTGATTTTCTTGTCTGTTGTCCTATTGTCCATGATTCACATCCATATGTTAAGATTGGCTCGACATAACATTTAAGAACTCTTTTTCTTGTTTCTGTTGTCAAAAATGGATTGCATAGTATCTTCCTCTCTCTCTCTCCCTCCCCCTCTCTCTCTCTCTCTATATCTATATATATATATATATATATAATATATATATGTATATATATATATATATTATATATATATAAATATAAAAGTAAAGTGTCCCGTCACGGCAAGTGGTTTATTTATCCAGTTATAAAGTGATTTATTTATCACCAACACATTCTTCAAACACAGAGAGTTGCAATTATACACCCAGGCCAGGTGCAATGACACAACAAGCAGAAGCCACATAGATTTTATACTAACAAGAAAGTAGAACAAGAAAAGAGTAACCGACAGTAGAGCAATCCCTAATATCACAGATGACACGGACCACAAGATGGTTATGATCACACTCAGACAGCCAAAAACAAAGAGAATATACGAAAACAAACAAAAGAGGCATAAAGAACAGACAATTAAAAGAAAAGAAATTAAAAGATCAAGAATCAAGGAAGACAACTAAAACAAGTAGAGAAATTCAAATACCTAGGAAGTTTAGTGGCTAACGACAATTCACAAACACCAGAGAGAGATTCAAGATGCGCCAAAGTTTGTCAAATCATTAGACAGCTATCACCACTTATGTCGAACAAGGAAATAACTCTAGAGGCAAAACGAGCACTGTACAATACAATCTTCATCCCAACGTTGTGCTAACAATGCCAGTCCCGTACCCTAACTACAAGGACAATAAGAAAAATAGTCTCTACTGAGATGAAATGTATCAGACGAAACAATCTGAGAGATAATATTCAGAAATGAAGAACTGAGAAAAAAGCTAGGAATCGCTCCCGCCATAGAATATATTTAAAAAAAAAAAACAGATACAATGATTTGGCCACGTGACAAGGCAGAGTAATCAAAACACAATACAACGAGACCTCTATCAACGATGCAAGAATACCAGACCCAAGGGTCGACCACGAAAAAGATGGATCGATGGAATATTAGAAACACTAGGAAACATAACAGCAGCAGAGGTGAACAGAAGAGCAAAAGGTCGCAAATTATTTCTCCCCTCGTAAAAAAGAAGAAGATTATTTAATTTTTAACCTTAACATTTTTTACTTTTCATAGCACAAAGTTGGTATGAAAATGCTATTTATGCCAGCTAAACAACAAATGATAAATAGCATCTTCATACCAACTTTGTGCTATGAATGTCAAACATGGACCCTTTCTAAATCACGTTTAAGAAAGATCAATACATGTGAGATGCGATGCTTGAGAAAAGTAACAAACAACACAAGAAGAGATAGAATTTCAAATGAAACCATAAGAAAAATAGTAGGAACAAAATCCTGCCAAGAATATATAGAACAACAACAACTTAAATGGTTTGGCCACCTGGTCAGAATGAATCCTTATCAATCACCATCAAGGGCGTTCTTCTCGAGAATACAAGGAAAAAGACCAAGAGGAAGACCAGAAGAAGATGGATAGATGCAGTGACAGAGCCATGTAACAACAAAGGAAAATCACTAATTCAAACAGTTCGTGCAGCTCAAGAACGACAAATGATATAAACCAAGACACCTTTTAGGTATCAGTGAAAAGAGAAAAGAAGAAGTACATTTTTTTTAAAATGTCTCTTTTTCTAATCAACTTATAATAGAAGATGCTTGTGTAATTTATCTTTACGTAAAGACACGTTTGGGTAATCAGCTAAAAAATCACTGACGAATAGCTGTGACATATATATATGTCTGGTTTCATAGGAGAATGGACAGCTAAGAAGAGTAATGAACAAGTTCTGAAAGAGGCTAAAGCAGAAGGAGAGATAATTTTCAATATTAGAAAGAAACAATCATCATTTTTTGGCCATGTAATGAAAAGGGAACAGCTGGGATACATTGTGACAACTGGAAAAATTGAGGGACGAAGAGATAGAGGGATGCAAAGAGAACAGGTACCAGACAGCTTAAGAGAATGATTTGGCAGAAAGTCAACAACAGAAATGATAAATAACTGTCGAAATTGAAAGTTGTGGAGAGAGAGACTTGATCGCCTACACCAGCAGGCATGATGCTTGATAATTATATATATATATAAACAAACAGACATTTGATGGACAGTTCTATTTAGTTGGATAGACACTCGTATAGAGCAGCAAAGCTCTTAGAGTTGTCAACAGTTTACATCAACATCACTTGTTGAGCGTGTCCTCACAACAGCACGTGTGTGAGTGTTGGTTTAATTGAAGGGCTCCTCAAGGCAGTCCAAGGTGGGACGAGCTTTGGCTTGTAAACTGACATTAAGATCCCTCCAGTGGTTATGTATGACAGCCCAAACACAATAACTATTTTGTGCTTAATTTAACCTGCTTTGACTACAATAAAAAAAAGCACCTAGAAAATTGTGTTCACTTCCCTCTCTCCAATCTTATTTTTGTTCTCTGACACCCCCCCCCCTTCCACCTCCTTCCTCACCTATACTCGTATTTTATTGTATTTCTCTATTCTGCTGGTAATGATGATTGCTTGTCGTGATGGTTCCACCAAAAATTACAAATTATATCAATATTTATGTATATCTTGCTCTGTTGATTTCTTTCTGTTTTTTTTTTCTTTGGGTCTGTGCTGTAATGTTTTTCTTCCTTCCTTACTCATTTGCCTTTCAGCGTCAATGTGAGATATAGTTTGCAGTATTTGATTCTTCTGTTGATCTCTGCTGTTGTTTTGTTTCCAAGTGTTTCTTACATTCTATCGATCCACCCTTTCGCGGCCGACCCTTGAGTCTGGTGCAGCAGGAAGCCGCCGCAGAAAAGTCATCATCTTCTTCTTCTATCCTTCCTCTGCTGCCGTTGGCGTCGAGGGGAGAAACAAACTGCGATTCTTTGCTCTTCTGTTGGCCTCTTCTGATGTTATCCCTCCTAGTGACTCTAGTATTCCCTTTATCCATCTCTTTCTTGGTCTTCCTCTTAATCTGGCGTTTTCGTAGCGTTTATTTATGGCTCTTTGAGTCATTGTTAGTTCTTTTTGTCTTGTTATGTGGCCGAACCAATTTATCTGTTATTTCTTTATGTATTCGATGGCTGGTTCGAGTTTCTTCCTCAGGTCGGTGTTTCTTACTCTGTCCCTTAAGCTGTTTCCTGTCATTCTTCTGACACATTTCATTTCGGTGGTCGTTATCTTTCTTATTGTTCTAGAGTCCAGCGTCCAATTCTGGCACTGATAACTCAGAGTTGGTAGAAAAATTGATTTGTATATTGCCCTTTTTGCTTCCGTAGTTATTGCTTTGTTTTTCAATAGTGTTGATACTTGGCCTATAACTTGGCATGCTTTGTTACACCTTACATCTATCTCTGTCTCTTGGTTATTGTCTTGTGTTAACGTGATATCCAGATATTTAAAATTGTCTACTTGCTTCAAAGTTGTATTATCTATTATGATGTTTAGTTTTTCTTTCTTTCTCGCTATTGCCATTACTTCGGTTTTGCTTATGTTGATCTTCATGTTGTATCGTTTACAAGTGTTGTTTAGCCTGTTGATATGTTCTTGTAGGTCCTCAGTTGTTTCATGTATCAGAAAAGTCATGACCTAGTCTATTAACGTTATTTGAGGTCTCGTTGAGTCATATTTGGATCTTTCTGTCTTATCACATGACCAAACAATTTTATTTATTCTTTCTTGTGTATATAATTGTGGGAATTATTCATAGATTCTTTTTATCACTTCTTCGTGTTTGTTCTTATCCCTCAGGAAGTTTCCTGCCATTCGTCTAACACATTTAGGTAGTAGTTATTTTTCTTATTGTTCTTAGGTCTAGGATCCATGTTTAGCATTGTTAGCACAACGTTGGGATTAAGATTGCATTGTAGAGTTTTGTATTGTCTGTTTTGCTTCTAGCGCTATTTCCATGTTGAACAGCATTGGTAACCGTAAAGTTGGAAGCGTTAAGTTCTCAGCGGCAACACTCTGGCTCGGCAATAAAATGAGCATGAGTTCGGTAGCTGCTAGACGCTCTCATGTCAACACAGTTAATGATAAATGGGTATCTGACTTACTAAGTTGACAAAAGTAAATAAATGTGAAGAGGAGCACTGGCCGACTCACCTCCAACAGCCGTGGCCTAGTGAGATAAGAGTGCAATAACATTCACTAACCAAACCACTAACTATATCTCTTATTGCAAGAGACCACTAACTACATCTCTTATTGCAAGAGACCATTAACTATATCCCTTATTCCAAGAGACCATTAACTATATCTCTTACTACAAGAGACCATTAACTATATCTCTTATTGCAAGAGACCTTTAACTATATCTCTTATTGCAAGAGACCATTAACTATATCTCTTATTGCAAGAGACCATTAACTATATCTCTTATTGCAAGAGACAATTAACTATATCTCTTACTACAAGAGACCACTAACTATATCTCTTACTACAAGAGACCATTAACTATATCTCTTATTGCAAGAGACCATTAACTATATCTCTTATTGCAAGAGACCATTAACTATATCTCTTATTGCAAGAGACCATTAACTATATCTCTTATTGCAAGAGACCATTAACTATATCTCTTAGCGCAAAAAACCACAAATTATATCTCTTCTAGTAAGAGACCACATAATACACACACACACACACACACATACACACATATATATATATATTTATCCTTGTAAAAGACCAGACATTATTTCTTTTCTTGGAAGGGACTGCTTACTTATCTCTCCTTGAAATAGTCCAAAGAGTATATCTTCCATTGACACTAAAAAGACAAATGAGTTTTGAAAGATGAAGAAATTGACGCTGAGATACTGTAATACTCTGATTTTTGGGGTTTGTTCTTCAACTTTTATCCTTCACAATATGAAATAACAAAGATTTTAGCTGATGTCAAATTTTGTTTATAAAAGATCATGGGAGGTGGGGGGGGGGGGGGGTTGGGAGTGTGTGAGGGATTTGGTGAACGGGTAACGAAAACCACGGAACTTTTTTTTTCATTGTATTTGAAAACAAATCAAGGCGTATAATTAATCTATTATATCTATCTAATATATTTATCTATCTAATCTATTTATCTATCTTGTCTGTCCTGCCGATGATTTATTCCAGGAAATAAAACGGCCTGGTGCAGTGCCGACCACATATTTTGTCTAGTTACAAAGCTCTAACGTCACCAACACGTCAAATATTACTAGTTACCTGGCATAACCGGTTGCCGAGCAGGTTATGTCGCGAACTACACAGGCAGGTACTGATAACAGCCAAGTAAATGATGATTCGGTAAAGACGACTGATGGATACGCAGGGAGATTAAGGTATTCCCGTGCACTTGTCTTTATTCATTTTGCGCAGGTCGTTTCTAGGTACGCGACATTTTTGTATCACCTGCTGTCTAGGTTAACACCTGAATTGGCACACACTAGCACTTACTGGTGTTTGTCCAAACGTAGTTTATCGTATCTTTCCCGGTGTGGGGCTATTCCGCTCTCAAGTTACTTTGAACTCGTGTCCACACGCAGAAGAACCTCTTGAGAAGCTGTCATTGTGAACACTGCCGATTTATTAACAGAAAGCCCAAGATGTTTAACTTCTCGTTCTGCTTATTTACTTCCCTTCTGTCTTATTATTTCGTTAGTTTTTATGGCACTTTTTTTCCTAATTACAAGTTAATTCCTTCTTTCTGTCTGGGAATAGTTGCGCATAAAAAGTTAAAAGTAAAGTGCCCCAGTTACGCCAAGTGGTGTATAAGGAATATGGTGTTAGTGACAATACATTTTACAGACCTTCGGCACATGATTTTTTGGGGTAATGTGGTCGGTATTACGCCCGTGCCGCTTTACTTTCCTAGAAAAAAATCCGGTACTCATTAAAGGCTGGGTGAACCGGAAGCCGTCGATTGGGATCGAACCCTAACCCGTGTCCTTTGTAGTCCAAGTTCACTAACCACTGAGCTATCGCGACTCCCATAGTTGCGCATACTTAACCATTACATCTCTAGAGCCACAATAGCACGGCGGACTACTGAAGACATCAAATCTTTTCAGGGGAATAAATATACTTACAGCACTCGAGGGAAAAAATTACAAACAATCAACAACAGAAAAAAAAAAACAAAGAACAATACATGATCGGAAGCAGGATCGAACCGTGCACCTCGCACAACACCTTGCCACGAGAAACAAACGCTAGATCACTCGGCCAACATACCTCACCCCTGAAATTATTACTGACTGATCGCCTCGGAAGTTTCTCTCCAAAATAGTATTATTTATTATTATTTGTCACAGTCAACGAAGACAGGAAATCGCGTCTGACCCTGATTGGCGGCTTCCTGGTTTACCCAGCACTACATCATATTTTCTACACGCCACGATGCTCTTTCTTTGCCCTTCTTTCTATAATATCTCTTCACTATGATACTATTATAAAGCAGCTACATTGAAAAGAAAATGTTGCCACCACTAATGTCTCTCTAGTTGTGGAAATCAAAACTCATCAGAACAAACACAAAACTTAGACTATTCAAATCTAACGTGCTATCAACCCTTCCGTATTAATGTGAGAGCTAGAGAACAACAAGAGACATAGAAACAAAGTTGAACGCATTTGAAAATAAATGTCTGCGCAAATACTTGGTATAGCGTGGAACGAATTCAAAACAAACGAGGAAATTAAAGAAGTCGCCAATCAACCACTAATATCTTCAGTAATCAAGAAAAGACGATGGTCATATGTTGGACATGTGATGAGGAGAGATGACCGAATAGCAAAGCAAGCCCTCATGTGGGAAACAACAGGTAAGAGGAAAAGAGGAAGACCCATAGAGACACTGAGGAGAACATTGATGAGAGAGGCAAGAACAGCAGGAATCGGCTCCCTCAATGAGATAGGGCAGCTTGCACAGAAGAGAGACAAATGGCGAGATTTGATAAAAGATCTTTACACGGGTTGAAAACTGCTAGAATAAAAATTTAGATAAAAAGAGTATCTGGGTCTACGCCCTATAGGCCGGCTACGGCTCGAAAGGTCAATAGATGAATAGATAGAGTGTCTCTCTCTCCCTCTCTATCGCTCTCTTTCTCTCTCTCTCTCTCTATATATATATATATATATATATATATATATGTATATATATTATCCGTCCGTCTGCCTGTCTGTGCACTAAACAGAACAATTACCAAAGCGCCATTCACAGACGCCAAATGTACGTCTGGCTGATTCACAAATTTGCATAAAAAAAAAAAGCGAGACAGCAAAAACATGAACTGCTTGAATAAACGTCGTAGGCGTGTGGAAAAATGTTTGGTGAATTGGATTTTCTGAACCGGAAACAGAGTACAGTTTTGTCCCCTTAAAATAAACAGATGTCACGTGATTATAATACCTTGTAACCTACACTAAGGATCACATCGTACCTTGTACCATGTCGTAAAAGATTACTGATGAAGAATTATGGGTAAACAGTGTTCTTGTAGGATTTGTGTTTTACAAAGTCTCTGCTCTGTAGATCTTAAATAATGTCTGATGTGTAATTTATGTGATTGTAGGAGTGAGTGCAGCAGTAAAGGGGCAATTAAATTCACGGGACCTTTAGTTAAAATAGATGTTGCAGTGAAGAAAGACGGTGGTTAAAAACAGCGTTTTTGTCTTTAACATATTGGAAAGGAGAGGGATGTATCGGTTAAAATTTGGAAGAGAATGATGATTTAGTATATAGCATATTGGAAGGGTGTCCGGTTAGCGCAATCGATAAGGCGGTTGGCTTACCACGGCAACAGCCGGGGTTCGTTCCCTGGCGAGGACACCTGGGTTTTACTAATTCCCTAAAAAAATTAGTGGGAGCCGCGATAGCTCAGTGGTTAGTGAACTGGACTACTACGGACAAGGGGTAGGGTTCGATCCCAACCGACGGCTCCGGGTTCACCCAGCCTTAAATGGGTACCGGATTTTTTCTGGGAAAGTAAAGCAGCACGGGCGTAATACCGACCACATTACCCAAAAATCATGTGCTGAAGGTCTGTAAAATATAGGGTCACTAACACCATATTTCCCTATACGCCACTTGGCGTGACGGGGGGTACTTTACTTTTTTACTATATTGGAAGGGAAAGTAATTTAGTATATAGCATATTGGAAGGGAAAGGAATTTAGTATATAGCATATTGGAAGGGAAATGAATTTAGTAGTATATAGCATATCGGAAGGGAAAGGAATTTAGTATATAGCATACTGGAAGGGAAAGGAATTTAGTATATAGCATACTGGAAGGGAAAGGAATTTAGTATATAGTATTATAGCATACTGGAAGGGAAAGGAATTTAGTATATAGCATACTGGAAGAGAATAAGATCTAGTATTTAACATATTGAAGGGGAGATGATTTAGCATTTAACATATTGAAAGTGAGAAAGATTTAGCATTTAACATATTGGAAGTGAGAGAGATTTAGCATTTAACATATTGGAAGTGAGAGAGATTTAGCATTTAACATATTGGAAGTGAGAGAGATTTAGCATTTAACATATTGGAAGTGAGAGAGATTTAGCATTTAACATACTAGAAGGGAAGGGGTTTTAGCATTAAAAATATTGGAAGGGACAGAGATTTAGCATTTAACATATCTTAAAGGAGTTGGTTTTGCATTTAACATATTGGAAGCGAAGGATATTGAACATTTAAAATATTGGAAGTGCACACACACACACACACAAAACGAAGAAAAATAGTGATAAATATAGAGATGAGAAAATGTGACCATAAAAAATAAAGAAAGGGTAAGCAAGTACACGCCCTGATAGATGTAAGTGACTACATTTTTTCTTGACCACGGTACATTGATTGGGTGTGATGCATGTAACATCAAGCTGTTTTACTCTTCAGAAAATCTCTGGTACCTATTTGTAGAGGCTGTGCAAATCTGGGTGACAATTTCATAGGTGGAGTAAACAATTTATTTTGCCAGAGAAGCCAAAAATAGTTACGCTTTCGCCACCTACTCATTCCTATAAATTTAAATACATTTACATATTCGCCATGGCTACATTTGAAAAAGCAATACGAATTATTCTGACACGAGAATGGTGCAGATCTCTAGACCAAATCTGAATTTGACATGCGTTTAGTTGTTTAATCTTTTGGCTCGTTAAATAAAGTGCTTAAATATTTAAATGAACCTGGCCACTTGACTGCATCGCCTATGTTCGGTATGACCTTCATTCAATGTTTTTCATTCCAGCTTTAACGGAGATGTAACTATCGTACACTTGGAATAGCAAAATAAAAAAAAAATGAAAGAAAATTTATAAATATGGAAAGTGGTGTTGGTGTCAACATTTTTTTGTTTAACCATCGATTTTGGTTTTCAGATTGAGGCATATATGAATCATAAACATGAACAAGCATCATAATTAAGTACCGGGCCTGCTGGAGTAGGTGATTATATCTCCAGCTGTTCTCATCTCATTACATGGCCAACAAATGATGATTGTTTCTTCATAATATTGGAAATTAGTTCTCTTTTTGCTTTGACCTCTCTCAGAACATTTTCATTACTCTTCTTAGCTGTCCATGGTATTCTCAATATTCGTCTGTAAAACCACATTTCTACAGACTCCAGTGATTTTCTTGAGTGTTGTCCTATTGTCCATGATTCGCATCCATATGCCAAAACTGGCTCTACATAACATTTAAGAACTCTTTTTCTTGTTTCTATTGTCAAAAATGGATTGCATAGTATCTTCCTTGACACAACCTTGTCTAGCACCCTGTTTTATTTGTTGAAACATTCCCAATGGTTTCCAGTTCTTATGGCCGCTGTTTGTTGCCAGTACATGTTCTTTATTATTCTTAGATATTTGCTGTCTACGTTTATGCTTTCTAAAATTTTGATTATTACTTGGTGCTTTACATTGTCAAATGCCTTGATGTAATCTATAAAACATAGGTATAGACACAACATCAACCAAGATTATAAGGAAGCTGCATATATTTATTAACACCAGCTTAAGGAAAGCTAGGAATAGCCCCCCCCCCCCATAGAATATATAAGGAAACAACAGATAAAATGGTTTGGCCACGTGACAAGGCAGAAAGAACAAAACACAACACAACGAGCTTTCAACAAACGTTGTGAGAACACCAGACCCAAGGGTCGACCACGAAAAGGTGGGTCGATGGAATATTAGAAGCACTAGGAAACATAACAACAGAAGAGCAAAAGACCGCAAATTATATCTCCCCTCAACGCTGAAAGGCAAATGAGAAAAGAAAGAAGAAGAAGGAGCTTAAGGAAGGTAATTAGTTAGTGATGTCTAGACACAAATAAAAGTTGAACGTCAATTGCTCATGAACGGAAAAAATATGAGTACCTCCGAATACGGAGTTATCTGCCTGTGCGGCGAGGGACCCCTGTGCACACGGTTGCCAGGGAAAAACGGATTAACACGTAAAATTCAGTTCCTAGTTGCTAGGGACTTCGTCAGAGGTGAAAGCTGGTGAACGCAAAAAATAATAAATAAAAAATAAAATGTAAAAGAAGTTGTTATCTGTGACGAAGACGAAACCAGACCACAGTCAAAGAAATTATAAGTTTAAGGCGATGAGCATATATATGACATACGTTTCGAAAGCCAGATGCAAGCATTGCTAGACAAGCTCTCATCTGTAACCAAGAGAAAGAGTAAACAGGTCATACATATTGAAACACTTGGAGACGATACCTGAAGACATGTATCACATGATTAATTGCATCTGGAGAATATTACAGAAGACAAAAATGGCACAAATGATTGGATAGCTCTCGTTAACAATTTTTATTTATCTCAGTAGTATATATATATATATATATATATATATATATATATATATATGTAACAAGCAAAACAGATAGACAAGAGTGTTGCAAGCATTACACCAATGTCGTCTTTTAGTCAGACACATTTCAGAGCAATTTAAGGCTGGGTGAACTTATTTATTACCTGTCGATTGGGATAGTACACAATCTCTTGTCCTCAGTAGATCAGTTCGCAAACTACTGGGCTTTGGTGGGGCTACACTTACGCCGCAACGTGAGAGAAACACTGTTCATTAGAGCATTACAAAGTCCAACATCTAGATAGTCTGTGGGTTGAGAAGATGACAACGTATGTGCATGCGGTCTCTAGACCACCAGCCCCTATATTGTCATATCTCTAGACCACCAGCCCATATATTATCCTATCTCTAGACCACCAGCCCCTATATTGTCATATCTCTAGACCACCAGCCCATATATTATCCTATCTCTAGACTACCAGCTCATATATTAATCTATCTCTAGACCACCAGCCCACCATATATTATCCTATCTCTAGACCACCAGCCCATATATTAATCTATCTCTAGACCACCAGCCTCTATATTGTCATTTTTCTAGACCACCCAGTCCCTATATTTTCATTTCTCTAGACCACCTAGCTCCCCCTTCCCCTGCCACGCATTTTTACCCCACCTAAAAAGCAATGCCCTATTTCTAACCTGCTGTTGTCAAGAATGTTTAAGACGTGGCATTTGTTGGTCTAACATCCAACACATGCGCTCACGGGCTTAACCATCACCCCTTTTGTTGTCACAAACTCACACGTGCCCTGGGCAATTTTTTTCTAAACCAGTCTTGAGACTTCTAGAAAAATCACACACTCATGCCACAGACATTGTTATAAACCCTCGAAGCACGGACCGAAAGAAGACAACGATAATTGTTCCATTCCATTCAATTGTGCCTTCAAGACCCACTCGAAGGCAGCAGTAACTTCTTCAATCTCAATTCTAACACTAGAGATTGCCTTGAGAGTAATCGGAATTCTACTTTGCAGTGGTTCTTATCCTTAACTCGGTCGAGCTGTCTCGCCACAGTTACATAATGGGAGTAGTAGAATTAGCTAAAGGTTATCAACTCCTCCCCTACTCATACATTTAATATTTTCTTTCTTTCTTTCTTTCTTTCTTTCTTTCTTCTTTCTTCCTTTTTTCTTTTCTTTCTTTTTTTCCTTTCTTTCTGTTATATATTATTAGTATAAGAAAAGAGTTATCGGAGTCACATTATAACGTATACCCTTGATCAACTGCCCAAAAAGGCTGGCGATAAAGAGCTCGTGATAAAGCCACCATCAACTAGTTCAGGACACGACAGATTGAGACGTCATATGTGCTACAGATACCGGACTGACCATACACATGGAGCACTGGCCTTGGTGACATCTGGTAATCTCTTGAAGAGCTGCCACGTGCGCAGAGAGCGTCGCTAGCGTGCTGGCCTGGCGATAGAGGAGTGTGGCGTTATCTAGTCGATAAATTGAACAACAAAATGGGTTCCAGGCTCAAATTATGGGGACAGTAAATAATCAACAGCAGGATGAGCATTGGCCTCCTCGCTAGAAATGGTGCGGCTGCTGCTACAAAGTAAAAAATAAAAGTAAAGAGCCCCATTTCCTCCAAGTGGCGTATACGGAATATGGTGTTAGCGACCATAACTTTTACAGACCTTCAGCATGATTTTTGTGGAAATGGGTCGGTATTACGCCCGTGCCGCTTTATTTTCCCAGAAAAAAAAGGTGCCCACTTAAGGCTGGGTGAACCCGGAAGCCGTCGGTTGGGATCGAACTCTATCTCTGCGGCCTGCTGTGGTTAAGTTTATTTCTTCAATCTTCTACAGCACCAAGACATGTAACGGGGCATCATTTACAATTTATATACGTAGAAATATGAACGAAACGGCACATGATAGTATAAATAGCTCCTTTCTGTTAAAAGTTTTATTAAGAGGTCAAGTACCTTGAGCTGACTGCTGGCTCTTTGTTTGAATCGTCAATGTGGACATCACTTGAAAAGAAAAACTACTTTCTTACAACACAAAATAATGGCCATTATTTAAGAACAATTATCTGCAGGGCATTATCTTATTTATGGAGTTTGTCGTGGGAGGTGTGTGGTGGTGGGGGTGGGGGGAGGGACGACGGTTTATAGGGCAGGAGAATAAAGGTTACTTAACCAGTGCAGTCGCCAAGAGGTGTTCGGGTCAAACTGTTTATTTTACTTTCGATATAACAAAAGAAAGAATTGTGTGACGTCACCACGGCTCGAACGTTTAATCTCATGATTTCATCATCATTGAGTGCCGTCTCCGCATCGAAGGTTGGCAAACCATTGAGCGCACATTCAATCTGTCTCTAGCTTTGATGCTACAGATTGTATAGGTTGACTTGTCCATCTTTTGATGTCATGTTAGTTTTGGAATGCCTCTTTTACCGTGTATTTTCCTTCCAATATTATTTATTAGGCTGTATGTCTTTATCAAGTCCCACAATTTCATTTGTTCTTGTTCTCATTGTGTTTAGTAGTGATATCTATTAATTTCTAGTTGTTTTAAGAGTTCATCTTGTTTTCTTTTCTTCCATCAAATTCTACTACGTCTAGAAATCCACATTTCAAAGGCTTCAATTTCTGTTCTGTTTTCTTGTCTAATGTCCATGTTTTCTGCACACCACACAGGAATATTGGGAAGTAATATTTGTTATTCTTAATTTTAGCCCTGGTGTTATTTGTTTTGATGTTGGTATATTTTTCATGGCATTAAAATTACTTTTTGCCATTCCTATTCTTTTGTTTATTTCAGTTGTACATTTCCATCACTGGTTATAGTGTGTCCCAGGCAGTTGTAGCTCTGAACTGTTTCCAGGTGTATTCCTTTAATTTTGATATTTAATTGTAGGTCTTGAGAATTTTCTTTGTTTATGATCATAGTTTTAGTCTTTTTGATATTATATATATATATATATATATATATAGTCCATATTTTTTGCTTGTGATGTTTATTACATTAAGTAATTATTGTAGATCTTTAGGATTTTCTGCTAGTAGAACAGTATCATCAGCATATCTTAGGTTATTGATTATTTTCCATTAATGTTTAGGCCTGGCATCTCTGTGAATGTTTTAAAGATTTGCTCAGTGTATAGATTGAACAAGCTTGGTGATAGGATGCATCCTAGTTTGGAACTCTCCTGGTTTGAAACACTAGTTATCGTCTCAGCCACCGTTTACCTTAGTGTCCATTAGCACAAGGAAATATTGGATATATTCACTACCATCATATGCTGTTCCCCGTGCTGATTATGATCACTCACAAGCTAAAAGCGAGAGTTGCTTGCTTGCTTTTTTACTTGCTTGCTTACGTTCGCCCGATGACTGAAGGAGTACACCTCCTCATCATCCGACCTTAAGATGACGTTAAGTGGGCGCGTCTGCGTGTGTTGCGGTTTGCAGTAAAACTGTGATATTTGCGCATTTCGGCCCAGCCATCCGACTTCAGCTTGTTATTTTTGAGTACAGGGCTGTCTTCCCTCTTTGATCTCTACTCGCTTGGCCAGACTAGACAGGTTAGTCTGTTACTAGAGGCACCACGGAGAGGTGGAATAGGGTCTAGATGGTTCTGGTTCACCGATCCTGTCGCAAACCATCAGCTGTGGGTCGCTGACAACTTCCAGCTCTGCTGCTGGAAGGCGACTTTGCCTCCGGTGAGAGTTGATCACCAAAGAAATGAAATGTCTCTTTAAAAAGCACTTGGAGTGACCAAAAGAGACATAAATAGAAATGCAACGATAATAGAAAGTATAGGCACAGAACAGATTTTGAGCAACATATATAGAACAAATATCATGAAGATACAAGTCTTCATTAATGGACCCTTGCACAGAATAAATGGATGGAAATGATAGAACAAAATCACTAACATAGAATTAAAGACAAGTACCAGTCTAATATTAATGGATAAAGAGATGCAGTAATGACGATGCGCTGGATAGGACACACATTGCGAAAGTTAATTGAGAATATTATTATCATCATCATCTTGTGCCTTCTCCGAAACGAAGGTTGGCGACCATGGATCGCCATTCTACTCTGTTCTTGCTTTGATGGTGCAGGCTGACATAGATTGACTTGTCCATCTTTTGATGTTACTCGTCCATGTTAGTCTTGGTCTGCCTCTGCCTCTTTTACATTGTATTTTTCCTTCCAATATTACTTTTAGTAGGCTGTTGTGTCTTTTAACATGCCCCAAAATTTCATTTGTCTTGTTTTAATTGTGTTTAGTAGTCTCTTGTTATTTTCAGTTGTTTTAAAACTTCATCGTTGTTATCTTTTGTTTCCATCCAATTCTACATATTCTACTATTATACAACAGGCCCTTTTATTGAAATCCACAGGAAAAAGCCAAGGAGGAAGATCAAAATATTGTCGGAGAAGACAATTGGAAGCAGAGATGAAGATGGTGTGGTAGACATGGAACGATCTTTTAAAAGTGACAAGAAACAGAACGGCTTGGAAAGTGTTTTTGGAAGACCTATGCTCCATAGGAAGCTGAAAGGTAGAAGAAGAAACAAGACATAGACCAAATAGTAAAGTTTCTCCCACCATGAGAGAATGTATTATCTTCTTATAATAAAGAGGGAATATATAAACAAATGAGAAAGACCCCAAAAAGCTCGCAGCAGAATAGAGGGACGTCATGAAAACGCTACAGTATAACAAGCCACTGAGACTTCTAGATGAGGGAGAGCTAAAGATTTTATCTTCCTCGACATATATAGTGGAAGTGAAGAAGAAGAGAAAAATAAAGAGTAGTAGAAGAGAAAGAATAAGACGATGATGTTGATAAAGAAGTCGATGACCATGATTATGAAGAAGAAAGAACAAGAATATAGAAGGAAAAAATGAAGAATAATTATGAAGAGTAATTATGAAAGAATAAGATAAAAGAACAAAAAAAAGAAGAGGATAAGAAAAGAGAGGAGGAAAAAAAAGTGAAGAAAATGATGGTAATGGAAAAAATATGAAAGAAAAAATGAGAATAAAGAAATAAAAGGATAAAAAGAGACAAAATAAAAGAAGAAATGGAGGAGAAGATGAAAAGGAAATGGAAGAAGGCAAATTATGAAAAATGGGGAAAAAATCAGAAAGTAAAATAAGAAAAAAATTAAGAAGGAAAAAGAAGCAGTAGAAGAATAAACATATATTTTTCAAATGAGATTAAATGGGAAAAAAAAGAAATATAGGAACTAACAAGGGAAAGACAAAATCATTTTATGAGAAGAAGAAAATTAAGAAAAGAAAAAAACAAGAGAGGGAAAAGGCAGAGAAGAAAAAGCTCTGAAAGTAAACAACGATAAGTAATAAAAAGAACGAATAAATATAATAAATAAAGATAAATAATACAAAGTTAATTTATATATATATATATATATATATATATATATATATATATATATATATATATATATATATATGTGTGTGTGTAAACCACTTATGAGAATGTCGATGTTGTTGTAAATCTCATTAAAGTTATTACTTGGAATTTCACCTCACTTTAGCTAACAATAGTCTGGGCTGACTGTTGATGTCGGGGCCTATTCGTCACTGGCGGGGCGTGTTCACAAGACGAGTGACCTTTAAGTGTGACCACTTATCTGGCTATAAAACCTCCCGAGGTCACAGCGGAACGATTTAAATTGTTCGCGGAATTTTCATTTTTACCGACGTTCCTAAATTAGATCCGAAATTTTGGCTGGTGTCCCACGCCGACCTGGGACAAATTGGGTTACAATGAGGGTGCTTGTTTGCGTTCGCCCGATGACTAAAGGAATACACCTTGTTGTCATAATGACGTTAAGTGGCGTGAATGCGTGTTGTGTTGTGGGTTATAGTCATCATCATCGTGTGCCTTCTCCGCAACGAAGGTTGGCTACCATGGATCGCCATTCTACTCTGTTTCTTGCTTTGATGGTGCAGGCTGACATAGATTGACTTGTCCATATTTTGATGTTACTCGTCCATGTTAGTCTTGGTCTGCCTCTGCCTCTTTTACCTTGTATTTTTCCTTCCAATATTACTTTTAGTAGGCTGTTGTGTCTTTTAACATGCCCAAAAATTTCATTTGTCTTGTCTTAATTGTGTTTAGTAGTTCTTTTTTATTTTCAGTTGTTTTAAAACTTTATCGTTTGTTATATTTTGTTTCCATCCAATTCTAACTAATCTTCTATAAATCAACATTTCAAAGGCTTCAATTTTCTGTTCTGTTTTCTTGTCTAATGTCCATGTTTCTGCACCATACAGGAATATTGAGAAGACGTAACATTTTGCCATTCTTAGTTTCAGCCCTGCTGATATTTGTTTTGTTGTTAGTATATTTTTCATGGCATTAAAATTACTTTTTGCCATACCTATTCTTTTGTTTATTTCAGTTTGCATTTTCCATCATTGGTTATAATATGTCCCAGGTAGTTGTAGCTCTGGACTGTCTCCAGATGTATTCCCTCAACTGTGATATTTAATTGTAGGTTTTGAGAATTTCTTTGTTTATGATCATAGTTTTAGTCTTTTGATATTCATTTCTAGTGCATATTTTTTGCTTGTTATGTTTATCACATTAAGCAATTGTTGTAGGTCTTTAGGATTTCTGCTAGTAGAACAGTATCATCAGCATATCTTAGGTTATTGATTATCTTTCCATTAATGTTTAGAGCCTGGCATCTCTGAGATGTTTTAAAGATTTGTTCAGTGTATAGATTGAACAAGCTTGATGATAGGATGCATCCTTGTCTTACTCCTCTTTTTATGTCCATGGGTGTAGAGTTCTCCTTGTTATATCTTATTATTGCTGTTTGCTCCCAGTACAAATTACATATTAGTCGTATGTCTGTGTCGTCTAGATTCATATACTTTAGCAGCAGTCTATAAGTTGGTTATGGTATATTCTATCGAAAGCTTTGGATTGGTTATAGTAAAACTGCCATATTGGCGCATTTTGACCCAACTCTTCCGACTTCAGCATTGAGGGCCTCCGTTTGTGGGTGACTGGGTGGAAGTCAATTGTCATTGCAGTGGTGAATTAGATGACTACTTTAACTCATGTATTTCATCTCGCCTAACTCATCTTACCGCATAGTGTCTTAACTCATCTTATTCTGATTATCATTATAGTTTATTCATTCCTTCATTTATTTATTGTTCATTATTATTATTATGGAAATGTACCAGTCAAACACCAGTGGATAAAGAGATACAGCGAAGACGATGGCCCTGGATAGGACACACACTACAGAAGCCAACTGAGAGTATTACACAACAGGCCCTTTTTTGGAATCCCCAGGGGAAAAAGACAAAGAGGAAGACCAAGGAATTCTTGGAGAAGACAGATAGAAGCAGAGATAAATATGATGGGGAAGACATGGAATGATCTCAAAAGAATGGCAAAAAACAGAATGACTTAGAAAGTGTTTGTTGAAGACCTATGCTCCACTGGGAGCTAAAAAGGTAGAAGAAGATTATTATTGAGAGCCGCGATAGCTCAGTGGTTAGTGAACTGGACTACAAAGGACAAGGGGTAGGGTCGATTCCAACCGACGACTTCCGGGTTCACCCAGCCTTAAATGGGCACCGGATTTTTTCTGGGGAGGTAAAGCGGCGCGGGCGTAATACCGACCACATTACCCCGAAAATCATGTGCTGAAGGCCTGTAAATTTTATGGTCACTAACACCATATTCCCTATACGCCACTTGGCGTGACGGGAGTACTTTACTTTTTACTTTCTTTAACTCATCTTATTTCTTCTCGCGTTACTCATCTTACCGCATCTTGTCTTAACTCATCGTATTCTCATTATTGTTTATTCATCCATTCCTTCATTTATTTATTGTTTATTATTATTATTATTATTATTATTATATTTGTTCGGCACAAAACAAAGCCTAAAAAATACACAATAGCCTCCACTAGACCATCTGACAAGACGAAAAGAGCCGAATATTATTATTATTCATTTTGCCAGCTTAATATTAACGTTTGTTGTTTACTTGTTTATTTGCTGCTAGGATCATCATCCCCGCATACCTGATGAATCCATAGGTGTTTCGGTATCCGCCACGAGAAAATCGAAGGAGAATCTTGGCTCAGGTGAACGAAGTCCGTAGCACGGCCTGAAATCCACTAACTTTTCTTATTGCACCTTATTTTTTCGTTATCTAAACGAATTTGTCTGATTGTATTTCACAAAACATTATCTTATCTTTATTTAATCTTAACTAACTAATTTGTATCGTCCTTTTAGTTCTACTATATCTTGTCTTATCGTATCTTGTCTTGTCTTCGTGACAATGTTTTGCAGTTTGGACAGTTCAGTAGACGAGAGGTAAATGACGCAGCCAAAGGATGTGAGATAGTGGCGTGTCGTCATTAACAGAAACTTTGACTTCATATACATTATTTACCTATTGTCTGTTGGACTTTTCGCACTGCTGGTCACAGCCCTGCACCCTTTATATATATATATATATAGAGAGAGAGAGAGACAGAGAGAGAGAGAGACAGGGTTGTTTTAAAATGGTATTTAACTTATGTATTTATTATATTTATATTTATTACATCTAAGGAGAGAGAGAGAGGGGTCAAAACGCTCAACAGTATCTGGGCTGAAAGTAGTCAGCGACTCATAGCTGACTGCTCGCGTTAGGATTAGCTGCAGCAGCTTATCAAAATGTTGCTCCATCTCTACGCAGTGCCTTTAGAAACAGAATAGTCTATAAGACAAACCAGGTGTCTAAAAATGCTTTGCTGAATCAGATGTTTTGGGTGAAAGGGCGCAAAATATCGCATCTTACTGTAAAAGATAATAAAACGCATTTATGCTTATTTAACGTTCTTTCAAGGACGAACGACTGGGACTATCTTTACCATTCTTCTCCTCCAGCGATCAGCTATTGCTATGGGACTACCTTTACCGTTCTTCTCCTTCACCGGATTAGCTTTTGCTATGGGACTACCTTTGCCGTTCTTCTCCTTCACGATAAGCTATTGCTATGGTACTACCTTTACCATTATTGTCCCTCAGCGATCAGCTATTGCTATTTGACCACCTTTACCATTCTTCCCCTTCACCGATCAACTATTGCTATTTGACCACCTTTACCATTATTGTCCTCAGCGATCAGCTATTGCTATTTGACCACCTTTACCATTCTTCCCCTTCACCGATCAACTATTGCTATTTGACCACCTTTACCATTCTTCCCTTCACCGATCAGCTTTTGCTATGGGACCACCTTTACCATTCTTCCCCTTCACCGATCAGCTTTTGCTATGGGACCACCTTTAACCATTCTTCCCCTTCACCGATCAGCTTTTGCTATGGGAACCACCTTTACCATTCTTCCCCTTCACCGATCAGCTTTTGCTATGGGACCACCTTTACCATTCTTCCCCTTCACCGATCAGCTTTTGCTATGGGACCACCTTTACCATTCTTCCCCTCACACCGATCAGCTATGCGTTGAGACATTTATCCCAGCTTGGGTCACGAACAAGACGGTGCGTTTGAGGTCTACACCGATTCCCCATAACTTGTCATACAGGATTATTTCTCTGGTCATATTTGTGTTCATGGGGCATTGAAAGTGCTGCAGTCCTATAGGATATGGTCTTGAGTTTGTCTGGATGCTCCACAATCTCATGTTGCGAATTCACCGAGCCCTATCTTGTGTAGATGTGCTCTGATAATACAGGGACCTGTTCTGAGTCTGAATATCTTGGCCTGCTCATGTCTGCTGAGTTTAAGATGTCATGTTCTTTCTCATATTTCCAATATAACTCTCAACTTCTTCTTTCCTTCATCATCTGCCTTTTTTAGCGTCGAGGGGAGATATAATTTGCGGTCTTTTGCTCTTCTGTTCGCCTCTGCTGCTGTTATGTTTCCTAGTGCTTCTAATATTCCATCCATCCATCTTTTACGTGGTCGACCCTTGGGTCTGGTGTTCTCACAACGTTTGCTGAAGGCTCGTTGTGATTTGATCTTTCTGCCTTGTCGCGTGGCCAAACCATTTTATCTGTTGTTTCAACTCTCAACTGCCTTTTTAAAATTGTGTTCCTTTTATTCTGTTTAGTTTTCCTACCGTCAGTTTTACTGTAGCCCCCCCCCCCCCCCAAAAAAAAAAAAACTGCGCCCATCCCTAAGAAATTGATTTTAATTACTCGAAGACATTTGCAAGCATCCTCACCATCAGGCAAAGTTATCTCACTCCAGGGATCCGGATAATTGAGCTGAAGAGGCGCAAATGAAAATGCATCATGATAAAATATACAATTAACCATAATCTAGGATCAAGTGCAAAGCCACCTGTGGATTTGGCTTTCATGTGTTTGAGCGGGTCACAATATTCGTCCCAACCCCACAAAATAGATGCAACATCATAGTAGTGAAGTCGATGTCATCACAGTGAAGTCGGTGTCATCGTAGTGAAGTGTGTCATCGTAGTGAATGTCATGTCAGTCGTAGTAGAAGTCGGTGTCATCATAGTGAAGTCGGTGTCATCATATTGATCGGTGTCATCGTAGTGAAGTCGGTGTCATCATATTGAAGTCGGTGTCATCATAGTGAAGTCGATTTCATCATAGTGAAGTCGGTGTCATCGTAGTGAATTCGGTGTCATCATAGTGAAGTCGGTGTCATCATATTGAAGTCGGTGTCATCATAGTGAAGTCGTTGTCATCATAGTGAAATCGGTGTCATCATAGTGAAGTCGGTGTCATCATAGTAAAGTCTAATTAATTTTTATTATTACCCACATTCACTGAAGTCTGTAGAAATGTGGTTTTACAGAAGAATGTTGAGAATACCATGGACAACTAAGAAGAGTAATCAAAACTTTCTGAAAGAGGCCAAAGCAAAAAGCGAGCTAATTTCCAATATTAGGAAGAAACAATCATTATTTTTTTGGCCATGTAATGAAAAGAGAACAACTGGAATATATTGTAACAACTGGAAAAATTGAGGGACGAAGAGATAGAGGGAAGCAAAGAGAAAAAAAATACCAGACAGCTTAAGAGCATGGCTTGTCAGAAGGTCAACAACAGAAATGATAAATAATTTTCGAGATCGAAAGTTGTGGAGAGACATGATCACCTACGCAAGCAGGCCCGGCACTTGATGACGATGATTACACACCTGCAAACTGTTGTACTTGTTGTACATCAACTTTGTCTTGATTCCGCCCCCTGCTATTGTGAGATACTGCGCGCTGTTTTAACCCTTTTGCGTGCGCAAAGACCCATACATGCACGCTATACTGTTATCATTAATTAGGTCTCTCTTCAAAAAATAATTGGTAGACATGTTTTTTTTTTGGAGAAAAGAATGTAAAGACAAACTTAAATGTTTAATTGGTAATACAGGTATTTAAGAATCCATTAATAATAGGGGATGGTGAATATTAAAGTGCCAAGAAGAAGGGAAAGCTGTATTAAGCTAATCAGAAATACAATATAGAGAGCTAAGTGTGGGTGTGTGCGCGCGCGCATATGTGTGTGATGGAAATATTAAATAACTACAAGAAATGTTAGTATGGAACTATGTCGCAGATGCCTTTCACGACAGCAGTGTTACCAATTAATCACTCATAAACTGTGATCACTTGTAAATTGTAATCACTCATAAACTGTGATCACTTGTAAATTGTAATCACTCATAAACTGTGATCACTTGTAAATTGTAATCACTCATAACTGTGATCACTTGTAAATTGTAATCACTCATAAACTGTGATCACTTGTAATTGTAATCACTCATAAACTGTGATCACTTGTAAATTGTAATCACTCATAAACTGTGATCACTTGTAAGTTGTAACACTCATAAGTGACACTTGTAATGTATCACTAAACTGTGATCACTTGTAAGTTGTAATCACTCATAAACTGTGATCACTTGTAAATTGTAATCACTCATAAACTGTGATCACTTGTAATTGTAATCATAACTGTGATCACTTGTAAATCACTCATAAACTGTGATCACTTGTAAATTGTAATCACTCATAACTGTGATCACTTGTAAATTGTAATCACTCATAAACTGTGATCACTAAATTGTAATCACTCATAAACTGTGATCACTTGTAAATTGTAATCACTCATAAACTGTGATCACTTGTAAATTGTAATCACTCATAAACTGTAATCACTTGTAAATTGTAATCACTCATAAACTGTATCACTTGTAATTGTAATCACTCATAAACTGTGATCACTTGTAAATTGTAATCACTCATAACTGTGATCACTTGTAATTGTAATCACTCATAAACTGTAATCACTTATAAATTGTAATCACTCATAAACTGTAATCACTTATAAACTGTGATCACTTGTAAATTGTAATCACTCATAAACTGTACTCACTTGTAAATTGTAATCACTCATAAACTGTAATCACTTGTAAATTGTAATCACTCATAAACTGTAATCACTTATAAATTGTAATCACTCATAAACTGTACTCACTTGTAAATTGTAATCACTCATAAACTGTACTCACTTGTGAATTGTAATCACTCATAAACTGTAATCATTTGTAAATTGTAATCACTCATAAACTGTACTCACTTGTAAATTGTAATCACTCATAAACTGTACTCACTTGTAAATTGTAACCATTCCTAAACTGTAATCAGTCGTTAATTGTAATCACGTGTATTTGCAAGGTGAGAGAAGGAATTTCCGTTTTGAATGACATAATAATAAATATATTTTGTTGTTAAGAGTAGATTCAACTTACAGATCGACTGATTATTTCAACAAAGCCACAGAAATAAGACGAAGACGAGTTGGTACGAACAGCTTCTATGTTGTCATTCTGGCAAGCACTATTATCAACGACACACTGCGGTGTGATCTGTCAATCCAACATTGACAGATTCAATAAAGAAAGAAGCTGCTCAGTAAATCTGAGTTAAACAACATCCAGTTAAGACACTAATATTTTGTCCATTCTTTGTGGCGTACAATATGTTGCTCGATGGCGCTATAGGAATGAATAGACGTTATCATCATTATCAAATACCATGCCTGCTGACGTAGGGCCTCATGTCTCTCTTTCGATCTCGACAGTTATTTATTATCATTTCTGTTTTTGACCTTTTGCCAAGCCATTCTCTAAAGATGTGTGGTATCCTTTCTCTTTGCTTCCTCTGTCTCTTCGTCTCTCAATTTTCCCAGTTATCTAAACAGACCAGACGTCCCGACTTTTCCGGTCAGTCCCGATTTTTTACTGCTTTTTTAACCTTTGCCCCGATTTGTTAAAATACATTAGGGACACAAACGTTGACCAATTTTGCCAATATGGTAAACGTCTCGACACAAAAATATACACTATTCCATTGTTTTGTTTTGAACATGCTTTTGAAAAGTTGAACTGGCTGTTCATTTGGCGAAACAGTAACAGTAAAATACACTCCAAGTTTTAAATATTGTATACTGAAACTGAAACTCAACAAGTAGCATCTTTGCGGCCACGACATTTGATATTTGTATATTCATTGTGTTACTTTTGTTTACCGACGAACTAATTCTTTGTGTGTGTGTGTGTGTGTGTGTGTGTGTGTGTGTTTGTTTAGTGATAGAGGTTATTGCATTCATTATGTTTTATTTACATTGTGCTATTATACATTTACATGACATTTTAATGTTTAAGAACTTATGCTAGAACTAGATATTTTGATGGGACACCTTGAGGAGGTGGAGTGAGATCTTGATCAGCTTTCGCTCGCTGACTACTTTCAGCCTAAGTGTTGTTTGGCGTTATGGCCCTACGGCGCTTATAATGCCAGTGAAGAGAAACAAAACAAACTCTACCGGCGCATGTAACACGGTCTAACGGACCGGTCAAGGTCAGGTTTCCAGAAGAGAAATAGTGAACAGTGGAAGACGAAGATGGCGACAAGGGATGTAATGAACTGATGATGTCACAACGACTGGAGAAGAAACGCGTGCGAATGAAGAAAGAGACTAAACACTACAGGGAAGAATAGAGAAAAAAAAACTGAGAGTTATTCATTGTGTCGACGCCCTAGCCTACTAAGACACAGTAGCCTATTAAAAGTAATCTTAGAAGGAAAAATACAAGGTAAAAGAGGCAGAGGCAGAGCAAGTCTAACGTGGACGAGCAACATCAAAAGATGGACAAGTCAGCCTATGACAATCAGCACTATCCAGGTAAGAGACAAAGCGGAATGGCGGTCCATGGTAGCCAACCTTCGATGCGGAGACGGCACTCAATGATGATGATGTTGACGCCCCAACGATTTGCAGAGAAACTAAGGAATTAAGTAAGTAACCATACATGCACATACAAACTATACACATACAATTAGATAATGGGGGTGAATATGAATAGTAACCATACATGCACATACAAACTATACACATACAATTAGATAATGGGGGTAAATATGAAATAATGCACAATTTTAATTAAAAAAAGACAGCTGTCTTTCTTTCAGCGTCTGCCCAGCGATTACTACACGTCATACCGACCATAAAAATTGCGCTGAAATCAACGTATAAAGGCATTGTGTTGTGAGTCTACACCAAGCTGCATCTTTTCCAAAACAAAACATCGAATTTTCCGCAACATTTTGTCGTCATTGTACAATCATTTGGTATGACCACTTAGTTAGTCCCAATCTTCAATGGAAAAGTTAAATAAATGTCTTGACTATTTGGTTCACTGATTCTGACGCAAGTAGTTGAATGTCAGATGTGAGTCACAGCCCGTCTTCAAATATCGGACATCCTAGGTACAAATCTTTAAATTCTTAACGATAGTAATGATTTATGTTCATGAGGAGACTCACCTTCAAGCTCAGAACAGGCCACAGTGGCTCAAGGGCAGACCCACACAAGACAAAAATCAATAACTTTGCAACATGCGATTGTGGAGCACCCAGACAAACTAAAGACCATATCCTTCAGAACTGCAGAACTCTTAACACCCTAAGAATGCGAACATGACCCACAGACACAAGCTTGCATGGCAAGTTATGAGAAACCTTTGAAGAGCTCAATCTCATCATCTATTATTGGTGACCCAAGCTGGTCTAAACGTCCAAACGCACACACACTAGTAGCTGATCGCTGAATTAGAATATTTCTTTTTTCTTTAAAAATCCAAAAATAGCTAGTAAGGCCGTTATTACAGAACAATACAAAATATTTTTACAATATCAAACTGTGAAATCTTATGTGCAAAATATAAATAAAAGGAATGACATCACATTTGCTCTCGAAGCGAACACCATCCAAACTAGATGCAGATCTGGCTTATGAAAGTAGATCATCTGATCACATCACTCAATTTCTCTGTTCTGCCTAGCCTCCTTTTTTCCCTCACTTCATGCTCAATGAATAATGTGGAGATTAATTTTAAACATAACTAGGCCAAATGTAAGCTTTGAGATGTCATACAGTTGAACAGATCATAAATCAAACAATCTATTTAAAATAAATATTTCTATTTACCCAAGCCAAAATGGCAATTCCCATTAACATTGTGCTGTACAAGAACGTGTGTTCTACTACAAAGAGATTCTAAAACACGAACTTGCAGAAAGAATTTTATTAAACCGTTCATTTACCAGCCAGAGATGAGACAGATTCTGACGGATGATGTATTGACTTGCTAAATACAAAGCGGCCAGATCCTGTTAGGTCAGACATCAAGATTTCTGTCACGAGGGCTACAGATTTACGAGTGGTTGACGTGCGGGACGGCAGTGATAATGACGTGAGTAGCCGGGGATGAAGAAAAGAACAGACACGGACAACCGCCAAAAGTCGGCAAGTAACAATGGAGTGTTGACGCCCTGATGTTGGCAGAGCGGTATAGCATTCAGTGACATTCACCGATTGAATTCTGGGCAGAATAAGTGGCATTATATTACTGCTGCCTAGGATGGCAGAAAGAGGGTTGGTTAAAGTTGATCACGATGCTAGAAGAGTCAATATATCAAGTTGTGAAAATATAAGAATATGAGTATATTATGATTTTCAACATAAAAAAGAGGCATTACGAACGGCTATATTACGAGAAGAGACATTACAACTAGTTCTGATATCACAAGAAGCATTATGATTGACTATGATAATGGGAATCATTTATAGTGAGATTATTTTAAGATCCATAAGGGGCATACATGGGATAACAATTGGAGGTCATAATAAAAATAATCTAAGGTATGCTGATGATACAGTCTTAATCGCTAAGAGTGAAAATAAGTTACAAGAAATGTTAGACATTATAGTAAAATAAAGCAAAAATAAATAACTCCGTCTTAATAGCAAAAAGACAGAAGTAATGATAACAACAAAGAAAAAAGACATCACCTCAGTGCAAAATAAAGACAAGTGGAACAATATTAAAACAGGTAAAGGAATTTAAATATTTGGGAACTTTGTTAACCTCAGACGGAAGATGTACAAAAGAGGTGAGATGTAGAATGGCTCATGCAAAAGCAGTTTTCCAAAAATGAGGAAGATACTGTACAATCCATTTTTGACAATAGAAACAAGAAAAAGAGTTCTTAAATGTTATGTAGAGCCAGTCTTAACATATGGATGCGAGTCATGGACAATAGGACAACAGACAGGAAAATCACTGGAGTCTGTAGAAATGTTGTTTTACAGAAGAATGTTGTGAATACCATGGACAGTTAAGAAGAGTAATGAACACGTTCTGAAATAGGCCAAAGCAAAAAGAGAGTGTATTACGTTTAACTATGATGGTAGAAGTGAGAGCATTACGTTTAACTATGATAATAGAAGAGAGAGAGCATTACGTTTAGTTATGATAATAGAAGAGAGAGCATTACGTTTAGTTATGATAATAGAAGAGAGAGCATTACGTTTAGTTATGATAATAGAAAGAGAGCATTACGTTTAGTTATGATAATAGAAGAGAGAGAGAGAGAACATTACGTTTAGTTATGATAATAGAAGAGAGAGCATTACGTTTAACTATGATGGTAGAAGAGAGAGCATTACTTTTAACTATGATAATAGAAGAGAGAGCATTACGTTCAGTTATGATAATAGAAGAGAGAGCATTACGTTTAACTATGATGGTAGAAGAGAGAGCATTACGTTCAGTTATGATAATAGAAGAGAGAGCATTACGTTTAACTATGATGGTAGAAGAGAGAGCATTACGTTTAACTATGATAATAGAAGAGAGAGCATTACGTTTAACTATGATAATAGAAGAGAGAGCATTACGTTTAACTATGATGGTAGAAGAGAGAGCATTACGTTTAACTATGATAATAGAAGAGAGAGCATTACGTTCAGTTATGATAATAGAAGAGAGAGCATTACGTTTAACTATGATGGTAGAAGAGAGAGCAATACGTTTAACTATGATGGTAGAAGAGAGAGCATTACGTTTAGTTATGATAATAGAAGAGAGAGCATTACGTTTAACTATGATGGTAGAAGAGAGAGCATTACGTTTAACTATGATAATAGAAGAGAGAGCATTACGTCCAGTTATGATAATAGAAGAGAGAGCATTACGTTTAATTATGATGGTAGAAGAGATAGCATTACGTGTAACTATGATGGTAGAAGAGAGAGCATTACGTTTAACTATGATAATAGAGGAGAGAGCATTACGTTTAACTATGATGGTAGAAGAGAGATCATTACTTTTAACTATGATAATAGAAGAGAGAGCATTACGTTCAGTTATGATAATAGAAGAGAGAACATTACGTTTAACTATGATGGTAGAAGAGAGAGCATTACTTTCAGTTATGATAATAGAAGAGAGAGCATTACGTTTAACTATGATGGTAGAAGAGATAGCATTACGTTTAACTATGATAATAGAAGAGAGAGCATTACGTTTAACTATGATGGTAGAAGAGAGAGCATTACGTTTAACTATGATAATAGAAGAGAGAGCATTACGTTCAGTTATGATAATAGAAGAGAGAGCATTACGTTTAACTATGATGGTAGAAGAGAGAGCATTACGTTTAACTATGATGGTAGAAGAGAGAGAGCATTACGTTTAACTATGATGGTAGAAGAGAGAGCATTACGTTTAACTATGATAATAGAAGAGAGAGCATTACGTCCAGTTATGATAATAGAAGAGAGAGCATTACGTTTAATTATGATGGTAGAAGAGAAAGCATTACGTTTAACTATGATGGTAGAAGAGAGAGCATTACGTTTAACTATGATAATAGAGGAGAGAGCATTACGTTTAACTATGATGGTAGAAGAGAGAGAGCATTACGTTTAACTATGATGGTAGAAGAGAGAGCATTACGTTTAACTATGATAATAGAAGAGAGAGCATTACGTCCAGTTATGATAATAGAAGAGAGAGCATTACGTTTAATTATGATGGTAGAAGAGAAAGCATTACGTTTAACTATGATGGTAGAAGAGAGAGCATTACGTTTAACTATGATAATAGAGGAGAGAGCATTACGTTTAACTATGATGGTAGAAGAGAGAGCATTACGTTCAGTTATGATAATAGAAGAGAGAGCATTACGTTTAACTATGATGGTAGAAGAGAGAGCATTACGTTTAACTATGATAATAGAAGAGAGAGCATTACGTTTAACTATGATGGTAGAAGAGAGAGCATTACGTTTAACTATGATAATAGAAGAGAGAGCATTACGTTCAGTTATGATAATAGAAGAGAGAGCATTACGTTTAACTATGATGGTAGAAGAGAGAGCATTACGTTTAACTATGATAATAAAAGAGAGAGCATTACGTTCAGTTATGATAATAGAAGAGAGAGCATTACGTTTAACTATGATGGTAGAAGAGAGAGCATTACGTTTAACTATGATGGTAGAAGAGAGAGCATTACGTTTAACTATGATGGTAGAAGAGAGAGCATTACGTTTAACTATGATGGTAGAAGAGAGAGTATTACGTTTAGTTATGATGGTAGAAGAGAGAGAGAGCATTACGTTTAACTATGATGGTAGAAGAGAGAGCATTACGTTTAACTATGATAATAGAAGAGAGAGCATTACGTTTAACTATGATAATAGAAGAGAGAGCATTACGTTTAACTATGATGGTAGAAGAGAGAGCATTACGTTTAACTATGATAATAGAAGAGAGAGCATTACGTTCAGTTATGATAATAGAAGAGAGATAGAGGGGCAGATATAGCTTCTGATCATCATCTTCTGTTAGCCAAACTTAAAATTAAATTAAAAAGGTATACTACAACGAATAAGGGCAGAACGTATTTCAATGTAGGGTTTCTTAAAGAACAAGGAATTAAAGATAAATTCGCAGTCACAATATCAAACAAATACCAAGTCCTCCAACAACTAGAAAATACTATAAATATAGAAGATCATTGGAAACAGGTAAAAAATATATGGAAAGAGACATGCGAAGAAACACTGGGGAAAAGAGAACGCCAGAATAAGGCATGGATGACAGCAGAGACCCTGGATAAAATTAAAGAAAGAAAGAACAAGAAAGCAGACATAAATAAAAGCAAAACAAGAAGTAATAAAGCCAAGACACAGGAAGCTTACACAGAGGTGAATAAAGAAGTGAGAAGATGCATTAAAAGGGATAAGAGGAAATATATAGATGAATTAGCTAAAGAGGCAGAAGAAGCAGCAAATAAAGGAATATGAAAGAACTGTACAACAGCACAAAGAAATTAGGTGGAAAATACAAACAGATCAACGCCTTTATCAAAGATAAGAAAGGAAATCTGCTTAGTAATATAAAGGAACAAATGGAGAGATGGAAGGAGCACTTTGAAGAACTTTTGAACAGACCTGGCTCAAATAATCCTCCAGATATACTACCAGCAGAAGAAGAATTACACGTTAACTGCGGAAAACCAAGCAAAGAAGAAATAATGAAAGCCATCAAACTGTTAAAAGATGGTAAAGCCACAGGACCAGATGAAATTCCTTCGGAAGCCATCAAAGCAGATATTATCACCTCTACCAAGATGTTACATAATCTATTGGATAAAATTTGGGAGAGGGAAGAAATACCTAAAGACTGGAGAGAAGGTTATATGATCAAACTACCAAAGAAAGGAAGTTTACAGGAGTGCACAAATTATAGGGGAATTATGCTACTATCAGTGCCAGGAAAAATATTAGGCAGAATCATTCTGGAGAGACTAAAAGAGGCTATAGAGAAATACTTGAGAGATGAACAAGCAGGTTTTAGGAAGAACAGATCATGTGCTGATCAAATAACTACTCTACGTATAATAGTTGAACAAAGTTTAGAACTAAAATCCCCACTTTATATTGGATTCATAGATTACGAAAAGGCATTTGATAGTTTAGACAGAAGAATGCTTTGGAAGTTGCTGAGTCATTATGGAATCCCCATAAAGTTTATTAACCTGATAAAAACAATGTATGAAGGAACAAAATGTAGTGTGGTGCATGAAGGACAGCTTACAGAAGCATTTGAAATAAGAACAGGAGTAAGGCAAGGATGCCTTCTGTCTCCATTTCTCTTTCTACTGGCCATAGATTGGATTATGAAAATAACTCAAAACAACAGAAATGGGATCCAGTGGTCACTGACCAAACAACTTGATGATTTAGACTTTGCTGATGACATAGCTCTCCTATCACACAGCCACCAACAGATGCAAGATAAAATGAGTATATTAGATGAGAGATCACAACAGCTAGGACTAAAGATTAATAGAGATAAGACCAACATTATGAGAATTAATGCAGTTGGCAATAACCAAATAAAACTAGGAGAAATACCTCTACTAGACGTACAATCTTATATATATCTGGGCAGTAATATAGATAAAGAGGGAGGAACAGAAAACGATACCAAAATAAGGATATCAAAAGCAAGAGGAGCTTTCATTGCACTGGGAAACATATGGAAATCCAAAGAAATTAGGCTAAATACAAAAATACAAATTTTCAACTCCAATGTTAAGTCGGTTCTATTATATGGCTGTGAAACATGGAGAATAACAAAATTGACAATCACGAAGGTACAGACTTTCATTAATGGATGCTTGCGCAGAATAAAGGGATGGAAATCGCAGGACAAAGTCACAAACGTGGAATTATGGAAATGTACCGGTCAAATACCAGTGGATAAAGAAATACAGCGAAGACGATGGCGATGGATAGGACACACACTACGGAAACCAACTGAGAGTATTACACAACAGGCCCTTTTTTGGAATCCCCAGGGGAAAAGACAAAGAGGAAGACCAAGGAATTCTTGGAGAAGACAGATTGAAGCAGAGATGAAGATGATGGGGAAGACATGGAATGATCTTAAAAGAATTGCAAAAAACAGAACGACTTGGAAAGTGTTTGTTGAAGACCTATGCTCCACTGGGAGCTAAAAGGTAGAAGAAGATGATGGTAGAAGAGAGAGCATTACGTTTAACTATGATGGTAGAAGAGAGAGCATTACGTTTAACTATGATGGTAGAAGAGAGAGAGAGAGCATTACGTTTAGTTATGATGGTAGAAGAGAGAGCATTACGTTTAGTTATGATGGTAGAAGAGAGAGCATTACGTTTAGTTATGATGGTAGAAGAGAGAGCATTACGTTTAACTATGATGGTAGAAGAGAGAGCATTACGTTTAACTATGATGGTAGAAGAGAGAGCATTACGTTTAACTATGATGGTAGGAGAGAGAGCATTACGTTTAGTTATGATGGTAGAAGAGAGAGCATTACGTTTAGTTATGATGGTAGAAGAGAGAGCATTACGTTTAGTTATGATGGTAGAAGAGAGCGCATTACGTTTAACTATGATGGTAGAAGAGAGAGCATTACGTTTAACTATGATGGTAGAAGAGAGAGCATTACGTTTAACTATGATGGTAGAAGAGAGAGCATTACGTTTAACTATGATGGTAGAAGAGAGAGCACTTCGTTCTTCTTCTTTCTTTCCTCCATTGCCGTTGGCGTCGAGGGGAGATACAATCTGCGATTCTTTGCTCTTCTGTTGGCATTTTCTGGTGTTATCCCTCCTAGTGACTCTAGTATTCCCTTTATCCATCTCTTTCTCGGTCTTCCTCTTAATCTGGCGTTTTCGTAGCGTTTATTTATGGCTCTTTGAGTCATTGTTAGTTCTGTTTGTCTTGTTATGTGGCTGAACCAATTTATCTATTGTTTCTTTATGTATTCGATGGCTGGTTAAATTTCGAGTTTCTTCCTCAGGTCGGTGTTTCTTACTCTGTTTTTTAAGCTGTTTCCTGTCATTCTTCTGACACATTTCATTTACTTCTTTACACAATGACATGGGAGTTAATCTATCTTGCATGTTGTCTTTAATGTTCAAAATGTGCGGAAAAAAATAATCTCTAATAGTGAAACGTACAAACAACGAGCAAGCCGTCGAGTCTGCGATAACCGAGAGCGGGGAGTTACGGTAGTGAGCAAACATTCCAGAAAATGACTACTACAAGCTGCAGGGAGTTGAAAGATACTGCCAAGTGTCTGTTTCACAAAACGTCTTTGTTCAATCTCTCAAGACGAGTCAATGCCGCTGGAGTGTATACAAATAAGAGGATTAATTCTCGTCTGTAGCACCCATTGACTTTTCTGCCGTTTTCCCTTAAAACTTTATCGAAAATCGCAGGATCGGATGAAAAAAACGGGGAGCGTTAGTCGAGTGGTCTAGATGAATTAACAGCCTCGTTTCTGGAGCCAATGAGTTGTTTGTCTGTTTGTGTGTCTGTGTTTGTGTGCGGGGGCAGATACAAATACAGGATTTTGCGATAACAATTTTGCAGTTTGCATTATTCTGAAGGAGGAAGGAGAGACGAAGGGAATTAGCAGGGTTTTTGGCAGCGATCAAGAATTTCGGAATTAAAAATTCGATGGCCAACATAAAAAACTAGCTGAGTGTGCGGTGATCTTTGGTCGCTTGTTCAAGTGCATCAGCGAAAAATAGTTTCTATTTGAATTTTTGGATGGTAATCGAAATCTAATATAAGGTGGATTACTTAGTCTGAGGTTGAATACATCGTGTCTCGCCAAGAAGTAGGCAAAACCACAAGTATAAGCTGAATAAAAGCTGCTAACACTTAATGGTAGACATGTTTTTTTGTGGAGAAAAGAATTTAAAAGACAAACTTAAATGTTTAGTTGGTAAAACAGCTATTTAAGAATCCATTAATAATAGGGGATGTTGAATATTACTGCATGTGCGGAAAGGCACTGCTATGCACACGGCTGCCAGGGAAAAACTGATCAACACGCAAAATGCACTTTGCCAGAGGTGAAAGCTGGCAAACGCAAAATAATAATAATAAAAATAAATTAATGATTGCAAAGAATAAGAAGATTATTGTTATTAATTTTTACAGATTATGGGTTAAAATGGAGCCGCGATAGCTAACACCATATTCCTTATACACCACTTGGCGTGACGGGGGCTCTTTACTTTACTCTATGGGTCAAAATGTTCATTGTCTCAACAATTACAATTGGTCGATGCGAACTGTTTGACTATAGTTTTGTTCTGGAATATGAGCAGGTGTACAATGAAGAGTTGAATAAAACAGTTGCATTGACGTTCTGTGTATCTGAATACATCATCTGCTGGAATAATTGATTAATAAAATGAGGGTCTAAGAATTAACCAGTCGGGTTGAAAAGTTCAATGTCCTGAAGGGTTGTATCCACAAGTTCAACCGGAGCTCATAGGACAAGGTCGATTGTACAAATTTGCTTGGCTATGACGAGACTCTCTACTTGACCAGCTTCCATCCAATGCTTCACTAGCGCTTAAATAAGAAATAATTTGTTTGAAATCAAGAGAGCAATTTCCTTTGAACTAATCAGCGAACTAAATTGCTTTAAACTAAATAAGGAGCAGTTAACTGGCAATAATGTGCGACAGCTAAATCAATATTTAATAATAACAAAAAATGTCAACGAAACATTAAACTGGTCAATTAAATGTATATAATGACACCCTTCTGGAAAAGAAAAGCACGCCAGTAAAAAAGAAAGTAAAGTACCCCTGTGACACCAAGTGACGTATAGGTAATATGGTGTTAGTGACCATACATTTTACAGACCTTCGGCACATGATTTTTGGGGTAATGTGGTCGGTATTACGCTCATGCCGCTATACTTTCCGAGAAAAAATCCGGTACCTATTTAAGGCTGGGTGAACCTGTAAGCCGTCGGTTGGGATTGAACCCTACCCCTTGTCCCTTTGTAGTCCAGTTCACTAACCACTGAGATATCGAGGCTCCCAAAAATAGCATGTTAGTTTCTTAATTAATGAGCAGAATGGTACTAGGAAGGAGCGGCGATTAGATGAACTGGTGTACTGAGAGAAGAGTTCGCTGTGATCACTGGGACTCATTTGTTTTATAAGTCCAACTACTCTTAAATGAAGAAATGAACAAAAAAACAGAACAAAATTGGTTTGGTTAAAACATTACGTAATAAATGAACGATACAAATCTGAACGACTTATTTTTTTGCTGCAATAGGCCTTAGAAACAAACAAACAAACAACACGTACACAGATATGTAAGTAATTTACATATCTGTGTGTATGTTGTTGTTTGTTCCTGCTGAAGGCTTATTGAGCCGAAACGTCGTTCAGTTTTGTGTCGTCCATTTATTACGTAAAGTTTTAACCAAACCAATTTTTATCTTTTTTTTTTCATTTCTCCTTCACAATCAGCTTTACTGCATCTTCGCATTTTAATGCGTTTCTTTGCCTCGACCTCTTACTCTTAAAAGGGTATCAGTGAGTAAAGGTAACCTCGACGCCTTGGTAGCCGCTTGGGGAATATGGGTTTAATCAATTTACATAACGGTGATATCGTCGAAGATGTCGTCGGTATCACGCAACGCCTTTACTTCCTAGAGAAAAAAAATCTGGTAACCTTATTTTAGAGGTTGGGTAAACCGCAGTTACAAGTTGATAAAAAAAAAAAAAAAAAAAAGCATCATTTCCGGGAATTGAGCACGAGTCTTTTTGATCAGGGCGAGAGCTTATTATCAACCGAGCCATAGAGACTCTCGTGTTGTTTTCCTGGAAGGTCATGGGGAGGGGGCGACAAAAGTTAGGAAGGCTGTTTTCAAATCACTGCTTGCTGAGGTCGGATGCGAAAGACTGCAATGTGGTAAACACATCGCACGGCAAATCGCAATATGAAGATTGAAGAAGAATAGGCCAACATACATCATCATCATCGAGTGCCATCTCCGCATCGAAGGTTGGCTACCATGGAACGCCATTCTGCTCTGTCTCTTGCTTTGATGGTGCAGATTGTCATAGGCTGATTTGTCCATCTTTTGATGTTACTCGTCCATGATAGTCTTGGTCTGCCTCTGCCTCATTTACCTTGTAATTTCTCCTCCAGGATTACTTTTAGTGGGTTGTTGTGTCTTTTAACATGGCCCAAAAATCGCATGTCATTTTTGAATTGTGTTTAGTAGTTCTCTTTTTATTTTTAGTTGTTTTAAGACTTCATCGTTTATTTTCTTTTCCTTCCACCCAATTCTACCTATTCTTCTATATATCCACATTTCAAAGACTTCAATTCTCTTCTTGTCTAATGTCCATGTTTCTGCACCATATAGGAATTTTGAGAAGACATAACATTTTGCTATTCTTAGTTTTAGCCCTGGTGTTATTTATTTTGATGTTAGTATGTTCTTCATGACATTAAAATTACTTTTTGCCATTCCTATTCTTTTGTTTATTTCAGTTGTATATTTTCCATCACTGGTTATAGTATGTCCAAGGTATAAATAACATAGGAATGTTATTTATAATTTCAAGTAATTAAATCAAGTCTAAGTAACTGTGTATCTCATAAGAACAAGCGCTGGCTGGTTGGAACTGAAAAGGCACCAATCCGAGGACATTAATAATAGATTGAAACATATAAGGTGGTCACTCGAAGATCCCCGGTGTGGGCATTACAGTTAGTGAACTACACTCATGAACAAAATGGAAAGAGGGGCTCAAGCATGGCACGAGTAGGCGTGAACGATTTATGGGGTGAATGTGGTGCTATAGAACAAATGATTTGGTTTGACCTTAGACATTTGTTGCTAGGTACAAATCGCCATTGTGCTGTTCTAAGTAGAATAGTGTCGGTTATGATGAATGAACAAAATTTGATGATCAAGAAATGAGGTCCAATCAACTTTATGAGGTCAAGCCTCCCAAAATGTATATGAGCATAAATACATCCTTCTTCCGTCCTCCCCTTAAAACTCCCAAAATGTATATGAGCATAAATACATCCTTCTCCCGTCCTCCACTTAAAACTCCCAAAATGTATATGAGCATAAATACATCCTTCTCCCGTCCTCCCCTGAAAACCTCCAAAATGTGTATTAGCTTAAAAACATCCTTCTCCCGTGCTCCCCTTAAAATCCCCAAAATGTATATGAGCATAAAAACATCCTTCTCCCGTGCTCCCCTTAAAATCCCCAAAATGTATATGAGCATAAAAACATCCTTCTCTCGTCCTTCCCTTAAAACCCCCAAAATGCACATGAGCATAAAAACATCCTTCTCCCGACCTCGTCTTAATACATCCAAAATGTATATTATATGAGCATAAAAACATCCTTATCTCGTCCTCCCCTTAAAACCCCAAAATGCATATGAGCATAAAAGCATCCTTCTCCCGTCCTCCTCTTTAAACTGACAACCAAACTTTCTCCTTGGCAATGGGACTGCACGTAGAAGACCCGTCTATTGACAAAGTCCTAGTAGTAGATGTTAAAGACGTCTGCTTGATCAATGGGCTTTTGAAGACACTAACAATGAAATGCCTGGGTGATGCAAAGAGCAAAAGGTTGGCAGATACAATTTCGTGCGAGCAATGAACGAGGAAACCCGCACTCAAGAACTAACAGCGGTCGGTATACAAATGAACACGTTGCTTGTCGTTAAACATCCATTTATTTACACATTTCTTTAGAATACATGCATACGCTCACATACACACACACAAAGATCGACGACAACCACACCTTTTTAGAAGTATAAAGTAAGACGCCTTGAATTTAACAAGAAAATAATCAAAACAATGAGCGTGAAACAGCAGGTAAGTTTGGCTAGAAACTCAAAATAATAAACCAAAAAAACAGAGTTCGCGCAAAGAATATTGTGCTTGTAGATATCTCGTATCACAAAATGTGGTAGCGGAATATCGGGACAAAAAAAAAGAATATTATTTCTATCTCTCATAAAAGCTGACATGTTTTCACATTTATTGAATGGGAGAAGGGGTTGTTCATTCGCTGGTGCTATTGATTTGGTACACTGCTCTGAGATCTCCTCTGTTATTAGGAGTGAGATGGGAATGCTAGGGAGAATTGTCCCAGTATAGCGAGATGATATTCTTTGTTTTATTCTGCGATCATGGCTCATTCAGACTAGGACTCCGGCTCTCTTATGAAGGCAGTTAGTTATCTGTTTCACTGATTCTGTTGCTCCGTAGAGTTTCTCTTCCATGGAGGTGGGTGAGGGCCACATTGTCCTCATTTTCCTCATTCTCATATGGTCTGTGTGCCTGGGGCAATCCTGTAGAACGTGTTTTGTTGTCATGTTATCCAGCCTCTATACAATTTTGTCATTTTTCTGTGTTAATTTTTTCATAGGAATAGCCCCCGCCAAAGAATATATAAGGAAACAGCAGTTACAATGGTTTGGCCACGTGACAAGGCAGAAAGATCAAAACACAACACAACGAGCCTTCAACAAACGTTGTGAGAACACCAGACCCATAGGCGGATCTAGCCTTAAAATTTTGGGGGGGGGGGGGCACTGCTATAGGCCTACTGTTTTGTTTCAGGTTTGCATAGACATCTTCGCGCTATCAGCAATAAGGGTGTGAGTCACTTGTGTATAATCGTCATTAGACCTTTGACGCAATTTGACTTTTCTAATAATAACGGGAATAAGTATACAGCATAAAATATGCATTTTATAAAAATTAAAACGGCACAAAAAAAAAGAAAATCTGTACTCACCAATTACATCAGTTTAATTCGTCTAGGCTTTTCTGCAAATTTCTGCATAACTTCTTCACTCGTGATGGTGTTTTTAAGCAATGTTTTTTCTATGTGAAGCACCGCCAAATTACGAAGTCTATCTTGTGTCATTGATGACCTCAGCCAAGTCTTAATCCTGCTCATCGCAGAAAAACTTCTTTCACATGCTGATGAGCTTATTGGTATGGTTATAGCAGCCCTTAGAATTTTATGAAAATGTGGGTAAGTGTTCTTGTTTACTACCTCTTTTAAGTGGCTAAAGTTAATTGTGAAACTTCCCCTTCTTTGCTCCTAATTAATGTTTTGACAATTGATATTTCTGCTTTCAGGATAGTAACATTCAGTCCTAAACACTCAGCATATTTCTTTACAAATGGAGTTGCCTTTTCATAATCCAAACAAAACAGCCCATCAACAGCACATGCGAGTTGTAAGGATTCTTCACTAAATCTTTCCTTTAACCTTGCTGCAAAGACATCAATAACTTCAAAATATACTTTCATCTTCCAGTATTCTTTATTGCTCACACTTTCAGGGCCATCTAGGGGTTTTCCAACAGTTGAGAGAACAAAACTGTCTTTTAGCATCACACTTTCTTCATGTTTTCTTTTCTTACATACAGTAGGACTTTCTAAGCATATGCCGTGTTTCAGTGAAAATTCTTCAATATTCTTCCAAATCTTAGAAAATTCATCATCAGTTCTCTTGTCTACTATTGTCCGCATAGTATTTGTTATCAGTTCTGCAGCCTGTCCTAAAGTGACATTTGCATTCTGCATACATAGACTTAATACGTGGGTATAAGACAGGATTTCATGAAAAACAAACAGGTTGACAATGAAATTAAATGTTGATATTGATTTCAAAATTCCAATGGCTTCTATGGAGTCTTTGTCTTCATTTCTGTCAATTTCAAATTTTAAAGCTGCCACTACATTATCATAGTGTTTAATCAACAGATTACAATTCTGGTACCTGCATGTCCACCTAGTTGTACTTAATGAAATTATTTCAAAAGGCTTTGTCTGTAACAATCCTGACACCGTTCTTAAAGCATCATGATTTGACGGTTTTGAAAAATGTACATACAATTATTCCAAAGCATTGAATAAAAGTCTTGAAGATTCTATGTTTTTACAAATGTCTGTTACAATAAGTGCAACCTTATGTGCATAACAGTGGAAGTAAACAGCTTCAGGATAAAACTCTCTAATTTTAGCTTGCAGCCCTCCAACATCACCAGACATTACTGCGGCACCATCATAAGTTTGCGCTATTACTGATAATCCTTCAATACTAAACTTCCGAAGAACAGTCATTATCAAATCAGCTAAATCTATTGCTGTTCGTTTGCTTGAGCAATCATAGAAACCAAGGAATCTTTCATGTGGAGTGAGTTCATCGTCAACATACCGAACGCAGAGAGACAATTGTTGCTGTTTCTGACATCTTGCCTCATCAGCCATAATTGCAAAAAACTCGCATCTTTTAACCTCTTTAACTATTTTCTCAAAAAGAAGAGCTGAAGTTATGTCAATCACTTCATTCACAATAGTTTTGCTACAAAATGAAATGTTTTTTGTAAATTTTGTTTAAATGTACTATCATACTTAGCAAACACCTCGCAGAACTCTAAGAAATTACCCCTACTATTAGATTCTTTCTTTTCATCATGTCCTCTGAACGCAATGCCCTGTCTTCCAAGAAGTATAATAACATCAACAACTTTCGCCATGTACTCTTTGTTTTTTTCCACTTCGGTCTTATGTGATTTTGAAATCATTGACATGACACTTCCTTTTTCATTACTATATTTATGCATTGCATATTTTTCCACGCATAACAAATGACTTTTACTTTTTCCATGTTTATCAAGTTTTTCTTTTAATTTTTTCCAGTTTCTAAAACCAGATTTAGTAAATGTTTCTTCACATGCAAAAGATTTGTCAAATACACGACAAACGTAACAAAATGCTGCATCTTTTCGTTTACTATATTCTAGCCAGTGATATTGTTCAAAATAAGCTTTAGAAAAAGAACGGTTGACTTTACCACACAGTGAAGGCGGGTAAGATCTTAAGACTGGCCTTACTGGTCCAGAATTTAAATCGCCCAAGTCCATCTCACACTGACTATTAATATCCATACTGGGTCCTGCCACTGGTCCATAATTTAAATTGCCCAAGTCCGTCTCACACTGATTATTAATATCACTATTGAGTGGACCAGCTTCACTTTTTATAAATGTAATTGTACGAGTATTAGGCAGACTAGCGTTGGAAACGAGATCACTTTCAGAAACTGGCTCACTGTTAACTGTATTAGTAGTTGTTGATGTAATAGTAATTTTTTTATCCTTCGTTTCACTAGGACTAATATCGACCCTAGATGTAGGTGTAACATCAGGAAGCATAAAAGCAGATCGAGTTTCAGTTTCGTGTGATTTTGAAACTTTTTGAAAGAAATTTGTAATTCGTTTCATTTTTAAAATATATTAAAAACCTTTAGACATTAATAACAACTAAAATAAAACAGGTAGTCCGCAACTAAATGAAGTCCTTTTTACAGCATATATAACAAATATATGTACACCGGCAAACAACTCATTAAACATATCTACTCCCTTGTCCCTTGTGCTGTCATAAAATCAAATCAGCACGGCAATTTTGGCACCGCCAGAGCGATAAATAATTAACATTTTCTTCACAGAAGAACAATCGTACACAAAAAATATCGTATTTTTTTAGTTGTTTTTCCGTGGACATGATTTCAATATCAAAAGATTGAATAAATAGACCTATATATTTGTGAATTTTTTTTTTATATTACCTCTTTTCTTCTTTAAAAATAATAATAATAAATAAACAAACGTTGCTCTCACTTTATTAATGAATGTACTAAGAAGTACGTTTTTTTTTTTTTTTTGGGGGGGGGGCAATGCCCCCCATGACCCCCCCCCCCCTAGATCCGCCCATGACCAGACCCAAGGGTCGACCACGAGAAAAAGATGGACCGATGAAAATATTAGAAGTACTAGGAAATATAACAGCAGTAGAGGTGAACAGAAGAGCAAAAGACCGCAAATTATATCCCCTCGACGCTGAAAGGTAGACGAGGAAGGAAAGAAGAAGGAGAAGAAGATTTTGTTCATGTTAATTTCATTACACCACTGCTTGTTTTTATCCCAATTTTGCATTTTAGTTATACTCTTATATGTTTCCAGCATTCATTTTGGGGTGAAGATGTTCTCCCACTATGTTCTGCTCTTGTTTACCCTCCTTGCTAATATTGCGGGAGCTCTGCCAAGTTTGTGACACCCAACAAAAATGCGAATTGCCTAACTTTGTTGATGTCTGTGTAAATGATTGATGCCTACTGAAGACAAATCCCACATTGATTAATCTGCCTTTCTGGTGTGAAATATTCCACTTCTCATCACAACAGTTCTTAAAATGTGACAAATCAATTCTTCTAATCAATTTGAATTCACGAAAAGTAGAATTATCTGCAAGGTATATTTCTGAAATGGTTTTTTTTTTTTAAAGTTAATAAAACAGACTTAAACAGCAGCAGTGCATCGACCGTTGAACTGTCCTGGTCCCTTGACTGTTGTTAATTATTGGGGCCTATCGCCTAAGACGTGTTCATTCTCTGATGTTATCTTTCCATATCATTGTTTGCGTTTATAACCACAACAAAATCAGTGACAACAAGACAGAAGTCATGGAAAAAAAAAACATGAACATAACGATGGACGACAATGAATACAAGTGAAGGAATTAAAAACCCTTGGGAGTCTAGTGACAAACTACAAATCACAAGCAGCAGAAATAGACTCAAGATGCAACAAATCTTGTCAAATCATCGGATAACTATCACCACTGCTGTCTAAATAAGGAAATAGAGGCAAAATCGGCACTTTGCCAAACAACATTCATTCCAAAGCTGTGCTACCAAAGTCAGACCTGTACACTAGACTCAAGAGTAATAAGAAAAATGACAACAACCGAGATGAAATGTGTTGGGCGAATTACAGAGGGCAGTATGAGAGATGCGATCAGAAATGAAGAACCGAGAAAAAAACTAGGAATAATTTCCGCCAAGGAATACATAAAGAAACAATATATAAAATGATTTGACCACGTGATAAGACAGAAATAACAAAACACAACACATTGCGCCTTCAATAAATGCCACGAAAACACTAGACCCATGGGATAACAACACAAAATGGATTGATGGAATATAATAAACACTAAGTACATAAACAGCTGACAGGCCAACATAATAGAAAAAGACCAAAAATGATATCTCCCTTCGATGCCGCAAGGCAAACGGAGGAAGGAAAAAGAAGAAGATGGAAGAAGATGAAAGATTACTACTATTTGTTTTCACATTTCCAACAAATCCATAGGTCGCTTTCAAGACATGTCGAAATGTGATCACACTGATGGGACCAGCAAGCTGCTAGATGTGCATCCACCTAGCTATTTCTGACAAGTTGTTTATTTAAATTGAGAAGTCCTTTATTCTAAAATCCCAGGAAAATAATGAATCGGAGGTTCTGACAGATCACAACAACCGTGACGCCAAAGAGAAAACAACTATCTCTAAGCGATCGTATTGTGGTCTCTACCCATTTATCTTCAATTTTCAAAGCCACGATCGAAAAAATGTAGTAGATCACATGGATAGTAATGTCTTTGTAGGACGACAACAAAGTCTAAATACATTGCTCATTCCGTGATCATGCATCACAGCGTGCCACTCAGGTGTTTGGTTTGCATGGTGCAACTCTTTCTTCTACTGTTCACAGTCTGATTATCCGTTTATTTCACCTTCTCTGTTTCCCCCCATACCCAGAATCTGTAACGCAATTTCCATATGACAAGACAGGAACCGTCTCTGTAATCAGGCGCGAACTCGATATGCTTGGGCTGCTTGGCTAGCCCCACCCCGGAGCCCATTGGTGTGCGATTATCATTGAGACAACATTTAACAGTTGACATGTTGTACGAAGTGCTCAGTTAGCTTGAATGAAAGCTGTATTTATAGCTGATCTTTATGTCCATGAGCCTATTGCATCACATACACTCATCATCATCATGTGCCATACCGGTTGGCGTAGGTGATCATGTCCCTCCACAACCTTCTATCTACAGTGCATCGTATCAGTTCTGTTGTTGACCGTTTTCCATGCCATGACACCACATATCCAGTATTTTCTCTCTTTGTCGCCCGCGATCTCTCTTTCCTTTTATTTTGCCAGTTGTAACAAAGTATTCCAACTTTCCTCTTCTCATGATATGCCCGAAAAATGTCGATTGCTTCTTTATGATGTTTTTTAAGAGCTCCCTTTTTGTGTTGGCCTCTTTCAGAACTTCCTCATTGGTCTTTTTAGCTGTCCAGGGAACTTTCAACATTCTTCTGAGAAATCCCATCTCTGTGGCCTCCAATTGTCTTTTCATTTGTTTGTCCACTGTCCATGATTCGCTTCCATAGGTCAGAATATCACATACACTGCAAGAGGGTAAACGCGCTCGACAGCAACGGGCAGACACCTGCCAGCAACTCATACTTGACGGTTATCGTCAGGACCGCTGGAACTATCCATTCCCTACTCTATCTATTTGCGGTGCTCCTAGTAATAGACTATATAGTCTAGTCAGACCAAGTGAGCAGTGGTCGAGTAGGAAGACAACCCAGTACTCGTATACGTTTGTCGCAGACCGATGTTTTGGACATAAAGTTGCAAACATCAGCAAACTGGGTGCCTCGGTAGCCTAGGAAAACCACCCGACTGGGTTACTGACGTTCCGTCGAACCCGTGTTCGATTCTCACGGAAAGCAGTGTGAGTTGTATTCGTGGTTGGGAAAAAAAAACCTCCGCGGTCCACCCAGACGATGGGCGCGAGGATATTACTCTGGGAAGGTGAGGAATGCCGCCTCGCATCGTGAGTTTCGATGCTTGAAGCGACACTATCCAGAAGTCTCCGAACACTTCTGGATAGATAGCCGAGCACATATGGGTGAAAACTCGCGTGCTAAGACGTCGAATCCAATCCCGTACTTTACCTTTACCTTTCCACATCAAACTGAAACACAACGCATTTACACCCATCCTAACATCCTTATAAAGCATATGACGAAGAGGTATAACTATTCCTTTAGTCGTCGAGTGAACGAAGAGAAGAAGATAAACTGTCACGAGAATTAGTGAAACGAGATCAAGAAAAAAGACTAAGAAGACGCTGAGAAATGAGCAGTGGCACCCACAAACAAATCTCCGACAGTGGAGCTAATCTATTGTCATTTGAACCTGACAGCAGGAAATGAATAAAATTAAAAACAAACCAAAACAAAACTATTTATCGTTTATAATGATTTTCTTTATTTAATACATTGACCACGGCCAGTGAGATACGGACCATCTCTTTCCAACACTAAACTATCAATAATTCTTTGTCATGCTCGATTGAATACGTACCTAATTATGATCGCTCGCCTCTGAAAGGACTGTGAATTCGATCAAATCTATCATGATATAAGTAATATGTGAAAGAAGCTTTTACCTTACTTTACTCCCATGATATGTAAGGTAGGGAATAGGTAAAACAGAAAGATCAGTCATAATCATACAGTGAGGAGTGCACATTAATGATAAGTTATGTTACGGTCGTCATTACTGCACTCTGGACAAACCAATAGGTGCATCGATCGTTTATTTAAAATGTCAATCAGCACGCATTAACTAATCAACCATTCCAGTTCGGTGTTGGTTGACAATTTTTTTCACTGGCATGACAATCTTTAGCACAAGTTCAGACAATCTGTTTCACAAGTTCAGATAATCTTTACCACAAGTTCAGACAATCTTTACCACAATTTCAGACAATCTGTTTCACAAGTTCAGAAAATCTTTACCACAAGTTCAGACAATCTTTACCACAAGTTCAGACAATCTTTACCACAAGTTCAGACAATCTTTACCACAAGTTCAGACAATCTGTTTCACAAGTTCAGACAATCTTTATCACAAGTTCAGACAATCTTTATCACAACCTCAGACAGTATCAGAAGTTCAAGCAAACTTTATCACAAGTTCAGACAATCTTTATCACAAGTTCAGACAATCTTTATCACAAGTTCAGACAATCTTTACCACAAGTTCAGACAATCTGTTTCACAAGTTCAAACATTATTTATCATAAGTTCAGACAATCTTTATCACAACCTCAGATTGTATCAGCAATTCAAGCAAACTTTATCACAAGTTCAGACAATCTTTATCACAAGTTCAGACAATGTTTATAACAAGTTCGGACATTCTTTATTACAAGTTCGGACAATCTTTATCACAAGTTCGGACAATCTTTATCACAAGTTCGGACAATCTTTATCACAAGTTCACTCAATTTAGATTGCGATGTTGCTTCACTTCTTTCAATTTTCTTGATTCTACGAATCTCTGTCAGGTTGTTAATGATATCTGCCATATCCGTTGGCTTCCGTCTCCAAGATGGTGGATCTAGTCCACGTCCTCTCGATCGCTGCAGAAAGTGCATCTTCGGGGTCTGATTAATTTCGGTTCTCCGTTGCACTTTTCTGCGTTAAAGTCAAAATGATGATCAACTTAAGATGGTTTTTCTTAAGATGGTAAATCTGCGCCGCTAAAGCAAAGTTTTACGCCGGCAACAGTCCCTTTTTGACAAATCAAGTGTTGTGAATGCGACCTTCCACAGTCTAGACTTGATCTGCGCTTTATGTCACATTGGTGCTGTTCATGACCGTTGTTGGAATTCCTTGACGCAAGCTATTTACATGTTACTTATTAATGTGAAATGCTTCGTCAACCGCAGTTTTATCCTTTTAGGGAATTTGCACTGTGTTTTGTTCGTCGTAGGTTGCATTCACTAGAGTAATCAAGAATCTAAAGGGCGCGTCAATGCTGTGCTTGCGACATTGCTATGTTTGCTACGTCATCGTAATGGCCCATCGTAAATCCCTAGACCGGTCTTACGCTAATCTTACGGTCTATTATTTGATGTGCGACGGGGATGATCTGACGACTAACTGTGTGTTTGTATGTTCGGAATTGGAGTCAACAACGATGGCCTAACATCATCAAGCGCTATACATTTTTAAAGAAGTATGACGGTCATCATTTTCGGGAGGACGTGGGCTTCGGAGTATATGGTGGATAGGCGGCAGGAACCATTGAAGGCTATGCATGAAAAGTGTTTCTTGCTGTAGTTTCCTCATATTCCCAGTCCATGGGGGACTTTTTGGTCTCGAGGCAAGACGCCGGCCTCGGTACAGAGAGGTTGTAGGTTCAAATCTCGGCTACACCAGTTGGGATTTTTATTTATGATTTCTCTCAGCGGCAACCACCCCTGGTCTCAGCAGCGAGACCCGGCTTGAAACGTCAGTTACTCATCGACGGAAAAAAAAACATGAGTACCTCTGAAGTCGAAGTTATCTGCCTGTGCGGCGAGGGACCCCTGTACACACGGCTGCCAGGGAAAAATGGATTAACACGCAAAATTCAGTTCCTAGTCTCTAGGGACTTCGTCAGAGATGACAGCTGGCCAACGCAACAAAACAACAACATATCCGTTGGCTGCCCATCTGATATGATTACCAAACCGGTCAATCTATTTGTTTCTTGCTGTTGTTGCCCTCAGTAGAAGCATGACCAGGGACATTTACCCTAAGGTTACCAAGAAGGTAACAGCAATTTTTGGAACTTTGTATCACGTTAGCCTTATCTGCTGATGAAGAGTGTCAGGACTGCGGATGTTATCAAATAACTCAGCACACACTTTCTTCTTCTTCTTCTTTTCAGCTCCCTGTGGAGCATATGTCTTCAACTAACACTTTCCAAGTCGTTCTGTTTCTTGCCATTCTTTTAGGATCATTCCATGTCTTACCGTTCATCTTCATCTCTGCTTCTGTCCGTCATCTCCAAGAATTTCTTGGTCTTCCTCTTTGTCTTTTCCCCTTTGGATTCTAAAAAAGGGGCTGTTGTGTAATACTCTCAGCTGACTTCCACAGCGTGTGTCCTATCCAGCGCCATCGTCTTTGCTGTATCTCTTTATCCACTGGTATTTGACTTGTACATTTCCATAATTCTATATTAGTGATTTTGTCCTGCCATTTCCATTCTTTTATTCTGGGTAAGCATTATTTAATGAAAGTCTGTATCTTCATGATTGTCATTTTTGTCATACTCAGCAAACACAAACACAGACGTGTAATCCTGTGACTGCAACTGGATAAAAAGTCCTTGTCACAGTCATGATCTTCATCGTCACATAAATAAATGAGTCAAACACAACAGTGATAGTTCTATTGTTCCAGGTGAGTGATGGTCCTATTGTTCCAGGTGAGTGATTGTCCTATTGCTCCAGGTGAGTGATGGTCCTATTGTTCCAGGTGAGTGATGGTCCTATTGCTACAGGTGAGTGATGGTCCTATTGTTCCAGGTGAGTGATAGTCCTATTGTTCCAGGTGAGTGATGGTCCTATTGTTCCAGGTGAGTGATGGTCCTATTGTTCCAGGTGAGTGATGGTCCTACTGTTCCAGGTGAGTGATAGTTCTGTTGTTCCAGGTGAGTGATGGTCCTACTGTTCCAGGTGAGTGATAGATCTATTGTTCCAGGTGAGTGATGGTCCTATTGTTCCAGGTGAGTGATGGTCCTATTGTTCCAGGTGAGTGATGGTCCTATTGTTCCAGGTGAGTGATGGTCCTACTGTTCCAGGTGAGTGATGGTCCTATTGTTCCAGGTGAGTGATGGTCCTATTGTTCCAGGTGAGTGATGGTTCTATTGTTCCAGGTGAGTGATGGTCCTGTTCCCATCTGCCGTCGGTTTGTCAATACCAGGGTTGAACGTGGTCAGCGACTGATAGCTGATTGCTTGCGCCGTGATAAATAAACCAGACAAATCCAGATCCTTCTATGCGGTTCCCTTGAAACAAACTAACCAGTCCGAACTACTTAAGGATTAGGGATCGAAAGGGAAAGCAACTGGTCTCCAAAAAGTCATACTGAAGCAGCATATTTTGGGCTGAAAATCGCAAATATCGCAGCTTTAGTGTGAACAACAACGCATCTACGTCCACTTAACGCCCATTAAAACTGTCTTAGTAGATGACGAAAAGGACGTAACGTCCATTAAAACAATCTTAGTAGATGACGAAAAGGACGTAACGTCCATTAAAACCGTCTTAGTAGATGACGAAGAGGACGTAACGTCCATTAAAACCGTCTTAGTAGATGACGAAGAGGACGTAACGTCCATTAAAACCGTCTTAGTAGATGACGAAGAGGACGTAACGTCCATTAAAACCGTCTTAGTAGATGACGAAGAGGATGTAACGTCCATTAAAACCGTCTTAGTAGATGACGAAGAGGACGTAACGTCCATTAAAACCATCTAAGCAGATGACGAAGAGGATGTAACGTCCATTAAAACCATCTAAGCAGATGACGAAGAGGATGTAACGTCCATTAAAACCATCTAAGCAGATGACGAAGAGGATGTAACGTCCATTAAAACCATCTAAGCAGATGACGAAGAGGATGTAACGTCCATTAAAACCATCTAAGCAGATGACGAAGAGGATGTAACGTCCATTATAACCATCTAAGCAGATGACGAAGAGGATGTAACGTCCATTATAACCGTCTTAGTAGATGACGAAGAGGACGATTAAATCCTTTAGTAAGCAACCTGGTGGAAGCGAGAGAGATTTAAAAAGAAACAGACATCCCCTCTTCTTCATTCAGTAATTTGCACATTCCATATTGTTCGTCTCCCTTCCTTTTTTTTAATGTACTTGTTCTACTAAATGATATACCACTTCGACAATCTTTCCCACCGTTTAATTTGTATGCTTTATATGATGTGAGAAATTATCGTTCATTTCACCCCAATGTTTCACAAAACGAGATAAGCCCCTATTCACAATCTCCCTTTAATGTGCAAGATGAGGGATGCAAGATGAGAGACATTTCGCTTACAACTTATCTTCCATTAATTTGTACGCTCTACAAGACGAGACATGTTTACCAAGCCCTCGCGATCCTTTCAATGAACGATAGCGTTGTCACTGGATTCACATGGGCAACTTTGAAAACATATATTTACAATTAAAAAAAAACAGTGAATGAAGCTCATTTTTATGTGAATGTCACAATAAACGACCAGTCAAATCCAAAACGACATCAGCATTTGAGGAGAGAAGAAAGAGAACGGCGTAAATCAGCCAGAATTACGAAGACGTAAGATATTTATGAATTGATGGCGCCACTAGTAATGAAAATGTAATACAGAAATAAATATTGAATTAAAAAGCCGGGGGGGGGGGGGGGGGGGAAAGAGGGATAGAGAAAAAGCTTAGCAGCAACATAAACACGTGAACTGATCTTTTTTTTTTCTTATGTTTGTTTGGCTGTGCCGATTATACTTTTTTGATTAACAAGTTTGTGGAGTTTGGCAAAGGTAAAATTAGTGTTAGGAGAAAAGAGGATAATTATAATATTGAGACAAATTTAAGAATGATTACCAATTAGAGGATATAGTTATTTTATACTATATACTACTTATATATATATATATATATATATATATATATATATATATATATATATATATATATATATATATATAAAGACAGACAGACAGACGGACGGACGGAGGGACTAACATGTATAGGTAAGTAGGTAGGTAGGTAGATAGGAGACAGACAGACAGGAGAGGAGAGGACAGAACAGAACAGACAGACAGACAGACAGACAGAGAGACAGACAGCCAGGCAGGCAGGCTTCAGTCTGATAGACAGACAGATGTCAGGATGTGGAATTCCCTACTTAAGGAGACGGTTTTAATGCTGCAAAATGAAATTACCTAATTAGAGGAGAGAGTTTTAATGCTATAGATACGGATTACCCAATTATTGAAAGCTGTTTTGTTTTTATAATATCGGGTTATCTAAATAGTGAAGATTGTTTTGCTGTTAAAGTGGCATTGCACAACTTGGAGGAATTATTTTAAAATATTAAGAATTTAACTGTGGAACAAGCGAAGCTGATATAATGTCAGAAAGACTTACATGATGAGCGCAATTTATTGTTAGAAAATGGGCTTTCCCGAAAACAAAGAGTAGATTTTAATCAGGTAGGCGAGACAGAGGCAGACCAAGACTTAAAGGACTGATAACATCAATATATATAAATCAATCAGCTAGAGGTCATCACAAGCAGTGAGAGAACTCTTACTTCCTCACTTAAATTCTATCAATCAGCTAGAGGTCACCACAAGCAGTGAGAGAACTCTTACTTTCTCACTTACATTCTATCGATCAGCTAGAGGTCATCACAAGCAGTGAGAGAACTCTTACTTCCTCACTTACATTCTATCAATCAGCTAGAGGTCACCACAAGCAGTGAGAGAACTCTTACTTCCTCGCTTACATTCTATCAATCAGCCATAGGTCATCACAAGCAGTGAGAGAACTCTTACTTCCTCACTTACATTCTATCAATCAGCTAGAGGTCATCACAAGCAGTAAGAGAACTCTTACTTTCTCACTTACATTCTATCAATGAGCTAGAGGTCATCACAAGCAGTGAGAGAACTCTTACTTTCTCACTTACATTCTATCAATCAGCTAGAGATCATCACAAGCAGTGAGAGAACTCTTACTTTCTCACTTACATTCTATCAATCAGCTAGAGGTCATCACAAGCAGTGAGAGAACTCTTACTTTCACTCTTACATTCTATCTATCAGCTAGAGGTCATCACAAGCAGTGACAGAACTCTTACTTTCACTCTTACATTCTATCTATCAGCTAGAGGTCATCACAAGCAGTGACAGAACTCTTACTTTCTCACTTACATTCTATCAATCAGCCATAGGTCATCACAAGCAGTGAGAGAACTCTTACTTTCTCACTTACATTCTATCAATCAGCTGGAGGTCATCACAAGCAGTGACAGAACTCTTACTTTCTCACTTACATTCTATCAATCAGTCATAGGTCATCACAAGCAGTGAGAGAACTCTTACTTTCTCACTTACATTCTATCAATCAGCTAGAGGTCATCACAAGCAGTGAGAGAACTCTTACTTTCACTCTTACATTCTATCAATCAGGTCATCACAAGCAGAACTCTTACTTTCTCACTTACATTCTATCAATCAGGAGGTCATCACAAGCAGTGAGAGAACTCTTACTTTCTCACTTACATTCTATCAATCAGCTAGAGGTCATCACAAGCAGTGAGAGAACTCTTACTTTCTCACTTACATTCTATCAGCTAGAGGTCATCACAAGCAGTGAGAGTCAATCACAAGCAGTGAGAGAACTCTTACTTTCTCACTTACATTCTATCAATCAGCTAGAGGTCATCACAAGCAGTGAGAGAACTCTTACTTTCTCACTTACATTCTATCAATCAGCTAGAGGTCATCACAAGCAGTGAGAGAACTCTTACTTCCTCACTTACATTCTATCAATCAGCTAGAGGTCATCACAAGCAGTGAGAGAACTCTTACTTTCACTCTTACATTCTATCAATCAGCTAGAGGTCATCACAAGCAGTGAGAGAACTCTTACTTTCTCACTTACATTCTATCAATCTGCTAGAGGTCATCACAAGCAGTGAGAGAACTCTTACTTTCTCACTTACATTCTATCAATGAGCTAGAGGTCATCACAAGCAGTGAGAGAACTCTTACTTTCTCACTTACATTCTATCAATCAGCTAGAGGTCATCACAAGCAGTGAGAGAACTCTTACTTTCTCACTTAAATTCTATCCATCAGCTAGAGGTCATCACAAGCAGTGAGAGAACTCTTACTTTCTCACTTACATTCTATCAATCAGCCATAGGTTATCACAAGCAGTGAGAGAACTCTTACTTTCTCACTTACATTCTATTAATCAGCTAGAGGTCATCACAATCTGTGAGAGAACTCTTACTTTCTCACTTACATTCTATCAATCAGCTAGAGGTTATCAAAATCGTACGTAATTTGCCTACAATTTGTATTTTTTGGTGATCAAATTTTGGATCCCAAGATTTGGTGCAGTTCACATGTTTGTTGTGACCTTTAGTCTTTTTTAGCACTGGCGTCACTGCAGTCTGAGCTTTCTCATATCTGCTCTGCAGCTCGTTCCAGCAACCATCGAAGTTTTCGTCTACTCATTGTTCCTGTCCTGTTTTGATTGCTTGTGTTGCTTTTTCCGTTAATTGTGCTTTTCCTGCATTCGCAGTTTGTAGTTGCAAGTTAGACTGTTAATGTGAGACACATATAGTAGTTGCAAGTTAGACTGTTAAAGTGAGACACATCTAGTAGTTGCAAGTTATACTGTTAATGTGAGACACATATAGTAGTTGCAAGTTAGACTGTTAACGTGAGACACATCGAGTAGTTGCAAGTTAGACTGCTAACGTGAGACACATCTAGTAGTTGCAAGTTAGACTGTTAACGTAAGACACATCTAGTAGTTGCAAGTTAGACTGTTAACGTGAGACACATCTAGTAGTTGCAAGTTAGACTGTTAACGTAAGACACATCCAGTAGTTGCAAGTTAGACTGTTAACGTAAGACACATCCAGTAGTTGCAAGTTAGACTGCTAACGTAAGACACATCGAGTAGTTGCATCCATTGCACTGAGAGGCATATTCTTGTCAATCCTCCAAGGCATGCCTTGTGGGTTAGTCAATATTACCACATGTGCTTTCAGTTTTGAACAGCAAAGTGATAACCTTCGTCACAGCCTCTATCTCCATATGAGTGTAGTACTCCTGTAGGTTCTGTTGTAACCTTCTGAAATGCCATTGGCTGATTTGACATGTACACTGCGAGTCGTGTTATTTTCTTTCTGCAGAGGTCGGTGGTTTATTAGGTTTAGTGAAACTATTGAAAGACTTAATAAAGCACTAGAAAGAACTGGCTATAAACATCTTACTGATGAAAGTAAAATAATATGGCCGCATCGAAAGACACAGTAGGCAGAAAAGAAAAATAATGGAAGACATGGTTCCAGGAAGAAGAGACAGGGGAAGATCAAGAAGAAAAGAAAATAAGACATTGAAAATGTAAATGAAAGAAGTGGGAAATATGGCTAGAGACAGAGATTATTGTCGAAGGGATGTTCTGAAAGAGAGCAAAGGCATGAAAAGGACACACAACCCGATGGCGTTAAGAAACACCCTTTGTCATAACGTTTCTTCTTGTTCCTCTTTTGCTTATTAACAGATTTAGTTAAACCGGATTTTTCATCTTGATTTCTTGGAATTTAAAAGCAAAAGAACCCACATACTGAAAGTGATTGAGCACCTGTGGGTTTATCCGTAATGCTGTGAAACCTACACCGAATGTTTATATTATTGCTGTTACTATTATTATTATTATTATGAAACTATAAAAACGAGAAATCTAAAGGAGAGAAAAGTGACAAACAGTGAACTGTTGTATCGTGCTGAGGTGACAAGCAAGTTCATTGTCATCTAGCAACATCGTTTAATAAGGCCTGGCAACATGCACTGAATACAGAATTAACAGACTCCTAAAAATATCCTATGTGGGTGGCAGCAAATTCGGCAACAAAAACAATGGGAGACTCAGACGCTATAAAAATGTCTGTAAACATGACATGAAGGCTTTTGAAATGGCCATATTTGACTTCGACGAGCTTACTAAAGACAGGGTACAAATAATAATAACTTCCGAGGCAACTAAAAAATTGCTACAATAAATAACACTGCTACAATAGCCAATTTTTTAGTTGGCTGCGTGGCAGTGTGCCAAGCGTTCGGCTTCTCGTGGCAAGGCGCGGTGCCACTGAGTACGGGTTCGATCCCACTTCGGACCATATATTGTTCTTCGTTTTTTTCTATTGTTGTTTGTCTGTCAATTTTTCCGAGTGCTAACACATACTTCTTTGTTCTATTATTCCTTACAAAAGACATACAGGCTAGCATGAAAACAGGCGAACTCAATTTGAGAAAAGCTTTCCATGTTGGACGGACTCAAAGGAAGAAAACAAAAACATATGACAAAGTCAGAATATAGGTATTAAATTCATCAACCCTTGAGACTGATAAGATCCTAATACTTTTACTTTGGCTTTAATCACACTTTGTTCTGTCTGCATCTTCTTATATATTCCCAATTTAACTTTCAAAGCAATGAGTGGTATAGGGCAAAACATCAGCCACTGGATAGGAAAGTCCTGGGTTCTAATCTCGCCACCAGCGTCAGTAATTTTCTTCGAGTCTGTAGTTCAGACTTTACCACCCTCCACTAGTCTCTGTGTAATGAAACCAAATGTTTAATCCTCTCTGTGTATTGAAACCAAATGTTTAGTCCTCTCTGTGTAATGAAACCAAATCTTTAGTCTTCTCTATTTAATGAAACCAAATGTTGTCTTCTCTGTGTATTGAAACCAAATGTTTAGTCCTCTCTGTGTAATGAAACCAAATGTTTAGTCCTCCCTGCGTAATGAAACCAAATGTTTAGTCCTATCTGTGTATTGAAACCCAATGTTTAGTCTTCTCTGTATATATGAAACCAAATGTTTAGTCCTCTCTGTGTAATGAACCCCAATGTTTAGTCCTCTCTGTGTAATGAACCCCAATATTTAGTCCTCTCTGTGTAATGAACCCCAATATTTAGTCCTCTCTGTGTAATTAAACCCAATATTTAGTCCTCTCTGTTTAATGAACCCCTCTGTTTAGTCCTCCCTGTGTAATGAACCCCAATATTTAGTCCTCTCTGTGTAATGAACCCCAATATTTAGTCCTCTCTGTGTAATTAAACCCAATATTTAGTCCTCTCTGTGTAATGAACCCCAATATTTAGTCCTCCCTGTGTAATGAACCCCAATGTTTAGTCATCTCTGTGTAATGAACCCCAATATTTAGTCCTCTCTGTGTAATTAAACCCAATATTTAGTCCTCTCTGTGTAATGAACCCCAATATTTAGTCCTCTCTGTGTAATTAAACCCAATATTTAGTCCTCTCTGTTTAATGAACCCCTCTGTTTAGTCCTCCCTGTGTAATGAACGCCTCTGTTTAGTCCTCTCTGTGTAATGAACCCCAATATTTAGCCCTCTCTGTGTAATTAAACCCAATATTTAGTCCTCTCTGTGTAATGAACCCCAATATTTAGTCCTCTCTGTGTAATTAAGCCCAATATTTAGTCCTCTCTGTTTAATAAACCCCTCTGTTTAGTCCTCTCTGTGTAATGAACCCCAATGTTTAGTCCTCCCTGTGTAATGAACCCCTCTGTTTAGTCCTCTCTGTGTAATGAACCCCAATGTTTAGTCCTCCCTGTGTAATGAACCCCAATGTTTAGTCCACCCTGTGTAATGAATCCCAATGTTTAGTCCTCTCTGTGTATTGAAACCCAATGTTTAGTCTTCTCTGTGTAATGAACCCCAATTTTTAGTCCTCTCTGTGTATTTAAACCAAATGTTTAGTCCTCCCTGTTTAATGAAACCCAATGTTTAGTCTTCTCTGTATAATGAAACCAAATGTTTAGTCCTCCCTGTTTAATGAAACCCAATGTTTAGTCCTCTCTGTATAATGAAACCAAATGTTTAGTCCTCCCTGTTTAATTAAACCCAATGTTTAGTCTTCTCTGTATAATGAAACCAAATGTTTAGTCCTCCCTGTTTAATGAAATCCAATATTTAGTCCTCTCTATGTAATACTTCCTCTTCTTCTATCCTTCCTCTACTGCCGTTGGCGTCGAGGGGAGAAACAATCTGCGATTCTTTGCTCTTCTGTTGGCCTCTTCTGATGTTATCCCTCCTAGTGACTCTGGTATTCCCTGTATCCATCTCTTTCTCGGTCTTCCTCTTAATCTGGCGTTTTCGTAGCGTTTATTCATGGCTCTTTGAGTCATTGTTAGTTCTTTTTGTCTTGTTTTGTGGCCGAACCAATTTATCTGTTGTTTCTTTATGTATTCGATGGCTGGTTCAATTTCGAGTTTCTTCCTCAGGTCGGTGTTTCTTACTCTGTCCCTTAAGCTGTTTCCTGTCATTCTTCTGACACATTTCATTTCGGTGGTCGTTATCTTTCTTATTGTTCTAGAGTCCAGCGTCCAATTCTGGCACTGATAGCACAGAGTTGGTAGAAAAATTGATTTGTATATTGCCCTTTTTGCTTCCGTAGTTATTGCTTTGTTTTTCAATAGTGTTGATACTTGGCCTATAACTTGGCATTCTTTGTTACACCTTATATCTATCTCTGTCTCTTGGTTATTGTCTTGATGTTTAGTTATTTACTATACTTGAGGTTATTTATATGATGTTTAGTTTTTCTTTCTTTCTCGCTATTGCCATTACTTCGGTTTTGCTTATGTTGATCTTCATGTTGTATTGTTTACAAGTGTTGTTTAGCCTGTTGATATGTTCTTGTAGGTCCTCAGTTGTTTCATGTATCAGAATTTGGTCGTCTGCAAATAGTATTTCATTTATTTCTTCCTCTCTTCTCTGTGTAATGAAACCCAATATTTAGTCCTCTCTGTGTAATGAAACTAAATGTTTAGTCCTCTCTCTGTGTAATGAAACCCAATATTTAGTCCTCTCTGTGTAATGAAACTAAATGTTTAGTCCTCTCTCTGTGTAATGAAACCCAATATTTAGTCCTCTCTGTGCGATGAAACCCAATGTTTAGTCCTCTCTCTGTGTAATGAAACCCAATGTTTAGTCCTCTCTGTGCGATGAAACCCAATGTTTAGTCCTCTCTGATAAAGGCGTAAAACAGGGGCACCGTACACTGAGCACGTTAAAGAAACGTTGACAAACAACAGTTGGAAATAGTAAACTTAAGGTGGTCTCTGAACGGACAATGATTATTACATTAGAAATCTGCCCATGTTGAAGTCGGATCTGTCGGGCCGAAAGGCGCACACGTACTGGCTAGACGTAAACACGTTTCCACGTCAAATCAAAGGGCAAACGCTAAGAACCAAAAAAAAAAAAAAAAAGAAGCAAAAGAAGAAACCCGTTAAGCGGAGACATGCACCCAAAACATTAAAACCATTGCCGTTTTCTTATCAGTAAATTAAACCCCCCTATATGGGCTAATCCAAGTCAGAAAACGAAATATTATATCCACAAACGAAGCTCGGACGTCTATACTTTCAATCCTTCGTACACATATAACAGGGTCACAAAGCCAACCGGATTATAAAAAAACATAAAGACACGTCCTAATATCACCGATACGGACTGCTGTGTCTGTATTAAGAGGGCGTGTCTGTGTTCAGAAATTGTGAATCAAACAGGCTCTAATCCAGTTTTTCCATGACACGACAAAACATCAACAAATGTATAAAACAATTTTCTCAGCCACAGAGATAAAGTTTCTGTGTTAGTTTTGTTGTTTATCCACCCGTGCAACGTGTAAAAAATTAGCACAAAAATGTATTGTATTAGATTTCAGATCATTAAAGACGAATGGGGAAACCTTCAACAAACATATTAATGTAACCAGATATATTTTTGAAAAAAATATATATGTTTGTGCATGCACATTTTATGAAGTTAAGCATTTTTAGTTAAAATTGGATAAATTATAGCAGAATAAGATTATATTATAGTAGGTTTGGTCAACAACAGAACAGATATGCTTGATTACCAACGACAGCTGGCGCGGTATTTGATGATGAGGTCAGCTAAGGTTAATGACAAAAGCACCCTGAGCTTCAATAAACATGACTCTCAGCTACAAGAAACATCACTCAGCTACAAGAAACATCACCCAGCGGTCAAGAAAATCACGCTCAGTTACAAGAAACATCACTCGGCTACAAGAAACATCACTCAGCTACAAGAAACATCACTCAGCTACAAGAAACATCACTCAGCTACAAGAAACATCACTCAGCTACAAGAAACATCACTCAGCTACAAGAAACATCACTCAGCTACAAGAAACATCACCCAGCGGTCAAGAAAATCACCCTCAGTTACAAGAAACATCACTCAACTACAAAAAACATCACTCAGCTACAAGAAACATCGCTCTCAGCTACAAGAAACATGACTCTCAGCTACAAGAAACATCACTCAGCTCCAAGAAACATCACTCAGCTCCAAGAAACATCACTCATTTTCAAGAAATATCACTCAGTTTCAAGAAATATCACTCAGTTTCAAGAAATATCACTCAAGTTTCAAGAAATATCACTCAGTTTAAAGAAATATTACTCTCAGCACCAAGAAGTATCACTCAGTTTCAAGAAATATAATTCAGTTTTAAGACATATTACTCTCAGCTCCAAGAAATATCACTCAGTTTCAAGAAATATCATTCAGTTTTAAGACATATTACTCTCAGCTCCAAGAAATATCACTCAGTTTCAAGAAATAACACTCAAGTTTCAAGAAATATCACTCAGTTTCAAGAAATATCCCTCAGTTTTAAGAAATATTACTCTCAGCTCCAAGAAATATCACTCTCAGCTCCAAGAAATATCACTCAGTTTCAAGAAATATCACTCAGTTTTAAGAATTATTACTCTCAGCTCCAAGAAATATCACTCAGTTTTAAGAAATATTACTCTTAGCTCCAAGAAACATGAACGTCATGACAATGATCTTAAGGTAAAACCTCATTTGTGTGGCTGGTATTTTCTTCTCTAATTATACATATATCGTTCACATTTTTATTTAAAGTGTTTGTTTTACCGTGCACATATTTTAATTAATTAATATCACTTGGAATGAAGCGTTAGATTTATGGAAATATACTAGTCAAATACCTGTGGATAAAGAGATACAGAGAAGACGATGGCGCTGGATAGGACACACACAGCGGGATCCAACTGAAGAGTATTACACAACAGGCCCTTGTTTGGAATCCCCAAGAAAAAGACAAAGAGAAAGACCAAAATATTCTTGGAGAAGACAGGTGGACGCAGATATGAAGATGATGGGGAAGACATGGAATGATTTTACAAGAATGGCAAGAAACAGAACGGCCTGGAAAGTGTTTATTGGAGACCTATGCTCCACATGGAGCTGAAAGGTGGAAGGAAAAATTAAATGTGTCAAATGCAAGACAGGGGCCACCTAGGAGACACAATTTGAAGCAAAGAACCGAGAAAACATAGATCAAATCCACCATACGGGGACTGGTTGGTCTCAGGGCAAGACGTCGGCCTCGAGACAGAGGTTGTGGGTTCAAATCCCGGCTATACTGGTTGGGATTTTTATTTATGATTTCCCTCTGCGACAACCACCCCTGGTCTCAGCAGTGAGGCCCGGCTTGGAACGTCAATTACTCATCGACGGTAAAAATATGAGTAACTCCGAAGTCGGAGTTATCTGCCCGTGCGACGAGGGGCGCGTGTGGAAACGGCTGTCAGGGAAAAATGGATTAACACGCAAAATTCAGTTCCTAGTCTCTAGGGACTACGACAGAGTTGAAAGCTGGCGAAAGAACAAAAAGAATTCCACAGTACAAGTAACAAAGTTTCGTCATGTGACAAGACTATGGACACCCCTCCTCCACTCCCCCCCCCCCCATATAATGAATGAGGTCTTTAGACATGACTTTTGTGTCCCTTGTCCCAACCTTCCGCTAAGGTTAAGAGCACCATAACCCGATACTCATACATAAAGGATTTAGGATAAAATCATCATCCTCATTGAGTGTCGTCTACACATCGAAAGCTGGCTGCATAGAGCGTCATTCCGCTCTGTCTCTTGCTTTGATTGTGCCGGCTGTCATATGCTGCCTTGTCCATCTCTTGATGTTACTCGTTCCATGTTCGTCGTGATCTGCCTCTGTCTCTTGCTTTGATTGTGCCGGCTGTCATATGCTGCCTTGTCCATCTCTTGATGTTACTCGTCCATGTTCGTCGTGATCTGCCTCTGTCTCTTGCTTTGATTGTGCCGGCTGTCATATGCTGACTTGTCCATCTCTTGATGTTACTCGTCCATGTTCGTCGTGATCTGCCTCTGTCTCTTGCTTTGATTGTGCCGGCTGTCATATGCTGCCTTGTCCATCTCTTGATGTTACTCGTCCATGTTCGTCGTGATCTGCCTCTGTCTCTTGCTTTGATTGTGCCGGCTGTCATATGCTGACTTGTCCATCTCTTGATGTTACTCGTCCATGTTCGTCGTGATCTGCCTCTGTCTCTTGCTTTGATTGTGCCGGCTGTCATATGCTGACTTGTCCATCTCTTGATGTTACTCGTCCATGTTCGTCGTGATCTGCCTCTGTCTCTTGCTTTGATTGTGCCGGCTGTCATATGCTGACTTGTCCATCTCTTGATGTTACTCGTCCATGTTCGTCGTGATCTGCCTCTGTCTCTTGCTTTGATTGTGCCGGCTGTCATATGCTGACTTGTCCATCTCTTGATGTTACTCGTCCATGTTCGTCGTGATCTGCCTCTGTCTCTTGCTTTGATTGTGCCGGCTGTCATATGCTGACTTGTCCATCTCTTGATGTTACTCGTCCATGTTCGTCGTGATCTGTCTCTGTCTCTTTTACCTTGTATTATCTTTTCCAAGATTACTTTTAACAGGTTGCTGTGTCTTTGAACATACCCCAAACATCCAATTTGTCTTGCTTGAATTGTGTTTAGTAGTTCTCTTTTCATTTTCAGTTGTTTTAAGACTTCATTGTTTGTTTTCTTTTCTTTCCATCCAATTCTTCCTATTCTTCTATAAATCCACATTTAAAAGGCTTTAATTTTCTGTTCTGTTTTATTGTCTAGTGTCCATGTTTCTGCACCATACAGGATTGTTGAGAAGATATAACATTTTGCTATTCTTAGTTTTAGTCCTGGTGTTTTTGATTTGCTATGATAATAGTATATTTTTTCATGGCATTAACATTACTAATTTATAATATTATAAAATATACTAATATTTATTATTGTTAAAAAGATCAAATAATCCAGGGTAACGGTGACAAAAAAGTTATATGTATATATAATTACATCCATTTACATAATACACACTTTTATTAATCTCGAATACTATAATAAATCCTTGGCTCCATAAAATCCTAGGTTCCGAAGATTAGGGCTCTAACAGATGTCCCCTTGTGGGGACAATAGACTAGACAGATACCACATTTCACGCAGGTATCACCATAAATCTTGAGAAAACTACAAATGGAGAAGGTGTTATCGTAAATGACGGATGGTCAGAATCTAAGAACTCTTGTCAAAGTAGTAAAAAAAGTAAAGTATCCCCGTCACGCCAAGTGGCGTATAGGGAATATGGTGTTAGTGACCATAAATTTTACAGACCTTCGGCACATGATTTTTGGGGTAATGTGGTCGGTATTACGCCCGTGCCGCTTTACTTTCCCAGGAAAAAAATCCGGTAACATTAAAGGCTCGGTAAACCGGAAGCTCTCGGTTGGGATCGAAACCCTACCTCTTGACCTTTGTAGTTCAGTTCACTAACCACTGAGATATCGTGGCTCCCTCTTGTCAAAGTGACAGCAGGAAAGAAGAACCAGTGAGCAAAAGACTTCAAACAATTCTCATCGATGATTGGAGGAAATTAAGGAAAGATGGCTGATCTTTAGTGTTTTATCGCACGATCCGTTCAAGCATGATTGTCTTATAACAGTTTTACTTCTTTTTTCATGTTCTTGTTTCCTTCCTTATTTGCCTTTCAGCGTCGAGGGGAGATATAATTTGCGGTCTTTTGCTCTTGTGGGCCTCTACTGCTATTATCTAGTGCTTATAATATTCCGTCAATCCATCTTTTTCGTGGTCAACCCTTGGGTATAGTGTACTCACAACGCTTATTGAAAGCGCTTTGTGTTTTGATCTTTCTGTCTTTGTCAAGTGACAAAACCATTTTATCTGTTGTTTCTCTATATATTTTATGCGGGGGTTATTCCTAGCATTTTTCTCAGTTCTTCATTTCTGATCTTATCTCTCAGACTGTTTCCTGTCATTCGTCTAACACATTTCATCTCAATGGTGGATATTTCTCTTATTGTTCTTGCATCTTAGGGTCCAGTACTGACATTGGTAGAACAACGTTGGGATGAAGATTGTGATGAGTGCTTGTTTTGTCCCTAGAGTTATTTCCTTGTTTTATACAACAGTTTTACTAACTCTTAACACGTAAAAGTTCCCTCCACGCCTAGGTAGGCGTATGTTGAATATAGTGCCAATGACCATATTTTTCTATGACCACAGCACATGCCGGTATCACACCAGAACACTTTTACTTCCCAGAAAAATCTCTGGTACTCATTTTTAGGAACTGGGTGAACCTCAGAACTTTGTCGATCCCAAAAACAACAACCCGCAACATTTGGGGGATCGAACCTGAATCCCTGGGGCCTCGGTAGCCTAGTTGGGAAAACCACCCGACTAGACTACCGACGTTCGGACAACCCGTGTTCAATTCCCGCTAAAAGCAGTGTGAATTGTACTCGTGGTTGGAAAAAAAAAAAAAAAAAAAAACCCACGGTCGACCCAGCCGTTGGCAGAAATGGGTACCAGGGTATATTATCCTGGGAAGGTGAGGAATGTCGCTTCGCATCTGAGTTTCGATGCTTGAGGCTACACTATACAGAAATATCCGAACGTTTCTGGATAGGCGGCCGAGCACATATGGGTGTAAACTCGCGTGCTAAGACGTCGGTTCAAGTCTCGTACTTTACCTTTACCTTTACCTGAATCCCTTCTGATCAGGAAGCGAGTACACTAAAAATTCAGCCACCGAGTCCCTTATTAACTCTTAAACATGACATTAATCAGCTGTTGTTAAAACAGCTTTATTAATTATTAAACAATTGAATAGAAATACTAAATGAACCTAATATTTAACTCTTGTATGTTAAGCAAAGAAAGTTTATAAATATTGCCTATAAGGATTTTTCGTGGCAACGAGATGACCGACAGGTTGGCAGGGTTCGCCTTCATGCAAGAAACCTCAAAAATAGATATAATGACATTGTGAGGGCTTTTAGCAAACACCTCACAGAGGAAGGTGACAACGAAGTAGAAGATAACCCACATGTGAAAGAAATGGTGGTACACGGCGCTAGGAAGCGAGAAAGCAGGAAACACATCCATAACGGAAAAGAACTCAACATATTCAATCAATACAGGACATGAACAGTCAGTAGACAAACACTTCGATGGTTGCTGGAGCTGGCCGCAGATCGGATATGGGAATGCCCAGACTGTGGTTTTGCCAGTCCGATCTAAAGACTGTTAACACAATCTTTTCTACAAAACATTTAATGGCGTGAGAGCTGAAACAGCTCAGTGGTTAGTGAACTGGACAACTAAGGACAAGGCAGGTTCATCTAGCCTTAACTGGACAACTAAGGACAAGGCAGGTTCATCTAGCCTTAACTGGACAACTAAGGACAAGGCAGGTTCATCTAGCCTTAACTGGACAACTAAGGACAAGGCAGGTTCATCTAGCCTTAACTGGACAACTAAGGACAAGGCAGGTTCATCTAGCCTTAACTGGACAAATAAGACAAGGAGGTTCATCTAGCCTTAACTGGTCAACTAAGACAAGGTAGGTTCATCTAGCCTTAACTGGTCAACTAAAGACAAGGCAGGTTAACTAGCATTAACTGGTCAAATGAAGACACGGTAGGTTCATCTAGCCTTAACTGGTCAACTAAAGACAAGGTAGGTTCATCTAGCCTTAACTGGTCAACTAAAGACACGGTGGTTCATCTAGCCTTAACTGGACAACTAAAGACAAGGAAGGTTCATCAAGCCTTAACTGGACAACTAAAGACACGGTAGGTTCATTTAGCCTAACTGGACAACTAAAGACAAGGCAGGTTCATCTAGCCTTAACTGGACAACTAAAGACAAGGTAGGTTCATCTAGCCTTAACTGGACAACTAAAGACACGGTAGGTTCATCTAGCCTTAACTGGACAACTAAAGACAAGGCAGGTTCATCTAGCCTTAACTGGACAACTAAAGACACTGTAGGTTCATTAGCCTTAACTGGTCAACTAAAGACACGGTAGGTTCATTTAGCCTTAACTGGTCAACTAAAGACAAGGTAGGTTCATCTAGCCTTAACTGGACAACTAAAGACAAGGCAGGTTCATCTAGCCTTAAGTGGACAACTAAAGACAAGGCAGGTTCATCTAGCCTTAACTGGACAACTAAAGACAAGGTAGGTTCATCTAGCCTTAACTGGACAACTAAAGACAAGGTAGGTTCATCTAGCCTTAACTGGACAACTAAAGACAGGCAGGTTCATCTAGCCTTAACTGGACAACTAAAGACAAGGTAGGTTCATTTAGCCTTAACTGGTCAACTAAAGACAAGGTAGGTTCATTTAGCCTTAACTGGTCAACTAAAGACACGGTAGGTTCATTTAGCCTTAACTGGTCAACTAAAGACAAGGTAGGTTCATCTAGCCTTAACTGGACAACTAAAGACAAGGCAGGTTCATTTAGCCTTAAGTGGACAACTAAAGACAAGGCAGGTTCATCTAGCCTTAACTGGTCAACTAAAGACAATTTTCACTCTAATTATTTGCATGGTCTCAAACAGTAAAAACTCATCCTTTTTTCACTCTAATTATTTGCATGGTCTCAAACATTACAAACTCATCCTTTTTTCACTCTAATTATTTGCATGGTCTCAAACATTACAAACTCACCCTTTTTTCACTCTAATTATTTGCATAGTCTCAAACAGTACAAACTCACCCTTTTTTCACTCTAATTATTTGCATGGTCTCAAACAGTACAAACTCATCCTTTTTTCACTCTAATTATTTGCATGGTCTCAAACAGTACAAACTCACCCTTTTTTCACTCTAATTATTTGCATGGTCTCAAACAGTACAAACTCACACTTTTTTCACTATAATTATTTGCATGGTCTCAAACAGTACAAACTCACACTTTTTTCACTCTAATTATTTGCATAGTCTCAAACAGTACAAACTCACACTTTTTTCACTATAATTATTTGCATGGTCTCAAACAGTACAAACTCATCCTTTTTTCACTCTAATTATTTGCATGGTCTCAAACATTACAAACTCATCCTTTTTTCACTCTAATTATTTGCATGGTCTCAAACAGTACAAACTCATCCTTTTTTCACTCTAATTATTTGCATGGTCTCAAACAGTACAAACTCATCCTTTTTTCACTCTAATTATTTGCATGGTCTCAAATAGAAATACTTTACCCTCAAAGTGCAATTACTTCGTCTAACTGTAAGAGGATGTCTAGCTTGTCACTTTGTATGAATGGCTTTCCATCAAATCGGACTCATGTCGATGTAAATATATTTTTTAAAATTCACAAAATCAACAGAGCGAACATTTTTACATAGGTCGATGTATGGGAAGGTTGAAAAGTTAGTCTGACACAAAGGTGTCAACTGCCATAGGGCATTTCCTCGTTCCCACGTAAATTGTCTATTGATGTAATAATAGAACAAGGTCAAGAAACTCATCGTTAAATGCTAAAGCCGTTGACGAAGAGGTGAATTAAAACATGCTCGGGTGATGCAGATGTAGGGCTAATTTCTGTCAAGGTGCAGTGTTGTGATGGTGATATAGATGTGGTTGATAACTATGATGTCAATGTATAGTTTTGCGAAGGTGATACAGACGTAGTGATAGTTACGATATATTCTCAAGATATAGTTTGGAAAAGGTGATATCGATGCAGTGTCAAGACTGCATGCAAAGTACTTGACAATACAAAGGTAAAAGAGGCAGAGGCAGACCAAGACTAACATGGACGAGTTACATCAAAAGATGGACAAGTCAGCCTACGGGAGCCTGCACCATCAAAGCAAGAGACAGAGCGGAATTGCGCTCCTTCTAGACAACCTTCGATGCAGAGACGGCACTCAATGATGATGATGATTATGTCAAGCTATAAATGAGAGAGAACGACACACACACACGAGAGAGGGGGACATATGTAAGTCAGTAATATTGATACATACATGAGGAAGAACGATAACGTAAAGGGAAGAAAAATACAACTAACTATAAGCGAGAATTATTACACCATTTAAACGATAGAGGTCACAAAGAAACGAAATATAATATAAAAGAATGACGGCACAAACAAATTAAGGATGCACACAATCCAGAAAGAAGTACACATAAGCAAGGCAGCGAATGCGCATAGACGTGACAGAAAGAATAACAATTGGGGCACATATGAGTCAGAAGTACACTTTAGATAGGGACATCTCGTACACACACGCGTGAAAAGTAAACGTTAGATAAAGAAAAGAATAAAATCTAGTGAAAAGTGTCATTAGAATAAAGGCTTTATTTATGTGAGCTGGACAGAGGAAAGCATATAAATGAGTTAAATGTGTACATTAGATAGCGGGAAGTATGTAAAAGAGTTCGAAGTATACACAAGATAGAGGGAATATTGCTCAATATGGCGGATAGGCGGCAAGAACCATTGAGGCATAGTCAGAAAAGTGTTCCTTGTTGTAGTTATTTATATTGGTCATATTCCAAGTCTGGTTTGCTGCCGGAGTTGCTGAGTTTAGTGTTCTGTGCATACCGTGAGCTGTGTGCTTCATCCGGATTGTGTTTCGATATTTCAATTGCTTACGATGAATGATGATGCATGAGAAGGACAATTCAGCTGCGTTCACTTTCGGTGCCGCTTGGCCTTATGTCTTTTGGCGCGTGCTATAGCTGCTATGATGGGGATTGCAGCTGCCTTACATTTTTGGATCCTTAAATGAGATGAGTTTTCATTTGGATGATTCCACTGGCACGGGCGGTTGAGCAATTATGGATTATAATTCATTTGCAGTGATACCAGGGCCTTCGACTAACCATAACCTTAATTAGATGGAGGGAAGTATTTAAATGAGTTAAAGCTATACATTAATTAGAGAGAATTATAAAAATGAGTTTAATGTATACATTAGATAGAGGGAAGTATATAAATGATTTTAATGTATACATTAGATAGAGGGAAGTATATAAATGAGTTTAATGTATACATTATATAGAGGGAAGTATATAAATGAGTTAGAAGTATACATTAGATAGATGGAAGTATATAAATGAGAAGTATTCTCATGAATAAGTCAATGAAACATATCAATGATACTCATACATCGACCTACTTGCGGTCGCACCGGCAGTGAGACAGGGTGTGGAGTCTGTAATTGAACAACCCGTACTTCCAGTTCAGCCTGGGAATGACCAGAGGACAGAGGTCATGTCGTCGACAGCACTTGTCCAGCTCTACGTGATAGCCTACGTCTTTCTTGTGTTCAGCTATGTCGCCGTCTCCGCACCTACCAGATAATTGTGAATAAAAATCGATGAGATTGGACAGACACCAACGATGATAACGAAAGGAAATGCTGAAGACAGACAATAGACACGGAAAGCAGCAGAGAAAAGAGTGAGAGAGTGTGCGTGTGTGTGTGAGTGAGAGTGACAGAGAGTAAGCGAATTAAACATGGGGGAAGATAGAGTAGAAGGCAGGGGTGAAGAAGGGAGTAAACTGGATGAAGGATGGGAAGACATAGAGTAGACATGACGACACAGACGGAAGACATAGAGTAGACATGACGACACAGAAATGAAGACATAGAGTAGACATGACGACACAGACGGGAAGACATAGAGTAGACATGACGACACAGACGGGAAGACATAGAGTAGACATGACGACACAGACGGGAAGACATAGAGTAGACATGACGACACAGACGGGAAGACATAGAGTAGACATGACGACACAGATGGGAAGACATAGAGTAGACATGACGACACAGACGGGAAGACATAGAGTAGACATGACGACACAGACGGGAAGACATAGAGTAGACATGACGACACAGACGGGAAGACATAGAGTAGACATGACGACACAGAAATGAAGACATAGAGTAGACATGACGACACAGACGGGAAGACATAGAGTAGACATGACGACACAGACGGGAAGACATAGAGTAGACATGACGACACAGACGGGAAGACATAGAGTAGACATGACAACCCAGAAGGGAAGACATTGAGCAGACATTAAAAAAACAGAAGGGAAGACAGAATAGACATGACAACACATAAGGGAAGACATAGAGTAGACATGACAAGCCAGAAGGGAAGACATAGAGTAGACATGATAACAGAGACGGGAAGACATAGAATAGACATGACAACACAGAAGGGAAGACATTGAGCAGACATGAAAACACAAAAGGGAAGACAGAATAGACATGACAACACATAAGGGAAGACATAGAGTAGACATGACACGCCAGAAGGGAAGACATAGAGTAGACATGACAAGCCAGAAGGGAAGACATAGAGTAGACATGACAACACAGAATGGAAGACATAGAATAGACATGACAACACAGAAGGGAAGACATAGAGTAGACATGACAACACAGACGGGAAGACATAGAGTAGACATGACAACACAGAAGGAAAAACATAGAGTAGACATGACAACACAGAAGGGAAGACATAGAGTATACATGACAACCCAGACAGGAAGATAGAGTAGACATGATAATTTATAAGGGAATATAGATATTAGGCGTGACAAGACAGGAAGGAAGACAGAGTCAATTAGACCGACAGGTGAGAAGACAGAGAGTAGGCATGATAAGACAAAAGAGAAGACATATAGTAAACATGATTACACAGGACAGAAAACAGAAAAAAGTAGATAGAAGGGAAGACAAACAGTAAATAATTCAGACAGAAGGGAATACAGAGCGTAAATGTGTCAGGATGTAGAGAAGACAAAGAGTAAACGGGTCAGGAAGTTAGGAAGACAGAGAGTAAACGGGTCAGGAAGTTAGGAAGAGAGAGAGTAAACGGATCAGGAAGTTAGGAAGAGAGAGAGAGAGAGAGAGAGAGAGAGAGAGAGAGAGTAAACGGATCAGGAAGTTAGGAAGAGAGAGAGTAAACGGATCAGGAAGTTAGGAAGACAGAAAGTGAACGGGTCAGGAAGTTAGGAAGAGAGAGAGAGTGTGTGAACTGGTCAGGAAGTTAGGAAGACAAACAGTAAACGGGTTAGGAAGTTAGGTAGACAAAGAGTAAACGGATCAGGAAGTTAGGAAGACAAATAGTAAACGGATCAGGAAGTTAGGAAAACACAGAGTAAACGGATCAGGAAGTTAGGAAGACAAATAGTAAACGGATCAGGAAGTTAGGAAGACAAATAGTAAACGGATCAGGAAGTTAGGAAGACAAAGAGTAAACGGGTTAGGAAGTTAGGAAGACAAATAGTAAACGGATCAGGAAGTTAGGAAGACAAATAGTAAACGGATCAGGAAGTTAGGAAGACAAATAGTAAACGGATCAGGAAGTTAGGAAGACAAATAGTAAACGGATCAGGAAGTTAGGAAGACAAAGAGTAAACGGGTTAGGAAGTTAGGAAGACAAACAGTAAACGGATCAGCAAGTTAGGAAGACAGAGAGTAAACGGATCAGGAAGTTAGGAAGACAAAGAGTAAACGGGTTAGGAAGTTAGGAAGACAAAGAGTAAACGGATCAGGAAGTTATGAAGAGAAAGAGTAAACGGACCAGGAAGTTAGGAAGACGGAGAGTAAACGGACCAGTAAGTTAGGAATACAGAGAGTAAACGGATCAGGAAGTTAGGAAGACAGAGAGCAAACGGATCAGGAAGTTATGAAGACAAAGAGTAAACGGATCAGGAAGTTAGGAAGACAGAGAGTAAACGGACCAGGAAGTTAGGAAGACAAACAGTAATCGGACCAAAAAGTTAGGAAGACAGACAGTAAACGGATCAGACAGTGGAGGAGACAAGATTAAACGAGTCAGGCAAACAGGAATACAGTGAGTAAACGAGTCAGGCAGAAGGGAATACAGAGAGTAAACGAGTCAGGTAGAAGGGAATACAAAATAGACATGAGAAGACAGACAAAATGGCGGAAAGTAACAAGACAGACAAGACGGTAAGTGAAGGAGACAGACACGAGTGAAGACAGTGCATGAGCGAGACAGACAAGGAGGGAGGGGGGAGTGTGAGAGAATGATATAGACAGGAGGAAGTCATACAGCAGCAACAGAAACATGAATGGAAGACATACAGCAGCAATAGAAACATGAATGGAAGACATACAGCAGCGATAGAAACATGAATGAAAGACAGACAGCAGGCAATATAAACATGAAAAGAAGACATACAGTAGGCAATAGAAACATGAATGAAAGACATACAGCAGCGATAGAAACATGAATGGAAGACATACAGCAGGCAATAGAAACATGAATGGAAGACATACAGCAGCGATAGAAACATGAATGAAAGACAGACAGCAGGCAATAGAAACATGAATAGAAGACATACAGTAGGCAATAGAAACATGAATAGAAGACATACAGCAGAAATAGAAACATGAATGGAAGACATACAGCAGCAATAGAAACATGAATAGAAGACATACAGCAGGCAATAGAAACATGAATGGAAGACATACAGCAGGCAATGGAAACATGAATGGAAGACATACAGCAGAAATAGAAACATGAATGGAAGACATACAGCAGCGATAGAAACATGAATGAAAGACATACAGCAGAAATAGAAACATGAATGGAAGACATACAGCAGCGATAGAAACATGAATGAAAGACAGACAGCAGGCAATAGAAAGATGATAGAAGACATACAGCAGGCAATTGAAACATGAATGGAAGACATACAGCAGGCAATGGAAACATGAATGGAAGACATACAGCAGAATAGAAATATGAATGGAAGACATACAGCAGCGATAGAAACATGAATGAAAGACATACAGCAGAAATAGAAACATGAATGGAAGACATACAGCAGCGATAGAAACATGAATGAAAGACAGACAGCAGGCAATAGAAACATGAATAGAAGACATACAGCAGGCAATTGAAACATGAATGGATGACAGACAGCAGGCAATGGAAACATGAATGGAAGACATACAGCAGCGATAGAAACATGAATGGAAGACATACAGCAGGCAATAGAAACATGAATGGAAGACATACAGCAGAAATAGAAACATGAATGGAAGACAGACAGCAGGCAATAGAAACATGAATGGAAGACATACAGCAGAAATAGAAACATGAATGGAAGACATACAGCAAGCAATAGAAACATGAATGGAAGACAGACAGCAGGCAATAGAAACATGAATGGAAGACATACAGCAGGCAATGGAAACATGAATAGAAGACATATAGCAGGCAATAGAAACATGAATGGAAGATATACAGCAGGCAATGGAAACATGAATGGAAGACATACAGCAGGCAATAGAAACATGAATGGAAGACATACAGCAGCGATAGAAACATGAATGAAAGACAGACATCAGGCAACAGAAACATGAATGGGAGACAAACAGCAGGCAATAGAAACATGAATGGAAGACATATAGCAGGCAATAGAAACATGAATGGAAGACAGACAGCAGGCATTAGAAACATGAATGGAAGTTATACAGCAGGCGGCAATAGAAACATGAATGGAAGACAGACATTAGGCAATAGAAACATGAATGGAAGACAGACAGCAGGCAATAGAAACATGAATGGAAGACAGACACTATAGATAAGAGAAGCCGGGGAGGAGACATACAATACGAAAAAATAGACATCAGTTAGAAGACAAGACGTAGGAAAGAAAGATTGAGAGAAGGTAAGACAAACACAGAGGAAGACAGAGTAGACACGATAGACAGGAGGAAGTACATAGAGTATACGTGATAGACAGGAACAAATGTGATTATCGTGAATAGTAAATAAAAACACGAGGGGAATTAGAAAGTAGACTTGACGGGCCACAAGGTAGACAGGGAATAGACACAACAGGTAGAAGGGAAGATATAGAGTGGAGAAAACAGGTAGGAGAGAAGAGAAGAGAATAGACACAACATGTAGTAGGAAGATAGAGAGTAGACACAACAGGTATGAGGGAAGATAGATAGTAGACACAACAGGTAGGAAGGAAGACAGATAGTAGACACAACAGGTTGGAAGGGTGACAGAGAGTAGACACAACAGGTAGAAGGGAAAGACAGTGAGTTGACATGACAGACAGGAGAGATGACAGAGAGTAGACAATACACATAGGAGAGATGACAGAAAGTAGACATGACAGACAACGGGGATGACATAGATTAGACATGACAGACAGGAGGGATGACAGATATTAGACATGACAGACAGGACGGATGACAGAGATTAGACATGACAGACAGGAGGGATGACGGAGATTAGACATGATAGACAGGACGGATGACAGATATTAGACATGACAGACAGGACGGATGACAGAGATTAGACATGACAGACAGGAGGGATGCCAGAGAGTAGACATGACAGACAGGACGGATGACAGATATTAGACATGACAGACAGGACGGATGACAGATATTAGACATGACAGACAGGACGCATGACAGATATTAGACATGACAGAAGTGGCCGCCGGAACGACGGGCGACAATGGGGAGAGGCGACTGGAGGCAGGGACGACTGGAGTGAGGGGCGGTTGGAGGGAGGGTGGCTGAAGGGAAAGGTGGTTAGAGGGATGGTGGCTTGAGTTCAAGGTGACTGGAGAGAAGGGCGGCTAGAGGGAAGTGTGGCTTGATGGAGGAGCGGCTGATGGGTTCGGTGACTAGAAAGATAGTGGATGGAGAGATAGTGGCTGGAGGTAGGGGTGATAAGAAGGATGTTGCCTGGCACTATTGGTGGCTGGAAAGATAGTGGCTGGAGGTATGAGTGACTAGAATGATAGTGGCTGGAGGTAAGGGTGACTAGAAGGACAGTGGCTTGAGGTAGGGGTGACTAGAAGGACAGTGGCTGGAGGTAGGGGTGACTAGAAGAATAATGGCTCGAGGTAGGGGTGACTAGAAGGACAGTGGCTTGAGGTAGGGGTGACTGGAAGGACAGTGGCTTGAGGTAGGGGTGACTAGAAGGACAGTGGCTCGAGGTAGGGGTGACTAGAAGGACAGTGGCTGGAGGTAGAGGTGACTAGAAGGACAGTGGCTTGAGGTAGGGGTGACTAGAAGGACAGTGGCTTGAGGTAGGGTGACTAGAAGGACAGTGGCTTCAGGTAGGGGTGACTAGAAGAATAATGGCTCGAGGTAGGGGTGACTAGAACGACAGTGGCAGGAGGTAGAGGTGACTAGAAAAAAATGGCTCGAGTTATGGTGACTAGAAGGATAGTGGCTTTAGGTAGGGTCGACTAGAAGGATAGTGGCTGGAGGTAGGGGTGACTAGAAGGATAGTGGCTAAAGGGATAGTGGCTTCAGTTAGGGGTGACTAGAAGGATAGTGGCAGGAGGTAGAGGTGACTAGGAGGATAGTGGCTGGAGGTAGGGGTGACTAGAAGGATAGTGGCTGGAGGTATGGATGACTAGAAGCATAGTGGCTGGAGGTAGGGATGACTAGAAGGATAGTGGCTAGAGGGATAGTGGCTTGAGGTAGGGGTGACTAGAATGATAGTGGTTGAAGATAGGGGTGACTAGTAGGATAGTGGCAAGAGGGATAGTGGTTAGAGGTAGGGGTGACTAGAAGGATAATGGTTGGAGTAGGGGTGACTAGAAAGATAGTGGCTGGAGGTAGAGGTGACTAGATGGATAGTGTCTTGAGGTAGGGTGACTAGAAGGATAGTGGCTGGAGGTAGGGGTGACTTGAAGGATAGTGGTTGGAGGTAGGGTTGACTAGAAGGATAGTGGTTGGTGGTAGGGTGACTAGAAGGATAGTGGCTGAAGTAGAGGTGACTAGATGGATAGTGTCTTGAGGTAGGGGTGACTAGAAGGATAGTGGTTGGAGGTAGGGGTGACTAGAAAGATAGTGGCTGGAGGTAGAGGTGACTAGATGGATAGTGTCTTGAGGTAGGGGTGACTAGAAGGATAGTGGCTGGAGGTAGGGGTGACTTGAAGGATAGTGGTTGGAGGTAGGGTTGACTAGAAGGATAGTGGTTGGAGGTAGGGGTGACTAGAAGGATAGTGGCTGGAGCTAAGGGTGACTAGAAGGATAGTGGCTGAAGTAAGGTTGACTAGAAGGATAGTGGCTTGAGGTAGGGGTGACTTGAAGTATAGTGGCTGGAGGTAGGGGTGACTTGAAGTATAGTGGTTGGAGGTAGCGTTGACTAGAAGAATAGTGACTGGAGGTAAGGGTGACTAGAAGGATAGTGGCTGGAGGTAGGGATGACTAGAAGGGTAGTGGCTAGAGGTAGGGGTGACTAGAAGAATAATGACTCAAGGTAGGGGTGACTAGAAGGATAGTGGCTAGAGGGATAGTGGCTTGAGATATGGGTAACTAGAAGGATAGTGGCTGGTGATATGGATGACTGGAAGCGAGGGTGACTAGAACAATAGTGGTTTGAGGTAGGGGTGACCAGAAGGACAGTGCCTGGAGGTAGAGGTGACTAGATGAATAATGGCTCAAGGTAGGGTCGACTAGAAGGACAGTGCCTGGAGGTAGAGGTGACTAGATGAATAATGGCTCGAGGTAGGGTCGACTAGAAGGATAGTGGCTGGAGGTAGGGGTGACTAGAAGGATAGTGGCTTGAGGTAGAGGTGACTAGAAGGATAGTGGCTTGAGGTAGAGGTGACTAGAAGAATAGTGGCTTAAGGCTAGAAGGATAGTGGTTGGATGTAGGGGTGACTAGAAAGATAGTGGTTTGAGGTAGGGGTTATTAGAAGGATAGTGGCTGGAGGTAGGGTGATTAGAAGGATGGTGGCTGGAGGTAGGGTGACTAGAAGGATGGTGCCTGGATGTAGGGGTGAGTAGTAGGATAGTGGCTGGAGATAGGAGTGACTAGAAGGATAGTGGCTGGAGGTAGGAGTGACTAGTAGGATAGTGGCTGGAGGTAGGGGTGTCTAGTAGGATAGTGGCTGGAGGTAGGGGTGACTAGTAGGATAGTGGCTGGAGGTAGGGGTGACTAGTAGGATAGTGGCTGGAAGTAGGGGTGACTGGAAGGATAGTGGCTGGAGGTAGGGGTGACTAGTAGGATAGTGTCTGGAGGTAGGGGTGACTAGTAGGATAATGGCTGGAGGTAGGGGTGGCTTGAGGGAGCCGTGGCCAGAGAGATTATGGCTGGAGTAATTAGTGCCTGGAGGGAGGGTTGGCTAGTTGGAATTGTGGCTATAGGGATGGTGACTGGAGGCAGGGTTGGCTATAGGGATAGTGGCTGGAGGGAAGGTTGGCTATAGGGATAGTGGCTGCAGGGAGTGGTGGCTTACACCTCTTTTACCATCAAGCTACGGTTTTTACCTATCGATAAGTACCAGCTGCATTCTACCGTGAAACTACCGACCAGTGGACTTCGTGTTACATTCTTCCTGACTAGATATTGCTTCGCTGATGTGAATAATGTGGCAGACAATCTTGACACATGAAGAGTTATAAGACTTGACAATTAAATAAAATTAAAACATAGGGAGACACGTAGGGTAGAACTGGTATAGAGATAAGAGAAACTATACAATAATTGTTTGGGAGTACAATTTCCGTCATTCTTCTCACGTAACCCAACCACCTTAAACTTCGACTTCTGAATGTTGCCTTAATGGGTTGGAGTTTGGCCCGTTGCAAAATGTTAGACTTTGTCCTGTCATTTAATGTTCATTATCTTGCGAAGGCAACGCACGTGAAAACTGTTCTGTCCTGTCCTGAATAGGTAATCACTGTTTCTAATCCATATAGAAGTGCATTAAGCATACAACCATTTGTGAACTTTGGTGAACTATACCATGCTCGACAATTATGTCTTCTTTTCCTGCATTCCCATGACTATCATTCTTCATCGTCCATTCATTACAGAGTGCTATAACCAGCGAGATAGCGTGATCTCAAAATTACAAGAGAACTGCATAGAAAGAACAAATAATTTATTATGAAATAACAGGAAGTAAAGTTCTTCTTTTTAAGCCTAATGGCCCAACATCCGAAACTTGGAAGATAATTTTTGGTGACTGGGTTGTCTTGCCTCTTCGATTTCTTTTAGCCTGGCCGGACTAGTTAATCTGCTTCAAGAGCCAGACGGAGAAATGGATTAGGGTCTTGGTTAGTCTTGGTTCGCTGATCAGGTGCAAACAGTCAGCTATAAGTCGTCGAACGTTTTCCCCGTATTCATGTCTGGACGACTTTACAGTCATTAATTATGTGAAAACTACTTTTTTAAATGACTTTGAGACACAAAGTCTTCAACATATGAGCAATTCAAATACAGAGGCATTTAACAAACAAAACCATAGTGAGTCAGGAATTGCATTGGAACCAACTGTGAGCGAAGAAAGAGTTTCTCTCTTTTTGTTCCATAACTCTCTGGGTCATTGGGACACCATGGATAGATTTTAACCTTCTCCATTTCTCTTTATCTACAGTCATTCTTTCATAACAAAGTCGAGGTCTAAGCATTTGTGTGTGTTATATTTATATCTCTTTCTCTTCTTACGTTCAAGCCTTTCACAGTTCCTGGAAAGAATTGTCTTTGCTAGGTCATGCGATCCAGAGGGGACCTGGTTGGTCTCGAGGCAAGACGCCGGTCTCAAGGCAAGACGCCGGTCTCGAGGCAAGACGCCGGTCTCGCGGCAAGACGCCGGTCTCGAGGCAAGACGCCGGTCTCGAGGCAAGACACCGGTCTCGAGGCAAGACGCCGGTCTCGAGGCAAGACACCGGTCTCGAGGCAAGACGCCGGTCTCGCGGCAAGACGCCGGTCTCGCGGCAAGACGCCGGTCTCGAGGCAAGACGCCGGTCTCGAGGCAAGACGCCGGTCTCGAGGCAAGACGCCGGTCTCGAGGCAAGACGCCGGTCTCGAGGCAAGACACCGGTCTCGAGGCAAGACGCCGGTCTCGAGGCAAGACACCGGTCTCGAGGCAAGACACCGGTCTCGAGGCAAGACGCCGGTCTCGAGGCAAGACGCCGGTCTCGAGGCAAGACGCCGGTCTCGAGGCAAGACGCCGGTCTCGAGGCAAGACGCCGGTCTCGCGGCAAGACGCCGTCTCGAGGCAAGACGCCGGTCTCGCGGCAAGACGCCGGTCTCGCGGCAAGACGCCGGTCTCGAGCAAGACGCCGGTCTCGAGGCAAGACGCCGGTCTCGAGGCAAGACGCCGGTCTCGCGGCAAGACGCCGGTCTCGAGGCAAGACGCCGGTCTCGCGGCAAGACGCCGGTCTCGAGGCAAGACGCCGGTCTCGCGGCAAGACGCCGGTCTCGAGGCAAGACGCCGGTCTCGAGGCAAGACGCCGGTCTCGCGGCAAGACGCCGGTCTCGAGGCAAGACGCCGGTCTCGAGGCAAGACGCCGGTCTCGCGGCAAGACAACGGTCTCGAGGCAAGACGCCGGTCTCGAAGCAAGACACCAGTCTCGAGGCAAGACGCCGGTCTCGAGGCAAGACGCCGGTCTCGAGGCAAGACGCCGGTCTCGAGGCAAGACACCGGTCTCGAGGCAAGACACCGGTCACGAGGCAAGACGCCGGTCTCGAGGCAAGACGCCGGTCTCGAGGCAAGACGTCGGTCTCGAGGCAAGACACCGGTCTCGAGGCAAGACGCCGGTCACGAGGCAAGACGCCGGTCTCGAGGCAAGACGCCGGTCTCGAGGCAAGACACCGGTCTCGAGGCAAGACGCCGGTCTCGAGCAAGACGCCGGTCTCGCGGCAAGACAACGGTCTCGAGGCAAGACACCGGTCTCGAGGCAAGACACCGGTCTCGAGGCAAGACGCCGGTCTCGCGGCAAGACAACGGTCTCGAGGCAAGACGCCGGTCTCGAGGCAAGACGCCGGTCTCGAGGCAAGACGCCGGTCTCGAGGCAAGACGCCGGTCTCGAGGCAAGACACCGGTCTCGAGGCAAGACGCCGGTCTCGCGGCAAGACAACGGTCTCGAGGCAAGACACCGGTCTCGAGGCAAGACGCCGGTCTCGAGGCAAGACACCGGTCTCGAGGCAAGACGCGGTCTCGCGGCAAGACAACGGTCTCGAGGCAAGACACCGGTCTCGAGGCAAGACGCCGGTCTCGAGGCAAGACACCGGTCTCGAGGCAAGACACCGGTCTCGAGGCAAGACACTGGTCTCGAGGCAAGACATCGGTCTCAAGGCAAGACGCCGGTCTCGAGGCAAGACGCCGGTCTCGAGGCAAGACGCCGGTCTCGAGGCAAGACACAGGTCTCGAGGCAAGACGCCGGTCTCGAGGCAAGACACGAGTCTCGAGGCAAGACACTGGTCTCGAGGCAAGACATCGGTCTCAAGGCAAGACGCCGGTCTCGAGGCAAGACGCCGGTCTCGAGGCAAGACGCCGGTCTCGAGGCAAGACGCCGTCTCGAGGCAAGACGCCGGTCTCGAGTGAAGACACCGGTCTCAAGTCAAGGCACCGGTCTCGAGGCATTACACCGGTCTCGAGACAGAGAGGTTGCGAGTTGAAATCTCGACTTCACCAGCTGGATTTTTATTTGTGATTCCTCTCTGCAGCAACCACCCCTGGTCTCAGCAGCGAGGCCTGGTTTGAAACGTCAATTACTGTGTGGCGTGGGTCCCCTATGCACAAGGCCTCCAAGGAGAAGCGAATTAACACGCAATATTCAGTTCCTAGTCTTTAGGAAAAATTGTACGATGCATGATACTTATAGAAAAATATCATTTTGCGCTTCTTCAAGGAAAATCGGCCCATAAATACATGAAACAGAAGAGGGCTCATAAATACATGCAGTAGAAAAGACTTATAAATACATGTAGTTGAAAAGGGCTCATAAATACATGGAGTAGAAAAGGACTCATAAATATGTGGAGTAGAAAAGGGTTATAAATACATGGAGTAGAAAAGGGCTCATAAATACATGGAGTAGAAAAGGTTTATAATACATGGAGTAGAAAAGGGTTATAAATACATGGAGTAGAAAAGAGCTTATAATACATGGAGTAGAAAAGGGCTCATAAATACATGGAGTAGAAAAGGTTCATAAATACATGGAGTAAAAAAGGGTTATAAATACATGAAGTAGAAAAGGGTTATAAATTAATGGAGTAGAAAAGGGTTATATATGCATGGAGTAGAAAAGGGCTCATAAATACATGGAGTAGAAAAGGGCTCATAAATACATGGAGTAGAAAAGGGCTCATAAATACATGGAGTAGAAAAGGGCTCATAAATACATGGAGTAAAAAAGGGTTATAAATACATGAAGTAGAAAAGGGTTATAAATACATGAAGTAGAAAAGATTTATAAATACATGGAGTAGAAAAGGGTTATAAATGCTTGGAGTAGAAAAGGGCTCATAAATACATGGAGTAGAAAAGGGCTCATAAATACATGGAGTAGAAAAGGGCTCATAAATACATGGAGTAGAAAAGGGCTCATAAATACATGGAGTAGAAAAAACCTGTGAACACTCTAATGACATTGGCCTTGGTTAGAAGTAGGTAGAGAAAAAAGTGCATAAATAATGATGAATGGAGATGTCTTGTTTACGGCCTATGATTCTAAAAGAGACATGAAGGACTTTGATCAATTTGTGGAGGAAAAAAAAACACAAAAAGAGAGAAAACTAAAACTTACCACTTTGTTCCAGGAAAAATCATCCAACCGGTAAATAAATCCCTTTTTGTTCTGCTTTGACCAGCACTAGATAATGGTGTCAGGACTTGGAGGTTTGATGTAGACTTTTCCACATTAAAATACTCTGATTGCCGTACAGTTCGTGCTGTTGGGTGTTGTTGTTGCTATTATTAGTGTTCACATAACTGTCAATAGCGCTGCTGTTGTCTTTCTGAGATGAAGTAACGTCAAATGTTTTGTTTGATATATTCATACGTTCAGCATTATCTGGAATTATAGCTTCATTGATAGATGATGATGCTAATGGTAGTGATGATGATGATGACGTTGACAAATTCCCACTTTCAGTTGCTGGTTCAGTAGTTTCTGTTTCTTGCTCTGATGTTGCTGGAGATAGACTGGTAGAGCTATTCTCAATGTCCGATATATCACGGGCACGACTGCTGTCACGCTTATCATTCAAACGATCATTGTCTTGTATATCAACAGTAACACCACTCATTTGTGTATCATTGGAAGACAGCGAGGCGGAGCGATATTTAGAAAGAACTGATTCATCCAGAATTCCATCCCCTGACTCCTTGACTTCTGCACGAGGAAGACTTATGTGCCGATGACGACGAACTTTGTCCTGGCCGTGGCGATGACGACGACGATGCGATTTTAAACCGTCCACCCTTGTCGCATTTAGAAATGATTCAAGAGGATTTTGAACATCCTGATCAACCTGATCGACAAGCATCGACAGCATTTCCAGATTTTTTTTGGCATTGTCGTAGAAAAGTTTGCACTCTCGAGCATTTCTCGTAATCTTTAGGTAAGGCTTCATCATTTTGACAAATAAACTTTTCGGCGACAATACTTTCGCTGATAATTTAAAATTCGAAAGTTTTGCTAAATAATCATTGTTTATTTGCGAAAATTATGGTTTTCAAGTGAATCTTGATAGTTTGATGTAATGTTAGATAAACTGGTATTATTTTTGGAATGTCTCATCAGAAAGCCTGGATCTGTTATTTTGTTAAAGTCTAGATAGAAATCCATAACATCTGATTCTGCGTCGTCCATTGTACCGGTTGCACCTCTGAAAATTCGGAAGTGAATAAACGAACATTGTGATTGGAGGTAGAAACGATACAGTCATCTATCGCTCCATAACGTGTGACTGTCTCCACAAGGCGAATCCCATCAGTGGCTCTGCTAAATACCACACTGTCCGATGATTGATTTGATGCTAGCGATGTTTCCAAACTAGCCTGCCTCGGAAGGAAAGTCTCAACTCTCGGAGACCCTCTTTTGTTACAGACAGCATAACATAATGCCTGGTCTCCGCTCCTGATTGGAACAGAAAGAAGGTGAATAGAATAGGTAAGAGCATTTTCTTGGTTACTCTATATCTCATGATGATAACGACTGTAAGATGAAGAAACAAGTTTCTGTCTATATCAGCAATTGTAGCCGTATCAGCACTGAATATATATAAATGTATTCATATTTTTAAAGTAGGCACAAGTAATGACATTTCATATTTCCAGGATCATATTTCAATATGAATTGTCTTTGGCGCAGCGAAAATGATGTAATCTCCAAAACTGACAATTTTTAATCTCCGAAAGTTGCACTGATTGCCATTGTTGTCAGGTCTCTGGTGTACGGCTGATTTACTGTTCACGTGACAAGTCTAGTAATTTCTTGCCAAGTCACCTGCTTTTCTATATTCTCTGCTATTCACACGCTCTAGGAGATTAGCCGTATTAAGATCCACAACAAGACAAAATCGCATGGTGTTGTCGCACGTTGGACTGTAGCTCTCAAGCTTCTCGTCAAACAAGTTCTGTGTCAACAATTCTCACTTCCTACCATTCGTGTTCACATGTAGAGCCGTCAATGACATACGGATCGTTGCAACTAGGTCAGGGTTGATAATATTTGCTGGCCGTTGAGTCATCGTTTTAAATAGAAAGAACGAACGACCGTTTTACAAGTATGAATCGCCTTCTATTTGAGCAGCGCTTTCTCAACAAAATATTATATTTTTTTATTACCGTCATCGGGCTTCTCAAATCAACCAAGAATGATTCATTCTATGAATATAAATGGCTATATCTAAAGTTCACTTTCAACAGTTCCGCGTTTTCATACATTTAACACGGTTCCAGCTTGACTCATCCTTTTTAGAACACTCAGTGCCTTTACATCTCTCGTACAATGACCTGAAAATAGAGAAAAAAAAAAAAAAACCACATGATTAATGCCAGCAGAGAGGTTAAGTACATAAAAAAAAAAATTAAAAAAAAAGACCAGTACTGCACTTAAATTTCTGGATGATATTTAACGTTGTGCCGAGGTTGCGATCCGTGTGAATGGATTTAATTGAAAAGTCAGTAGTTAATCTATGATCTCCATTTACAGAGTATTTATTTATTTATCTCCCTTGGGGGAATATAAACAGTTCGTATTTCGAGATAGTGTCGGGAATAATGAAGAAAAAAAAAAGGCTGAAGATGTGTTTCTTAAGTTTTGACGTGCGTGCTTTTTTTTCTGGGGTAAAGGAAACAGAATGGTTCACTTGAATTTGCCATGCCATTGATGTATGTAAAATATCATGTCTTGCTATTAATATATTCAGAATATGATAATGGCATGCCATTGATGTATGTAAAATATCATGTCTTGCTATTAATATATGCAGAATATGATAATGGCATGCCATTGATGTATGAAAAATATCATGATGTCTTGCTATTAATATATGCTGAATATGATAATGGCATGCCATTGATGTATGTAGAATATCATGATGTCTTGCTATTAATATATGCAGAATATGATAATGGCATGTCATTGATGTATGTAGAATATAGTGATGGTATGCAATTGGTGTATGTAGAATATGGTGAATCGTGATGGTATGCCATTGGTGTATGTAGAATATGGTGAATTGTGATGACATGCCTTTGGTGTATGTAGAGTATGGTGAATCGTGATGGTATGCCATTGGTGTATGTAGAATATGGTGAATCGTGATGGTATGCCATTGGTGTATGTAGAATATGGTGAATTGTGATGACATGCCATTGGTGTATGTAGAGTATGGTGAATCGTGATAGCATGCCTTTGATGTATGTAGAATATAGTGATGGCATGCCACTGATATATGTAGCATATGGTGATTGATCCCATTGATGTAATTAGAAAATGGTGATGGCATCCCATTGATGTATGTAGAATATGGTGATGGTATGCCACTAATGTAATTAGAATATGGTTGTTGTATGTAACTAATATATGTAGAATATGGTGCTGGCATGTCATTTATATATACAGCATGGTTCTGGTGACGATATATTTTCAAGATCGTCGACAATTTGTCTCCGACGTGGCAAACGCAACACTGGGACATCATAACTGTACAGAGAACATTTCTGGTACAACGTTCATTAGCTAGACCTGGACTAGAAGAACGTTCTTGGTCAAACAATATTTCCTCAGCTTAAGGGTTAAAAAAGGGCCATCTTGTCAAAAGACTAGTGCACCTCCCGCAGTAGAGTCTGTCTTGTTGTGTTGCTGAATGGTCACTGTACCAAGATGTTGCTGAATGGTCACTGTACCAAGATGTTGCTGAATGGTGACTATACCAAGATGTTGCTGAATGGTGACTATACCTAGATGTTGCTGAATGGTCACTGTACCAAGATGTTGCTGAATGGTGACTATACCAAGATGTTGCTGAATGGTCACTGTACCAAGATGTTGCTGAATGGTCACTGTACCAAGATGTTGCTGAATGGTCACTGTACCAAAGACGATGCTGAATGGTCACTGTACCAAGACGTTGCTGAAAGGTCACTGTAACAAGATGTTGCTGAAAGGTCACTGTAACAAGATGTTGCTGAAAGGTCACTGTACCAAGATGTTGCTGAATGGTCACTGTACCAAGATGTTGCTGAAAGGTCACTGTAACAAGATGTTGCTGAAAGGTCACTGTACCAAGATGTTGCTGAAAGGTCACTGTACCAAGATGTTGCTGAATGGTCACTGTTACAAGATGTTGATGAAAGGTCACTGTAACAAGATGTTGCTGAAAGGTCACTGTACCAAAATGTTGCTGAATGGTCACTGTACCAAGATGTTGCTGAATGGTCACTGTACCAAGATGTTGCTGAAAGGTCACTGTAACAAGATGTTGCTGAAAGGTCACTGTACCAAGATGTTGCTGAAAGGTCACTGTACCAAGATGTTGCTGAATGGTCACTGTAACCAGATGTTGCTGAAAGGTCACTGTAACAAGATGTTGCTGAAAGGTCACTGTACCAAAATGTTGCTGAATGATCACTGTACCAAGATGTTGCTGAATGGTCGCTGTACCAAGATGTTGCTGAAAGGTCACTGTAACAAGATGTTGCTGAAAGGTCACTGTAACAAGATGTTGCTGAAAGGTCACTGCAACAAGATGTTGCTGAAAGGTCACTGTAACAAGATGTTGCTGAAAGGTCACTGTAACAAGATGTTGCTGAAAGGTCACTGTACCAAAATGTTGCTGAATGATCACTGTACCAAGATGTTGCTGAATGGTCACTGTACCAAAATGTTGCTGAAAGGTCACTGTAACAAGATGTTGCTGAAAGGTCACTGTACCAAAATGTTGCTGAAAGGTCACTGTAACAAGATGTTGCTGAAAGGTCACTGTACCAAAATGTTGCTGAAAGGTCACTGTAACAAGATGTTGCTGAAAGGTCACTGTAACAAGATGTTGCTGAAAGGTCACTGTACCAAAATGTTGCTGAATGGTCACTGTACCAAGATGTTGCTGAATGGTCACTGTACCAAAGACGATGCTGAATGGTCACTGTACCAAGACGTTGCTGAATGGTCACTGTACCAAAGACGATGCTGAATGGTCACTGTACCAAGATGTTGCTGAATGGTCACTGTACCAAAGACGATGCTGAATGGTCACTGTTCCAAGACGTTGCTGAATGGTCACTGTACCAAAATGTTGCTGAATGGTTACTGTACCAAGATGTTGCTGAATGGTCACTGTACCAAGACGTTGCTGAATGGTCACTGTACCAAAATGTTGCTGAATGGCCACTGTACCAAGACGTTGCTGAATGGTCACTGTACCAAGACGTTGCTGAATGGTCACTGTACCAAAATGTTGCTGAATGGTTACTGTACCAAGATGTTGCTGAATGGTCACTGTACCAAGACGTTGCTGAATGGTCACTGTACCAAGACGTTGCTGAATGGTCACTATACCAAGACGTTGCTGAATGGTCACTGTACCAAAATGTTGCTGAATGGCCACTGTACCAAGACGTTGCTGAATGGTCACTGTACCAAGACGTTGCTGAATGGTCACTGTACCAAAATGTTGCTGAATGGCCACTGTACCAAGACGTTGCTGAATGGCCACTGTCCTAAGATGTTCAGTTGTCTACCCTTACACTCCTCGTTCTCTTTATCATGATTTAAAGTCCTCAGTTATCGCTGAAGATATAGAGAACCAACATCGTTACTTCGTTGTATAATCATGCAGATCAAGACTAAGATGGACGAGTAACATCAAAAGATGGACAAGTCAATCTATGTCAGCCTGCACCATCAAAGCAAGAAAAAGAGTAGAATGGCGATCCATGGTAGCCAACCTTCGTTGAGGAGAAGGCACGCGATGATGATGATGATGATGATAATCATGGGTCGCCACAACAAGAATATCACTGGAGGCTGTAGAAATGTGATTTTACAGAGGAAAGTTGAGAATATCATGGACAGCTAAGAAGAGTAATGAACACGTTCTGAAAGAGGCCAAAACAAAGAGAGAGCTAATTTCCAATATTAGGAAGAAACAATCATCATTTTTTGGGTCATGTAATAAGAAGGAAACAGCTGGAATATATTGTGACAACTGGGAAAATTAAGGGACGAAGAGGTAGAGGAAAGCGAAGAGAAAAGATACCAGACAGCTTAAGAGAATGGCGTTGGCAGAAGGTCAACAACAAAAAGGATAAATACTGTCGAGATCTAAAGTTGTGGAGAGACATGATCACCTACGTCAGCAGGCATGGTATTTGATAATGATGATGATGACGATGATGATGATGATGATGATGATGATAGCTGAAGCGGAGGGCATAGTTACTGAGTACTGAACGCACTTTGACTACTGTGTGAGCTAACACGACTGGAAGTCACGACAGAGCTGTTAGTTTTGCTGTAACTGAGAGTGGTATCATATCTACTCTATCTGTCTCTCTCTCTCTCTCTCTGTGTCTCTCTCTCTCTCTCTCTTTTCCCTTTAGCACAACTGCAGCCAAAGTGGTAAAAATGACCGAGTGTCAAAATTACGATGGCTATTGTTACAACGGTAAGTGTCTCAACAACTAAAGTGTCGATACATTCTTGAGTGCCCTTGCAGGCGTAGGGTGTCGCTCAATTGAGCGTTTCATTACAGCTGTGGATATCGCAGCAGGAATACAACAGTAGTGCACTTTTAGTATAAGTGTTGCTGAAGTCGCGAGCGTCCGTGCAGCGGAAGGGTGTGGCTAAAGTGTGAGTTTCGCTACCGGTACTTATCGCGGTTAAGGTGTGCGAATGAGAGAGAGAGAGAGAGAGAGAGAGAGAGAGAGAGAGAGAGATGTAGAGAGTGAGAGAGGGAGGGAGAAAGGGAGAGATTGAGAGAGAAAGAAAGAAAGTAAATAAGAAAGGAAGAAAGAAAGAAAGAAAGAATAAATACAGAAAGAAAGAATGAAATAAAGAAAGAAAGTACCCCCGTCACGCCAAGTGGCGTATAGGGAAATATGGTGTTAGTGACCATAAATTTTACAGACCGTCAGCACATGATTTTTGGGGTAATGTGGTCGGTATTACGCCCGGGCTGCTTTACTTTCCCAGAAAAAATCCGGTACCCATTTAAGGCTGGGTGAACCCGGAAGCCGTCGGTTGGGATCGAACCCTACCCCTTGTCCGTTGTAGTCCAGTTCACTAACTACTGAGTTATCGCGGCTCCCTAAAGAAAGAATGAAAGAAGGAAAAAATAAAGAAAGAATGAAAGAAAGAAAGAAAGAATAAATAAAGAAAGAAACAAAGAATGAAAGAAGGGAAAAAGAAAGAATGTAAGAAAGAAAGAATGAAAGAAAGAAAGAAAGAAAGTAAGAAAGAAAGAAAGAAAGAAAGAAAGAAAGAAAGAAAGAAAGAAAGAAAGAAAGAAAGAAAGAAAGAAAGAAAGAAAGATAGAAAGAAAAAGACCAGAGATTAACGAAGATTAGTAGATGGAGAAACGCGTGCCCCGGTGATTACCAGAGGTGAAGGTGCGAGAGAGAAAACACAAATAGAAGGGCGGTCTTCTTCTTCTTTCCTTCCTCATCTGCCTTTCAGCGTCGAGGGGAGATATAATTTGCGGTCTTTTGCTCTTCTGTTCGCCTCTGCTGCTGTTATGTTTCCTAGTGCTTCTAATATTCCATCGATCCATCTTTTTCGTGGTCGACCCTTGGGTCTGTTGTTCTCACAACGTTTGTTGAAGGCTCGTTGTGTTGTGTTTTGTTCTTTCTGCCTTGTCACGTGGCCGAACCATTTTATCTGTTGTTTCCTTATATATTCTATGGCTGGGGCTATTCCTAGCTTTTTTCTCAGTTCTACATTTCTGATCTTATCTCTCAGACTGTTTCCTGTCATTCCTCTAACACATTTCATCTCTGTAGAGGTTATTTTTCTTATTGTTCTTGCATCTAGAGTCCAGGTCTGGCATTGGTAGCACAACGTTGGAATGAAGATTGTATTGTATAGTGCTCGTTTTGCCTCCAGAGTTATTTCCTTGTTGGACAATAGTGGTGATAACTGTCCGATGATTTGACAAGCTTTGTTGCATCTTGATTCTATCTCTGCTGTTTGGGAATTGTCGTTTGTCATTAGACTTCCTAGGTATTTGAATTCCTCTACTTGTTTAGTTGTCTGCCTTCTATAGTTATGTTGATGTTCTGTTTATTTTTGGCGACATTCATGACTTCTGTTTTGTTGATGTTGATTTTCATGTTGTATTTTGTTCCTAAGATGTTGAGTTTGTTTAAGTGTTCTTGTAGGTCTTCTATTGTTTCATGTATTAGTGCCTGGTCGTCTGCAAATAGAAGCTCGTTGATCTCCTCTGTCTCTGATGGGTTGGCTAGCTTGCATATATGGTCCATGTATGTAATAAACAGTAGGGGGGATAGTACGCACCCCTGTCTTACACCTGATCTAACTTCGAAGTGGTCTGTGTAGCCTGTTGCTGTTCTGACCCTGCAGCTGCTGTTGGCGTAGAGACTTTTACTAATGTTGGTTAGATGTTGGCTTACTCCGTATGTTGTTAGTATCTCCCACAGTTGTTCTCTGTTTACTCTGTCGAATGCTTTTTCCTGGTCAATGAAGGCTATGTATAAGTTTTGGTTGTGTTCTGTCGTTTTTTCTGCAAGCTGTTTTATTGTGAATAGTGCGTCGGTACATCCTCTGTTTTTTCGGAACCCCATTTGAGAATCGCTTAACTGTAGTTCTATTATTGGTCTCAGTCTTTTTCCAAGATTTTGGCGTATAGCTTTCCTACATGGCTGAGCAGAGATATACCTCTATATTGATTGCAGTCTCTTTTGCTACCTTTCTTTTTCCATATTGGTATGATGATTGCCTGTTGCCAGTCTTCTGGGGCTTGTTGTTGGTGCCATGCTGCATTAAATATTCTGTGCAGCCATTGCATTCCTGTTTCTCCCGCTGCTGCTATTATTTCTATTGGAATGTTATCTATCCCTGGTGCTTTGTTTCTTGGTGCATATTTGATTACTTCTTCTATTTCCTCTTTCATTATGTTGGGTTCAGTATTTGTGAGTTCTAGTGTGGTTTTTGTTGTCTTGTTGGTAGTTGGTATGTTTAACAGGTCTTCAAAATATTCTTTCCATCTCTGTTGCATACATTGGTTATTTGATATTGGCTGTCCGTCTTTGTCATTTATCAGCTCAGTAGGATCATGGTTTTCTTTTCTCACTCTTGTGGCTTTTACTGCTTTGTAGAAATCTCTTGTGGCTGTCTTGAAGTCCCTGCTCATGTTTTGTCCGAATTCTGTCCAATTCCTTTGCTTAGCTTCTTTGATCAGCATTTTGGCTCTTTTTCGAACTAAGGCATATCTTTCATATTTTTCTTGGTTCTTGTTCTCCCTCCAATTTTTAAACAGTTTCTTCTTTTCTTTAATTGCTTCTCTGATTGTTTCGTTCCACCACGGGGTGCTCTTTTTCCCTTCTCTTGTTCTTAGCTTCGCTCCACAAACTGTTTTAGAGATGTTAGTTACTGTTTCCTTAAATTGTTCCCACTCTTCTTCTACTGTGCCTACTTCGTTAGGGAGTTTCTTGAATTCCTCTCTGAGTTTTTCTTCTAGGGTTTTCCTTGCTTCTTGATCGTTTAATTGTTTTATTTTTATTGTCTGTTCTTTTCGCTTCTTTTGTTTGTTTTCGTGTTTTCTCTTTATTTTTGGCTGTCTTAGTGTGATCATAACCAACTTGTGATCCGTGTCGTCTGTAATATTTGGGATTGCTCTACTGTCGGTTACTCTTTTCTTGTTCTCTTTTCTTGTTAGTATAAAATCTATCTGGCTTCTGCATGTTGTGTCATTCCATTTGTACCAGGTGTATACTTGCGACTCTCTGTGTTTGAAGAATGTGTTGGTGATAAATAAATTGTTTTGATTGCATAGCTCCAGCAGTCTGCTTCCGTTTTCGTTTATTTCAGCTGTTTTATCGCCAAAGGGTCCTAAGATGTCACTGTTCTCACTGTTGCGTTTCCCAAGCCTTCCATTAAAATCTCCCATCACTAACATGTCGTCGCTTTCGTCAATCTTGTTAATAATTTCACTCAATGTGTCGTAGAATTCTTCGCTGTCTTTTACATTGTTGTTGCATGGTGCATAGATTTGAATGTAATTTGTTTTTTCGGTCGTCTTCTAGTAGTTTAATTGTGATAATTCTTTCTGAATAGTATTTTATTTCTAGAATGTTCTTTGCGTGTTCTGGGTCGATGATAAAACCTACTCCATGTGTTGCTCTTTCTGTGTTGTCGACTCCCGAGAATATTTTCGTGTAGTTCATGTGTGTTTTCTTTATCTGTTGTCCTTTTACTCTGGTGTCCGCTAATCCTAGTATTTTAATTTTCCTTTTTGTCATTTCTTCTATAAGTTCGATTTCTTTATTTTTTATCCCGCATATGTTTATCGTTGCTACTTTGATCTCCATATTCTATGTATTTCTCTGAGCATAAATACAATTATCCCTTACCGACCTGCTAAGTCAGTCGTAAGTTAAGGGCTTAGTTTAAGAGAAACACACGATGGGGGTTTAGCCCGGCTGATGTTTCCCCCACGTGTGTGATCGCTAAGGTCTCACATGCGATCTTTTACGGTCTAAATATAAAACTTTAGTTGGTTACATTTAAAAAAGTACTTATCAGTTCTTATCCTCCTCCTTGGTAGAACACTTTACACAACTTTCTGAAAATTATATCCCGCTGGAAACACTATATTTAATCACATTAATCACACAGTCTACACTCCGAATATAAAAACACCCGAAGGGCGGTGAACGGAGATTAGTAAACAGATATAGAAATAAGCACAAATATAACATATATTTAAAAAAAAAAATAAATACAGGGCCGCGAGACTACAAAGAATAAGTAAAATAAAAATAATATTGTATTTAGCATCTAAATTAGTAGAGAGACGACACAAACAACGACATTTCGGCAAAATTCTTCATCAGTACATAACTAAATGAACCCTCCGAATTTTACTAACTTTATTGGCAAGGAAGCAGTTGCTTGTAGTCAGATTTGTCTCTCCTAATTCTACAATGTTGGATAAAGGATTTCTCCACTTTACAGAAAGTAAAATAAAATAAAATTATTTTTCACAATTATAAAAAAAAAGAAAAGAAAGAAAACGTATGTGTTCTGTCTGATGAACCAAAATGTCGTGATTTGTTGTCGTGTCTATACTAATTTAGCTGCTAGTTACAATTGTATGTTTATTTGACAAGATCTATTTATCGAAGAAAAGCAAAAAGAGAGCTAATATCTAACGTTACGAAGAAACACACATTATTTTTTGGACATGTTATGAGAAGGCAACAAGTGGAAAATATTGTGATAACTGGGAAAATTGAGGGACGAAGAGATAAAGGGAAGCAAAGAGAAAAAAATACCAGACAGCTTAAGAGAATGGCTTGGCAGAAGGTCAACAACATAAATGATAAATAGCTGTCGAGATTGAAAGTTGTGTGCAGACATAATCACCTACGCCAGTAGGTTTAGTACTTGATCATGACGAGTTATCGAAGCGTGACATTCAGGTTGTAATTGAGGAAATAAACAAATCAACAAGGCAATTTTTTTTCTGAGTTCCGGTCGACCAAGATGGCGGGTGTTTTATATTCGGAGTGTAGATTGTGTGATTAATGTGATCAAATATAGCGTTTCCAACGGGATATAATTTTTCGGAAAGTTGTTTAAAGTTTACTACCAAGGAGGAGGATAAGAACTGATAAGTACTTTTAAAATGTAACCAGCTAAAGTTTTGTACTTAGATCGTAAAAGATCGCATGTGAGACCGTAGCGATCAAACACGTGGGGGAAACATCAGTCGGGCTAAACCCCCAACGTGTTTTTCTTAAGTTAAGCCCTTAACTTACAACTGACTCAGCAGGTCGGTAAGGGATAACTGTTTTATGCTCAGAGAAATACATAGAATATGGAGATTAAAGTAGCAACGATAAACATATGCGGGATAAAAAAAAAGAAGTAACAAACGTTGTGAGAACACCAGACTCAAGGGTCTGGAAGCACTAGGAAAGATAACAGCAGCAGAGGCGAACAGAAGAGCAAAAGACCGCAAATTATATCTCCCCTCGACGCTGAAAGGCAGATGAAGAAGGAAAGAAGAAGAAGAATAAGGCAATTCGTATTCGAGTAAAAACTGTTGTGGAGAGAAAGAGACAGAAGAATTCTATCCTTAGTTATTTTTGTTGTTCATTCTTTCGTGTGACGTCATGGAATCATGTGCTATAAAAGCCAATATGTTAAAGATACTGCAATAATAATAGAAGGAGATTGCGAAACAATGTGTAAATACTGTAGTACGTGCTCGCACGTTGGGTGTATTCATTTCACGTGCTCGTTTGGAGTAGGAAGGAAACCTGCTACATCACGTCAGGTATCCTCATCTGGGCAAACTTCCACAGCTTGTCATAGAAAGCGTGGCTGAATTAACGTCAGTGGCTGCCGTTCTCACTTTGTTGCTAGACCATTCCAGATCATGGCGCCACCATCAAAACAGGTTTAAAGTTGAGACAAATAATAATAAATGAATATTATTATAGAGGGAAACTTCCGAGGCGGTAATCAGCGAATCAGTTCAGAGGAAGAGATATGTTTACAACACTCGAAAAAAATGACAAATAATCAACAACAGAAAAAAATGACAAATAATCAACAACAGAAAAAAATGACAAATAATCAACAACAGAAAAAAATGACAAATAATCAATAACAGAAATAAAAAAAAAACAACGAACAATATATGGACCGTAAGGAGATCGGATCCGTACTCAGTGGCACAGCGCCTTGCAACTAAAACCCAAACGCTAGGGAACATTGCCACTCAGCTAAGGTTTAAAGTGTATTCGTAGAGTCTCTTTTAGTCACACCCTTTGTTGCAAAATCTCCCTCAACTGTCCCCTCTGTGAATTTTTGTAACCATGCCCTTGTACAAATTCATGTCACCCCTGTTAAAATTATAACAGCGACGTCATTTATGAACAAAATTGCATTTATGAAAGACATGGTTAGCACTGAGCCAGATCGCCCTAGATGTGGCCAACATGTAACCCTCAAAAATAATTGTAACGCTATCATGAGTTCCAATGGGATGTCTGTTATTGATTATTTCTTCTGATGTAGCTAATCATAGACATTCTGCTGTCATGTCACGCGCTTCAACAAAATCTATTTATAGACGATTGTCATGGGAAAACTGTGAGCGCAAAAAACACAATAATTTATGATGTAAGGGCCACACCTATTTCTTAAGGCCAATTGCATTATGGGTGCACTCATTTTTTTTCGCCGATATCCGTTCGATGGTTTCTTCTCGCAGTTATGCGCCCCTAAAAGATCGTCAAATGGAAGTAGTTGCAATGTAGGGTGGTTACCAGCAAACTGCGACACTTGTGCTTTTCAGCTAAATATATCCGATTTCTGCTCTGCGTAGTATTTTTGATTCTATTCTATTCTATTCTATTCTATTCTATTCTATTCTATCAATGAAACCAGTTTCATTACAGTCAGAAAATTCCCATATCTATTCCATTACCTGTCGCAGCATTTCAAAAACTGCATCGGTAATTCCGTTGACAAGGTCGGTCCGTGTACGTCCTACTCGACAGCACAGACGACGACTCCAATTCATCATAGTTGCCTCTTACGACATGCGTGACAGATAACAGTAGCTCTGTTCTGTTCTTCCCTCACCGTGTGGGCGCCGGTAACCACACAGCCTCGCACGATAGTTTATGTCTTATATACAACATAACTGTATGTAAAGTAAAGAGCCCCGTCACACCAAGTGGCGTATGGGGAATATGGTGTTAATGACCATACTTTTATAGGCATTAGGACCATGATTTTTGGGGTAATGTGGTCGGTATTACGCCAGTGCCGCTTTACTTTCCCAGAAAAAAGTCTGGTGCCCATTTATGGCTGAGTAAACCAGGAAGCCGTTGATCAGGATCGAACCCAACCTCTTGTCCTTTGTAGTCCAGTTCACAACCACTGAGCTATCGCGGCTCCCATACAATGTAATTGTGCCAATCTCTATTTGTTAGCACCAGGCTTACATTCACTCTTCTATCCCCCCCCCCCTTTTTTGACCAGACAGTTAGCCTTGTTTTTTTTTCAAGACTACCACAGAAAATAGAGTAGGATGTTCATCAGTTCTCGTTCATTGATCCTAGCGCAAGGCGTCAGCTATGTGATCCTAACGCAAAGCGTCAGCTATGTGATCCTAGCGCAAGGCGTCAGCTATATGATCCTAACGCAAAGCGTCAGCTATATGATCCTAACGCAAGGCGTCAGCTATGTGATCCTAGCGAAAGGCGTCAGCTATATGATCCTAACGCAAAGCGTCAGCAATGTGATCCTAGCGCAAGGCGTCAGCTATATGATCCTGGCACAAGGTGTCAGCTATGTGATCCTAGCGCAAGGCGTCAGCTATATGATCCTGGCACAAGGTGTCAGCAATGTGATCCTAGAGCAAGGCGTCAGCTATATGATCCTAACGCAAGGTGTCAGCTATGTGATCCTAGCGCAAGGCGTCAGCTATAAGATATTGGCGCTAGGTGCCAGCTATGTGATCCTGGCACAAGGTGCCAGCTATGTGATCCTAACGCAAAGCGTCAGCAATGTGATCCTGGCACAAGGTGTCAGCTATGTGATCCAGGCACAAGGTGCCAGCTATGTGATCCTAACGCAAAGCGTCAGCTATGCGATCCTGGAACAAGGTGTCAGCTATGTGATTCTAGCGCAAGGCGTCAGCTATATGATCCTAACGCAAGGCGTCAGCTATGTGATCCTAGCGCAAGGCGTCATCTATATGATCCTAACGCAAAGCGTCAGCAATGTGATCCTAACGCAAAGCGTCAGCAATGTGATCCTAGCGCAAGGCGTCAGCAATGTGATCCTAGCGCAAGGCGTCAGCAATGTGATCCTAGCGCAAGGTGTCATCTATGTGATCCTAGCGCAAGGCGTCAGCTATGTGATCCTAACGCAAGGTGTCAGTTATGTGATCCTAGCGCAAGGCGTCAGCAATGTGATCCTAAAGCAAAGCGTCAGCTATGTGATCCTGGCACAAGGTGTCAGCAATGTGATCCTAGCGCAAGGCGTCAGCTATATGATCCTGGCACAATGTGTCAGCTATGTTATCCTAGCGCAAGGCGTCAGCTATATGATCCTGGCACAAGGTGTCAGCTATGTGATCCTAGCGCAAGGCGTCAGCAATGTGATCCTAGCGCAAGGCGTCAGCTATGTGATCCTGGCACAAGGTGTCAGCAATGTGATCCTAATGCAAAGCGTCAGCTATGTGATCCTGGCACAAGGTGTCAGCAATGTGATCCTAACGCAAAGCGTCAGCTATGTGATCCTGGCACAAGGTGTCAGCAATGTGATCCTAACGCAAAGCGTCAGCTATGTGATCCTGGCACAAGGTGTCAGCAATGTGATCCTAACGCAAGGCGTCAGCTATGTGGTCCTAGCGCAAAGCGTCAGCTATGTGATCCTAGCGCAAGGCGTCAGCTATGTGATCTTGGCGCAAGGTGTCAGCTATGTGATCTTGGCGCTAGGTGCCAGCTATGTGATCCTGGTGCAAGGCGTCAGCTATGTGATCGTGGCGCAAGGCGTCAGCTATGTGATCGTGGCGCAAGGCGTCAGCTATGTGATGCTGGCGCAAGGTGTCAGCTTAGTCGCTGACGTTATATCACCATTTATTGTTGTCCTGCGTCGGATCCTCTTTGTTTCTGTCTTACCAATACTTATCTGTCTCTTATAAAAAGTAAAAAGCCCCGTCACGCCAAGTGGCGTATAGGGAATATGCCATTAGTGACCATAAATTTTACAGACCTTTGGCACATGATTTTTGGGGTAATGGGGTCTATTACGCCCTTGCCGCTTTACTTTCCCAGAAAAAAAATGCGGTACTCTTTTAATGATGGGTGAACCCGGAAGCCGTCGATTGGGATCGAACCCTACCTCTTGTCCTTTTTCGCCCAGTTCACTAACCACTGAGCTATCTGTCTCTTATGTCTAACTTTTAATGTAACTGTTCAATTGATGTATCAAAGACAATCAAATCAATATCTACAAAGCTTGAACTCTACCAACCTATTTCAACTGCTTCATTACTTAACCTTGAATGGACGTAAAAAGATCATAAATGAGTTATTTTGTTGTTTGCCGCACGCTACGGTACACCTTTCGGCCCAGAACCTCCGACCTCAGCTCGGTATTTTGATATATCGGATTACTTTCCCCCTCACCTTCTCCTCACTTGACCATTCTGATTGCTCGGTGCTCACGTCTATCATTATGAGGTGTGATAGGTTCTTGATCAATTGTGCTTTATTTATTCTGATGTGGCTATAGGTTCTTGACTACTTTTAGTCCACGTTCTGGGCTCATGTAATTGAATGAATGTAATTGAATGAATTTAATTGAATAAATGAATTGAATGATTGTAATTTAATTATTGTAATTAAATAAATTTAATTGAATAAATGTAATGGAATAAATTTAATTGAATAAATGTAATTGAATGAATTTAATTGAATAAATGTAATTGAATGAATTTAATTGTACAAATGTAATAGATTGATTGTAATTGAATGAATGTAATTGAATGAATTTAATTGAAAAAAATGTAATTGAATGGTTGGTGGTTGGTTGCGTTCGCCCGATGACTAAAGTATTCTAGAGTATCATGGTAGACTAGAATATTCCTCTTCATCATCCGCCCTTACAAGGACGTCGTGGACGTGTCTGCGTTGTGTTGTGGTTTGCAGTATAACTGTTATATTTGCGCCTTTTGGCCCAACACATCCGACTTCAGCACGACATTTTTGAGTACCGGGTTGTCTTCCCTCTTCGATCCCTGCACGCTTGGCCAGACTATACAGGTTCCCCTGTTACTGGATGCACCACGGAGAGGTGGAGCAGGGTCTGGATGGTTTTGGTTCACCGATACTGGCGCAAGCCATCAGCTGTGGGTCGCTGACAACTTCCAGCTCTGGTGCTGGGAGGCGCGCCTTCGCCTCCATGTAATTGAATGAATTAAATCCAAAGAAATTAGGTTAAATACAAAAATAAACATTTTCAACTCAAATGTTAAGGCGGTCGTATTATATGGCTGTGAAACATGGAGAACAACAAAATTGACAATCACGAAGATACAGACTTTCATTAATGGATGCTTAAGCAGAATAAAAGGATGAAAATGGCAGGACAAAATCACTAACATAGAATTGCGAAAATGTACCAGTCAAACACCAGTGGATAAATAGATACAGGGAAGACGATGGCGCTGGATAGGACATACACTACGGAAGCCAACTGAGAGTATTACACAACAGGCCCTTATTTGGAATCCCCAGGGTAAAAGACAAAGAGGAAGACCAAGGAATTCTTGGAGAAGACAGATAGAAGCAGAGATGGAGATGATGGGGAAGACATGGAATGATCTTAAAAGAATGGCAAAAACAGAACGACTTGGAAAGTGTTTGTTGAAGACCTATGCTCCACTGGGAGCTAAAAAGGTAGAAGAAGAAGAATTGAGTGAATGTAATTGAATGAATGTAGTTGAATGAATGCAATTGAAGCAGGCAACTGATTGTTCTCACCGCCTTCATCTTCACATGTGGATGCTGGATATCGTTGTGGGCGTCCTCTGTCTTATACTTTCTCTCCAGATTGAGATTACACAGAATAGATTGGTCGCTTCCTTGTACCCACGAAGCAAGTCAACAGCGTGGCAGCAATGGGTACAAGGAACATAATAGTGTTGGGGACAAGAATTCTGATTCGAATACAAATCAACGACTTCTAGGTTCACCCAGCCTTAAATAGGTACTGTATATTATTTCATATAGGGAGCCGCGATAGCTCATTGGTTAGTGAACTGGACTACAAAAGACAAGAGATAGGGTTCTATCCCAACTGACGGCCTCCGGGTTCACCCAGCCTTAAATGGGTACCGGATTTTTTCTGGAAAGTAAAGCAGCACGGTCGTAATACCGACCACATTACCCCAAAAATCATGTGCTGAAGGTCTGTAAAATTTATGGTCACTAACACCATATTCCCTATACGCACCAACCGTGACGGGGCTCTTTGCTTACATTTTTTATATTATTCTATAGGAAAGAGGTACCTGGCCTGATGCCGACAATATTACCAATGCAAAGTGCCGTTTATAACTGACAAAATATGGGCACTAACACCATATTGCTGACATGCCTGAAGGCGTGGTGCGAACACTTTACTGTTACAACTGTGGACATCGTGTGGCATAAGAAGACAAGACAAAGAAGACCGAAAGAAAATCTAAGAAGAACAATCAATAAAGAGAGAGAGATCAACTATGGAACAAAACAATACTCAGAAGTGAAACGTCACACATGGAGAGTTATGATTTATCTATGTACCGACTTTGGCCGGAGGAGAAAACTAAATTAAACTAAACTAAACCAAAAAAAAAAAAAAAAAAAAAAAAAAAAAAAAAAAAAAAAGTAAAGTACCCCCGTCACTCCAAGTGGCGTATAGGGAATATGATGTTAGTGACCATAAATTTTACAGACCTTTGGCACATGATTTTTGGGGTAATGTGGTCGGTATTACGCCCGTGCCGCTTTACTTTCCCAGAAAAAAGTCCGGTACCCATTAAAGCCTGGTTGAACCGAAAACCGTCGGTTGGGATCGAACACTACCTCTTGTCCTTTGTAGTCCAGTTTACTAACCACTGAGCTATCGCGGCTCGCAAACTAAACTAAACTAATCGATTATCTGTTTGACTGACTGATTAACTAACTTACTAACCAACCAACCAACTAAAAAACCAACTAACTTACTAAGTACCCAACCAACTAACTTACTAAATAACAAACTAAGTAACTTACTAACCAACCAACTAACCAACCCAACTAACTAACTTACTAACAAACGAACGAAGGACTGACTAACTGACTAATCTACTAACTATTTACCTAAGTAACTGAACTAAACTACATTAAACGGAAAACTAAAATAACAAATAAATTAAACTAAACTAACATCCAGACCAAAATAAACTATACTCTAAACTGAACTAAACTATTTCAAAATTGTCTGGTAGCTTGTCTAATTTGGTTACTACCATTTTAGAACTTTGATATATTCCTTCAGAAGCTTTGCGAGAAAGAGACCTCCTGTCTATTTTAAATGACATTTTTAGTCTCTTTTGACCTGACATTAAAATCACTGGCTATTTCTGAAAGGCGATGAAATTCCGCTTGTTTTCTACAGACAATTTATCTGTGTGGGCGTAAGTGTTGAAAACCAGAAATGTGTTATTGCCACATCGTATTATTAAACTCTGTAATTCCACATCCCGAATAGTGCTCTCGCTCACGTCCTCTAATTCGCGGAACCAGGTCGTGTTTTACAAACACGGCAATCATTTTCAACGAGGCCTACCACACCAGGATAAGTGATGTATTTGTCCCTACACAATAATGCTTGTGTTTTAAACTCGTTTCCTGTGATATTAAAGAAATATCATACTTTAATTTTCATGGTATCCGCCCGTTGATTGGGCGCTACTTACATTCCAGTTTTCATCATCAGACGACCAGCTAGCCGGTCTGGTTTAATTCAACGATTCCTGTCTTTTTCGCCACTCTTCTACTACTATCTTTACGGCATTATCCTATTACTGAGATCTGAATACAACGCAGAATAAAAGGATGGAAATGGCAGGACAAAATCACTATACATAGAATTATGGAAATGTACCAGTCAAATACCAGTGGATAAAGAAATACAGCGAAGACGATGGCGCTGGATAGGACACATACTGCGGAAGTCAACTGAGAGTATTACACAATAGGCCCTTTTTTGGAATCCCCAGGGGAAAAGACAAAGAGGAAGACCAATGAATTCTTGGAGATGACAGACTGAAGCAGAGATGAAGATGATGGGGAAGACATGGAATGATCTTAAAAGAATGGCAAAAAACAGAACGACTTGGAAAGTGTTTGTTGAAGACCTATGCTCCACAGGGAGCTGAAAGGTATAAGAAGAAGAAGAGATCTGCCGTGGAGAATAACGGCCGTTTGTCCAGTGCAGTCGCTGCGAGGTGTTCGGGTGTGGGTTTTTCTTCCATCCCGATAGAACAGAAAATGTTTTGGACACTATCTAATCCGCCTTCACTTGAAGCACAATTTATTGTTTCGGCTACTCGCTGTCTTCTCTCCTCCCCCATCCTCTATCTCTCTCTATCACTCTCTTTCTTACTCTTAAAACGACGTATCTTATTTTTCTGGCTATCCTCCTCACACTCTCAGTTCAATGCTTATTTCTGCACAGTTATTCTCCTCAAACTTTCTCTTTCTTCTTTCTTTCTCCATTAATTCTACTCACTCACTCACTCACTCACTCACTCACTCACTCACCACTAACTCACTCACTCATTCACTCACTCACCTACTCTCTCTCCTGTCCAATGATTCCTCTCTTGTTGTCATTTTCCTCTCTCTCTCTCTCTCTCTCTCTCTCTCTCTCTATATATATATATATATATATATATATATATATATATCGCTTACTCTCTCTCTCTCTCTCGCTCTCTTTCCTCTCCAATATGAATTAATTACTTGCCACCAGCCGCAGAAAGTGTCAACACACGATACTCATATCTCATGCGCTATCTTTTTACAACGCGTTTTAGACAGAAGAGTAAATATGTCTAAACATTTCAAGTGTCCACTACAACGATTACAGAAGCAACCAGCATCTTTTATAGCTCATCATTTCTGTTATTTGGCGAAAAAGTGCAAGGAAGAGTAGATAACACGCAATGAAAACAGGCAGATGGTGACGCTGAATAAGTCATGTGCTCACGAAAGATCCAGAAATAATCACAATAAATGTCATACAGTTAACTTCTGAAGGGAGGCGAAGAAATAGTACATGATAGTACAACATTACAACAACAGTAAAGCGTGGTCTCGAATGGAACATAATGACAACAACTGTACGGTATAATTACAAACAGAACAAAGCGTACAGCCAGAAAGTACAGTCGCGAATAAACGATAATGACAAAAACATTAAATATAGCCGCGGGTAGAACAAATGACAAGCATAAGTTCAGTTACGAACGAATAGAACACAATGACAACAGTTATTAATAAATCACGAACACAAAACGGTGCAAGATAAAAGTTAATTGGGTATATCCGCTCAACAAAAAATAGCGTACATGTGTTTTACTGTAAGCAAAGCTGACAGTAACCTATGACTAGTTACCACGGTAACTGGAAGTTTCAACGTTTATGTCGGTCACTCTGCATCAGCAACAAGTATTGACTGTCGGTTTTCTTGTGTAGAAATATACAATATCCTACTGCACGCCATTGTCTGAAATCATCGCTGATGAATGATTTATTACATTTGATTCTTCTTCTTCTTAGTCTTCTACCTTTTAGCTCCCTGTGGAGCATAGGTCTTCAACAAACACTTTCCAAGTCGTTCTGTCTCTTGCCATTCTTTTAAGATCATTCCATGTCTTCCCCATCATCTTTATCTCTGCTTCTATCTGTCTTCTCCAAGAATTCCTTAGTCTTCCTTTTTGTCTTTTTCCCTGGGGATTCCAAAAACGAGCCTGTTGTGTAATATTCTTAGTTGGCTTCCGCAGTGTGTGTCCTATCCAGCGACATCGTCGTCGCTGTATCTCTTTATCCACTGGTATTTGACTGGTACATTTCCATAATTCTATGTTAGTGACTTTGTCCTGCCATTTCCATCCTTTTATTCTGCGTAAGCATTCATTAATGAAAGTCTGTATCTTCATGATTGTCAACTTTGTTCTCAATATTTCACAGCCATATAATCTATCTATCTATCTATTGACCTTTCGAGCCGTAACCGGCCCATAGGGCGTAGACCAAGATACACCTTCTCCTATATGAATTTTTGTTCTAGCAGTTTTCTTTTAAAGATATTTTATCAAATCTCGCCATCTGTCTCTGTTCTGTGCAAGCAGTTCTATCTCATTGAGGGAGCCGATTCCTGCTGCTCTTGCCTCTCTCATCAATGTTCTTCTCAGTGTCTCCCTGGGTCTTCCTCTTTTTCTTTTACCTGTTGTTTCCCATATGAGGGCTTGCTTTGCTATTCGATTATTATCTCTTCTCATCACATGTCCAACGTATGACCATCGTCTTTTCTTTATTACTGAAGATATTAGTGGTTGATTGGCGATTTCTCTAATTTCCTCGTTTGTTTTGAATTCGTTCCATTCTATACCAAGTATTTTCCTTAGACATTTATTTTCGAATGCGTTCAACTTTGTTTCTATATCTCTTGTTGTTTTCCAGCTTTCACACGCATACGTAAGGGTTGATAGTACATTTGATTTGAATAGCCTAAGTTTTGTGTTTGTGCTAATGAGTTTTGATTTCCACAACTTTTCAAGGCTTCTGAAAGACATTGCTGCTTTAGCCAGTCTGATTCTAATTTCTTTGCTCGTATCCCCTTCTCGATCAATGTGACTTCCAAGATAGATGAAGTGATCGATCTCTTCTACTGGTTTGTTTTCCATGTATATTTTGTCACTTGTTGGAATTAAACTTTTCATGACTTTAGTCTTTTCATGATTGACCTCAAGCCCAATTTTGCTGGCTATTGATGATAGTTCATTTGTGTTTTCCTGCATCGTTTTTATCTGATTGCTGATGAGAACTATGTCATCAGCAAAGTCCAGGTCCTCCAAATGGTCTCCTTGTATCCATTCGATGCCTTTATTACCAGTGCAGCATTTCTTCATTATGAAGTCCATAACAATTCCAAATAACAAGGGCGATAAAATACATCCTTGTTTAACCCCAGTTTCTATTGGGAAACATTCGCTCAGTCCTTCCTCTGTTCGAACTGCACATGTGTAACCATCATACATGTCTTTGATAATATTTATGATTTTTGATGGTAAGCCATATTGCTTCAGAATTTTCCACAAAGAATCTCTATGAATACTATCAAATGCTTTTTTGAAGTCGATGAAGTTAAGTACAAAAGGTTTTTGCTTTTCAATGTGTTCCTCCAATATAAGTCGTAGAGTGAAAATGTGGTCAAGACAGCTTCTCCCTTTTCTAAACCCAGCCTGTTCTTCACGCATTACTGTATCTATTGAATCCTTTATTTTATTTAGGATGATTTTACAGAATAATTTTGAGGCAACTGACAAAAGTGTCACGCCTCTCCAATTGTTACAATCTCTAAGATTGCCCTTTTTTGGGATCTTAACAATGATTCCTTTTTTCCATTTATGAGGCGTCTTCTCTGTTTTCCAAATGATGTTGAACATTTTTGGAGATGTATTAAATTATGGCTATCAATTGCCTTGAGGATCTCAGCTGTTAACTTATCCTCTCCAGCAGCCTTGTTATTGGTCATTAGCTTTAAGGTGGTTTCTATTTCACTCAAGGTGAAGTCATCTAAATTTACATCTAATTCTGCTGCTGGTAATAGAACTGACTTAACATTTGAGTTGAAAATTTGTATTTTTGTATTTAACCTAATTTCTTTAGACTTCCATATGTTTCCCAGTGCAACAAAAGCTCCTCTTGCTTTTGATATATCCTTATTTTGGTATCATTTTCTGTTCCTCCCTCACTATCTATATTACTACCCAGATATATGTAAGATTACCATTTGGTTAGCACAAACAATAAAGACTGGACTAATATCCGATGTTTGCTTTGCTTATGTTGACAAAATCCGCGCTAAATTAAACTTCTCGATGGTATGTCTCGTCTCTTCATTTGTAGTTTTTGCTCTCGGTGAAATTCCTAGCATTCTTCTGATAAACTACATATCAGCTGCATCTAATGTTCTTTGTCTTGTCTTACTTATTGTCCATGACTCGCTTCGCTTTAGTAGAATAGGTTCGATATAGCACTTTAGGATATGTTTTCTAACAGTGATTGACAATGATTTGTTACATAGAATGTTTTTCATTTGATAGAATTCTATATTCGCTTGTCCTATTCTGCTTCTAATCTCTGCAGCTCATCTGCCATCTGATGTTATTATTGGTTCCAGGTATTTGAATCTACACACTTGTTTCATGATTTGTCCTTTTACTCTACATTTTTGTGTATTTGTTTTCTTTGATATTATCCTAGTTTCTGTCTTTTTATGCTGAGGGTCATGTCTTTTTGTTCACTTTCTGTCACAATTACATCTAATAAATGTTGTAGATACTGTTGATTTTCTGCTATCAAAACAATTTCATTCGCATACCTGAGATTATTTATTTTACTTGACCCCACTTTAACGCCAGGCTTGTTCGCAACTGTTCTTAACATATTTTCGCTGTTCAAAGAAATTAGATCTGGCGACAATACGCACTCCTGTCGCACTCCTTGTCTTATTTGTATTAAGCAAAGCTGACGGTAATCTACGACTCGTTACCACGGTAACTAAAAGTTTCAATGTTCATGTCAGTCACTCTGCCTCAGTAACAAGTATTGACAGTCGGTTCTCTGGTGTAGAAATATACAATATCCTACTACGTGCCCTTGTCTGAAAGCATCACCGATGAAAGCTCTATACCATTTGATTAGCACAAACAATAAAGCCTGGATTGATATCCGATGTTTGCGTTGCTTGAGTTATACAAAATCCGCGCTAAATTAACCTCTTCGATGGTATGTCAAGTACCGGAAATTTGGAATTTGTTCCGGTGCATGATGGGACGAAACGAAACGCAGTCTGCCTAACATAGATAAATACAACGAAAGGATGAGTATTTTAATAGGAATACTCGGTTGACATTTTAGTTTTACTTAACGTTATTTTGTTAATCAGACAAGTAAAAAAAAAATGAAATAAAGAGGCCCCCGTCATGACACGTGGCGTATATGGAATAGGGTGTTAGTGACCATCATTGTTACAGACCTTCAGCACATGATTGTTAGGGTAAATGTGGTCGGTATTACGCCCGCTTACTTTCCCAGAAAGAATACGGTACCCATTTAAGGCTGGGTGAACCCGGAAGCCGTCGATTAGGACTCGAACCCGACTCTTGTCATTTATAGACCAGTTCGCTAACGACTGCGGTGGCAATTCTAAATCCGGACTAGAGATTTTGATGTTACAAAGAAGAAAATTAGTTAATTGGAAACAACATTTTATATAAGAATCCTTACTGGATAATACAATTGGATAATAAAAAAAGATCAATGACGACATATTGAAAGATCGAAACATTGAGAAGAAATGGTTTATAAATAAAATCGTACAGGCGAAATTAAATACTATGACCGCGTCAAAAGACACGGCCGGTTGGAAAGAACAATAATGGAAAGTATGGTTCCAGGAAGACTAAACAGGGACAGACCAAAAAAGAAGGTGGTTTCAAGACATAAAAGTAACCCTGAAGATGAAAATAGAAGAAATGAGAGATATGTCTAGAGACAGAGATTCTATCTGACGAGTTGTGGTGGATGCAGCTTGCAAAAGACAAGCAACCGGATGATGATCTCAGTGCATAATCCAAGAGAGCATTAATGACGTAATGATAAGTAACGAGCTGGATTTGCGTTAGCTTGCTTGCGTTTGCCCTATGGGTAAAGGAACACACATTTTCATCATCCGCCCTTTAGAGGACGTTAAGCGGGCGTGTTTGCGTTGTGTTGTGGTTTGCAGTACAACTGTTATATTTGCGCCTTTCAGCCCATCACATCCGACATCAGCATGCCATTTTTGAGTACCGGGCTTTCTACCCTCTTCGATCCCTACTCGCTTGACCACACTAAACAGGTTAGTCTGTTACTGGAGGCACCACGGAAAGATGGAGTATGGTCTGGATTGTTCGGGTTCACCGATCCTATCGCAGGCCTTCATCTGTGGGTCGCTGACAACTTCCAGCTCTGCGGCTAGGAGGCGACTTTGTCTCTGCTTTGCGTTAGAGGGAACGCGGGTTCGATCACAACTTGACACTCTCCCCAGTCGAGCAAAATAAAAGGGGAATTGTACCTTGCTCACTGAGTTGGAGGAAAGTAAAAACAGCGAGGAGATACATCACCCCTTTTCTGGCCTCCAAATGTATTGACCCAGTACGGTAAAATATATTAATTCGCTCTTTTAAGACCGGTTCTATACTAACAGTTTTTTTTTCTCTTTCAATATATTTTAAGTTTTCTCTCATCTTCTCAGTCCGGCTTCTTTCCATAAACATTTCGTATCTGTAGTCACTAATATTTACTTCTGACAATCCGTTATTTATATATATAATTAATATACATGTAACCATACATTTTACAGATCTTCGGCACAAGATTTTTGGGGTAATATGGTCGGTATTACGCCCGAGCCGCTTGACTTTCGCCCCCCCCCCAAAAAAAAAAAAAAAATCAGGTAGCTTTTAAGGCTGGGTGAACCCGGAAGCCGTCGGCTGGGATCGAACCCAACTTCTTGTCTTTTGTAGTCCAGTTCACTAACCACTGAGCTATCGCGGCTCCTATATATATATATAGTGTGGTATATGTAATTCAAATATTGTGCTCTGAACCATTCTGCTCTTCATGTAATATAAACCACTTCTCCGTTTTGAATCCCAACTTAATTTGACGGTAGCTCTTTATGCTTGTTTACACCACGGTCTATCTATAGTCGTATCATGTGTGATATGCCTCTTTTAGCTCCACAGCCAGTTATCTATTATCTTGATAATAGTAACAGAAATAGAAGCCAGCTTGTGCTATACGGATTTGAGTTAACGTGAATTAATTCGTTGATATTTTTCTTACAACTAAATAGATAGTTGGTTTTATATGTCAATCATGCATAATCGTAAATGTTCATATAGATTGAATTATCTTTCATATAAAATTATTTCAAACATTAAATATTTTATCAAATTTATTTGGAATAATCTCTCACATCAAATAATTTTACATCCTAAATACTCTGATATATGAAGTGCTTGGTCGTTATAGATTAAATCATACAAAATGATTTGCAAAAAAATGTTCCAAACAAGATGGAGACAGAACACTCAAAAGAGAAAGTGAAGGAAAAAAAACGGTAGGGACAAATCCTGCAAACGTTTGTAATGAAGAAAAAAGAATTACTGCAACACGTGTGTACTACATGAACACGGCAGGCTACAAGAAACAAAGTGACGGAATGGGAAAAAGGATGGAAAGACGGAATCAAAGAGTCAATAAATAAACTGAATACGTCAAGAACTACAAGACTAGCATTGTCCAGAACGCTAAACATAGCTCCTCTCTGTAACGCTAATAGCGCAAGCAATAGCAGGAAGCGGATTCGTATTTAAAGGGGGGGGGGGGACTATTTGTAAGGTATTATCTCATTTCAGGAGTCAGCAGGAGAGACTTATAAAGGTCGCTTGTCCGATGTAATCGCCGAGAGGTATTCGTGTCTACCCTTTTAATAATACATATTTTATTATTATTAAAATGATTATATATATATTTAATAATACATTTTAATAATTCAAGTTGTGTTTTGACATAATTTTAATCTATGTCAATAGAAATAAGAAAGAGAGTTCATCTATGCTATATAGACCTATTGAAGCGAATCATGGACAATAAACGAACAAATGAAAAAAAAACGATTAGAGGTCACAGAGATAGGATTTCTCAAAAGAGTGTTGACAATTCCATGGGCAGCTAAAATGACCAAGGAGGAAATTCTCAAAGAGGCCAACACAAAAAGGAGCTCCTAAGAAACATCAGAAAGAAACAATCAACATTTTAAGGCACATAATGAGAAGAGGAAAGTTGGAATACTTGGTTACAACTGGCAAAATACAAGGAAAAAGAGATCATGGACGACAAAGAGAGAAAATACTGGATAGCTTGGTGTAATGGCATGGAAAACAATCAACAACAGAACTGATACGATGCATAGTAGATAGAAGATTGTGGAAGGACATGATCTCCTACGTCAACCGGTATGGCACCTGATGATGATGATGATGAAGCTGATACGCTATTTATATATCTTCCATTTATAAACTTTATAATAGAGGTCACACAAATTCGATTATTGTATTCGTAGGTTTTATTTGTGAGAGAATGTTAATATATGACACCACGTTTCGTGTATAAATTGACGAGATGGCGTGATTATTATTTCACCATAGATGATTCGTTACATTTTATTGAACAATTACTGAAACATCCATTTCGTCTTCATCCTGCGCAAGAAAAATTCAACATAAAACAACGTGAACGATTGCGCCATGAGATGTCCAGACCGTTCGTAGCTCATTAAAAAAAAAAAAGAAATGGAATATATTCGAAAATGTCAAACATTGCAAAAACAGTAAGCTCAATGGATCGCAGGAAAGGATAAATTATATAAACTCTCTTACTGGCAAAGGACAAGGGGTAGGGTTCGATCCCAACCGACGGCTTCCGGGTTCACCCAGCCTTAAATGGGTACCTTATTTTTCTGGGAAAGTAAAGCAGCACGGGCGTAATACCGACCACATTACCCCAAAAATCATGTGCTGAATGTCTGTAAAATATAGGGTCACTGACACCATATTTCCCTATCCGCCACTTGGCGTGACGGGGGTACTTTACTTTACTTTCTTGCTGACAATGTCTCATGTTTTGTAAAGAAGGGACAGGTTGATCAAAAAATAGTTGTGATAATGTGAACAATTTGTATACTCTGTCATTAGTAAAACATGGAGTGTCGCAGGCACATGTTTTTTGTTGTCTACATTTTAAATCATTTGGATGCTGTAGAAAAGACGTGCAGTTGGATACCGTGTTGAGAAACATAATGAGATGGTAAAAAAAATATGGAAATATTAAGAGGTTTATTGATACGGTCTGCTTGTTAGCCACACACGAATTGCCGTTTCGTGGTCATTCTGAACCAGTGGAGGCAGTTGATAAGGGAGGTTATTTGCGTGCACTCAACTTCCTTGAAAAATATGATGCAACTTTTATTGTGCATCTGTAAACTTGTTGCATGTTTCGCGAAATAAAGCATTTGTTTTCAGAAAATATGTTATGATTTATTAGTCACGTTGAACGTAATAAAAGCCGGGATAGCTCAGTGGTTAGTGTACTAGACTACAAAGGACAAGAGGTAGTGTTCGATCCCAACCGACGGCTTCGGGGTTCACCCAGTCTTAAATGGGTACCGGATTTTTTTTGCGGTAAAGTGAAGTGGTATATGATATATTAAGAGTTTGGTCTTTAGTGTTAGTTTCCTATTGTTTCAGGCCCTTTTCTAAACATTGGTGTTTTCTTCCTCATTTCACTTTGCCTAATCTGCCTGGGCACGGAATATGGAGATAGTGCTTTATCCAGTCGCACTATCCCCCTTTCGACTTCGTTTCAAGGATTTCCGAAGGAGGGACAAAGTCCATACGTTCGGAATTGAAAGAAGATGCAGGGGGTACCAGAAAGACTAACGTCGTCTACTGCCACTACTACTATTGCTATTACTACAACTACTACTACTATTGCTATTATTAGTGCTACTATTACTATTGCTATTACTACTGCTACTACTACTATTACTATTACTTTTGCTGCTACTACTTCTGCTGCTGCTACTACTACTACTGATACTGATACTATTACTATTACTGCATCTGATGCTACATCTGTCACTACATCTGTTATTGCTCCTGTTACTGCTACTGTAATAACTGCAACTACTAATAACACTACTACTACTACTGCTGCTCCTAATACTGTTACTGTAATTACTGCAACTTCTACAACTACTGCTCCTGAAACTGCAACTATAATTACTGCACCTACTACTAATACTACTTCTACTACCACTGCTTCTTAAACTGCTACTGTAATTACTGCAAATACTATTACTACTACTACTACTACTACTACTACTACTACTACTACTGCTGCTGCTCCTGAAACTACTAATGCCACTGCTGCTGCGAATTCAGCTGCCACTATCTCTACCATAAATTTTACAGACCTTCAGCACATGATTTTTGAAGTAATGTGGTTGGTATTACGCTCGGGCCGCTTTACTTTCCCAGAAAAAAATCCGGTACCCATTTAAGGCTGGGTGAACCGGGAGCCGTCGGTTGGGATCGAACCCGACCTCTTGTCCTTTGTAGTCCAGTTCACTAACCACTGAGCTATCGCGGCTCCCAAACAACTGCAGTGCATTAATATTATCGTTGTTATCGACTATAATTTGAGGCGATAATGCTCGTTTCCTATTACTTACCAAAATGTTATCTGACTTTCAGCAAATTATTTTTTTTTGGAGTAATTTGGTCAGTATTACGCCCGTGCCGCTTTACTTTCCCTGAAAAAATCCGGTACCCATTTAAGGATGGGTGAACTTAGAAACCGCCGATCAGGATCGAACCCGACCTCTTATCCTTAGTAGCCCAGTTCACTTACCATTGAGCTATCGCTGCTGCTTAAAATAATATATTGTGACTGTTAAATCGTTAAAGTTTACGGACCGCTTTCTTTATTCTCTACTCATGTAAGTTACCCCTCACCCAGTAAGGGGGAGAATGCCGCAAAGATAGAAAAAAATAGTATTTGTGTTTCCACAAAAAATTATTGTTATGTTTTCACAAATTATTGTTATAGGTGTATTCACAAATTATTGCTATAAGTGTTTTCACAAATTATTGTTATAGGTGTCTGTAAAAATTATTGTTATAAGTGTATGTACAAATTATTGTTATAAGTGTCTTCACAAATCATTGTTATAAGTGTTTTCATCAATTATTGTTATAGGTGTCTTCACAAATTATTGTTATAAGTGTCTTCACAAATTATTGTTATAGGTGTCTTCACAAATTATTGTTATAGGTGTCTTCAGACATTAGTGTTATAAGTGTCTTCACAAATTATTGTTATAAGTGTCTTCACAAATTATTGTTATAAGTGTCTGCACAAATTATTGTTATAAGTGTCTTCACAAATTATTGTTATAAGTGTTTTCACAAATTATTGTTATAGGCGTCTTCAGACATTGTTGTTATAAGTGTCTTCACAAATTAATGTTATAAGTGTCTTCACAAATTATTGTTATAAGTGTCTTCACAAATTATTGTTATAAGTGTCTTCACAAATTATTGTTATAAGTGTTTTCACAAATTGAGTTAACCAGTTTACCTTCTCTGTAAGTGGAAAAGGTGGGAGATACAACAGGCTAATGATAAAATGTAGTGATAATGTAAGAAAGTAAAAGGGGAAAAGATTCAAAGACATCAAGAATCTGTCACAGAAGACAGACGGATGAGAAGGTGATAATCACAACTTATTACGTTGGCGCCCTGCAGAATTCAGTAAGGAGGCATCAGTAATTTACCTTTGAATTTATTTATTGATTATGATGACAAATTAATCTTACTACAGTTAGCTCGGACCCATAGGTGTTTAGTTACAGTTTAGTAATTAAATTAATTTGATATATAGTATAATAAAAAGTAAAAAAAGTAAAGATTCCCTCTACGCCTTGCTAGGCGTATGGGGAATATGGTGTTAGTTACCATATTTTTCTATGACCACGGCATATTTATGGGTGATGTGGTCGGTAGCACGCCAGGCCGCCTTTACTTTCCAGAAAAGTCTCTGGTACCCATTTTTAGAGGCTGGGTGAAACACGGAACGTTGTTAGTCCGAAAAAAATCCGTCACTGCTGGGATCGAACCCGCATCCTTCTGGTCAGGGAACGAGCACACTAACCACACAGCCACCGAGGCTATAGTATAGTATATAGTATTTATATAGAGTATATTATAAATAATGTGATGTGAGTACTTCTTCTTGTGATGCTTTGTTTCGCTCGATAACGATTCTGTTTAGAGGGACAATGTGGTCCACACCCACCTCCCTGGAAGAGAAACTATACGGGCCAACCGAATCACTTAAACAGACAGCTGCCTTCATAAGAGAGTCCGGAATCCTAGTCTGAATGAGCCATGATCGCAGAAGAAGAAGATGCTGGCATTGTGATGCGGGGAGTCTCAGCAGTTAGTCTCCCGCCATTATAAAGATGTATATGTCATTATAAAGATGTATATGTCATTATAAAGATTTATATGTAATTATAAAAATGTAAATGTCATTATAAAGATGTATATGTCTGTTTGTGTCTGTAATGTATATGTGTGATCGTGCGTGTGTGATCGTGCGTGTGTGTGTGTGTGTATAAAACCAGCATTTTAAAACGGGAAAAACACTATTACAGAACCCTAAATTTGAATATGAAATATAACACGTTGATTTCTTCAAAATAAGTTCTTTTATATAGGACCAGTCACGGCATATGGATGGCAAACATAGACAATCGGACAATAGGCAAGAAAACCCTTGCAGGCCAAACAAATGTGATTTTACAGAAGAATGTTGAGAATGCCATAGGGAACTATAAAAAGGTAACAAAACAAACATAAATTTGGTTCCAACCAAGAAGCAAACACATTTTATTTTTTAGTAAAAAAAAACAATCAATTTTTTTTTAGTTGGGGGAGGGGGGGGGATTGTAATGAGAGGAGAGCAGCTGGAATATAAACGTGATAAATGATAAAGTAAAGGAAAGAGGAAATGTAAGGTAACGGAGAGAAAGATGTCGGTCACCTTGCGTTTAATGATAATATATCATCATCAAATCCCAAGTCCTTGCAGAACGTTCCTCCTATCACAGCTCGCCTGAAAGAATACATGCTTGTAGCCAGATTCTCCACTTCTTCTGTTGTCATTTTCAAGGCCTCTTTGATTTCTTGAAACCACCTTCTCCTTGGTCTGCCCCTGTCTGGTCTTCCTCCGAACATGCCTTCTGTTACTGTTCTTTTCTGTCCACCGAACCTCCCCATGTGGTCCTATTGTTTTTATTTCCTCTACACGATGTTTTAAACCACTTCTCTTCGGTGTTCATGTCTTTATATATACCTTCATAATCAATTGTTCAGTACTCAGGATTATTATAAGAACTTTTATGCAGCATTTTGTTTCAAATTAATTTTCTTCCCAAAATGTAGTCTTCTAAATTTAGCCTTCTTTACACACGGCTAGAGTCTGGTTGTTATCGATTATCTGTAGTTGCTACTAGACGATATCTGGCCAAGCAACTTCTCTCGCTTAGGGTTTTGCCAACTTTTGAATGGCATCAGAGATAGAAGAGTTAATAAATGCAAATTCATGTCATTGACTATCGCGATTTCCGAGTTAATAAATGCAAATTCATGTCATTGACTATCGCGATTTCCGAGTTAATAAATGCAAATTCATGTCATTGACTGTCGCGATTTCCGAGTTAATAAATGCAAATTCATGTCATTGACGATCGCGATTTCCTTGCTCCTTTAACTTTCAGCGTTGACTTCGTTTGGAACCAACATTCGCAGCAGCAAAAAGTTATCAATGACTCATAGCTAACTGTTTGTGTCAGGAAAGATGAACGAGAAGTGATTAAGATCTTACTTAACCTCCCATGATATGCCAAGTAACAGACTAATAATAAGTCTATCCCACTGAGTAAGGATCGAATAAGAAAGGCAATTCGGAATTTGTAAAATGTCATGCTGAAGTCGGATGTTATGGACCGAAATGCATAGATGTGGCAGTCTATCTATCTTTCGTTCGCCTGAAGTATGGTCTATATCTGCAATGTCGTTTCCTGTATAAATGTTACTGTCTTTTGTAATTCACGAAGTGGCCCGTATAGTTTTGTCTGTAGTGGTTATAGATACACTCCCCATATACGTGAGTGCGTGGCATCCTGATTGTTGTTGTGCGCCTTTTAGCTGGTTGCCTCCGACTTCAGCACTTAAACTTGCTAGAGCAGACTGTGGTCTTGCTCGGGTGTAGGAAGGCCTGGCCAGTCTTGGTTTTCAGTCCCTGGTGACTTAAGCCCCATCCCCACGACAAGGAGCTGGCCTTGATGGGGGATGTGGCAGTGTTCTGTAAACCACAACACTTTACGTCTACAACCAGTTAACGTCATTCATGGACGTACAATGCAGTTGAGTATTGAAGCACACAACAACAACAACAACAAAATGAGATTTAATCATCAATTTCTAATGTGCTCTTTCTTATGTTGATTTTCCTTGTAGATTTAATGTTCTACTACATTTAGTTCCGTCAGATGAGTAGCTGTCTCTTTTGGAAAGGAAGAAACATTAAAACAGACAGGAAAACAATGAATGGATACAGCTTTGCTTTTTGCCCATGTTGGAAGCGACATTTGCAAGATAGCATTTTCACTTTTAGTGCAATTCCAACGGACCAGGTATTCGTCAAATGTAGACATCTAGTTGCAAGAACCCCCTTGACTGCTTCCCGCCACTAGCCAAATTGGCATTATTGTTAAGAGAGAAGCCTAGATAGATTAGCAAGTTGTAAATCCTCTGGCATCTCCACAGTCTAATTTTTCTTTCCTTCCTCGTTTGCCTTTCAGCTACGAGGGAGATATAATTTGCAGTCTTTTACGCTTATGTTTGCCGCTGCTGCTGTTATATGTCCTAGTGTTTTTTGGCAATCCATCTCTTTCATGATCTACCCTTCTCGCAATCTTTATTAACGGGTCATTGTGTTTTGGTCTTACTGTCTTATCACATGGCTAAACCATTGTATTTATTGTTTCGTTATGTATTCTATGCCGGACATTATTCCTAGCTTTTCTTTCTCAGCCAAATAATTCTAACTTCTTTTCCTTCTTCTACTTCTTTTATTTCTACTCCATTGCCGTTGGAGTCAAGGGGAGATACAATCTGCGATTCTTTGCTCTTCTGTTAGCCTCTTCTGGTGTTATCCCTCCTAGTGACTCTAGTATAACCGTTATCCATCTCTTTCTCGGTCTTCCTCTTAATCTAGCGTTTTCGTAGCGTTTGTTTATGGCTCTTTGAGTCATTGTTAATTCTTTTTGTCTTGTTATGTGGCAGAACCAATTTATCTGTTGTTTCTTTATGTATTCTATGGCTGGTTCAATTTAATAATAATTCTATCAGCATTTCAAAATAAGAAAACAAAAGGCGGCTCTCCTAAGTAGAAAAGGTGTGACTTTGGTTGGAAGAGAAGCCACTTATTAGGCAATTAAACGCTGGTTTAGTGGCATGAGATGACACAATTTTTGTCTAAATGATGATTATATATATATATATATATATATATATATATATATATATATATATATATATATATATATATATAATAAGTAAAGTACCCCTGTCACGCCAAGTGGCGTATAGGGAAATATGGTGTTAGTGACCCTATATTTTACAGACATTCAGCACATGATTTTTGGGGTAATGTGGTCGATATTACGCCCGTGCTGTTTTACTTTCCCAGAAAAAAATCCGGTACCCATTTAAGGCTGGGTGAACCCGGAAGCTGTCGGTTGGGATCGAACCCTACCCCTTGTCCTTTGTAGTCCAGTTCACTAACCACTGAGCTATCGCTGCTCCATATATAATTACATTTATCATAGAAGAATCATGGAGATTATTTATCAAATAAGAAAGTGTGGAATTAACTAAAGTACAATGACAAGCAGCCGTGAATTTGTTTTTTTATAAGTCAGAGAAACCAACATGTCCATTTAGATAGCAACGTTGGTGACACGGTCTGAATACGTGACTCTTATACATGTTTCTGTAGTAGGTCAGCTTCATCGTGGGTTACTTCCTGTCTTCTAGACATGTTGTCAAATGCAGTGGTTGATTATTCACAATCTCATCTCACCTCAGCTCACCTCAGCTCAATATCTCACCTCACATCTCATCTCACTCTCATCTCATCTCACCTCACCTCAACTCATGTCTTATCTCACCTCACCTCAGCTCAACATCTCACCACACATCTCATCTCACCTCACCTGATGTTTCATCTCGCCTCACCTTATGTCTCATCTCACCTCAGCTCAACATCTCACCACACATCTCATCTCACCTCACGTCTCATCTCCTCTCACCTCAACTCATGTCTCATCTCACCTCACCTCAGCTCAACGTCTCACCACACATCTCATCTCACCTCACGTTTCATCTTATCTCACCTCAACTCATGTCTCATCTCACCTCACCTCAGCTCAACGTCTCACCACACATCTCATCTCACCTCACGTCTCATCTCATCTCACCTCAACTCATGTCTCATCTCACCTCACCTCAGCTCAACGTCTCACCACACATCTCATCTCACCTCACGTTTCATCTCACCTCACCTCAACATCTCACCACACATCTCATCTCACCTCACGTCTCATCTCACCTCACCTCAACATCTCACCACACATCTCATCTCACCTCACGTCTCATCTCACCTCAGCTCAACATCTCACCTCACATCTCATTTCACCTTACCTCAAATCTCACATAGTCTCACCTCACGTCTCATCTCATCTCACCTCAACTCATGTCTCATCTCACCTCACCTCAGCTCAACTTCTCACCACACATCTCATCTCACCTCACTCTCATCTCATCTCACCTCACATCTCATTTCACCTTGCCTCACATCTCACATAGTCTCACCTCACGTCTCATCTCATCTCACCTCAACTCATGTCTCATCTCACCTCACCTCAGTTCAACATCTCACCTCACATCTCATTTCACCTCACCTCACATCTCATTTCACCTCACCTCACGTCTCAACGTATCTAATTTCATCTGATATCACAATCTAACCTCTCCTCACCTCACCTCGCCATCTCACCTCACATCTCAACACAACTCATCTCACCTCACCTCATCTAACCTCACCCGTATGACCTCATCAACTCAACACCACAATCAAAGTTATGACACAATCACCTTCTTCTTCTCCTTCTACTTTTATCCTTCCTCTGCTGCCGTTGGCGTCGAGGGGAGAACCTTAACTCATGACACCTTGATTAACCTTATGACACAATCACCACAAGTAAATATACTCATCAACTTCACAGTGTCCTCTACCATCCGTAATTTGGTAGCGAAACTCAGATCAATCTATTCTCATGTATCTTCTCATGTATCTTCTCATGTATCTTCTCATTTGACTTCTTTCACACTCCAGATTTGTATGGGTCAAGACAAAGAAATGCATAAAAAATGCGAAGCCTTTCATCGGCTAGTCAAATACACTGCCTATCCTGACCACACGTTCATTTTCCTTCTCACCACGATACAGGGAAGACATTATTATTTCTATTTCTCGTACAAGCTCTAAATTATGTTGTTTTGGATGCTTCATTATTAGTTAGCTATGTTGTACTGGGAGCCGCTATAGCTCAGTGGTTAGTGAACTGGACTACAAAGGACAAGAGGTAGGGCTCGAGCCAACCGACGGCACCGGTTCACCCAGTCTTAAATGGGTACCAGATTTTTTCTGGGAAAGTAAAGCGGCACGGGCGTAATACCGACTACATTACCCCAAAAATCATGTGCCGAAGGTCTGTAAATTTTATGGTCACTAACACCGTGTACGCCACTTGGCGTGACGGGGTTACTTTACTTTTTTTTTTTACTATGTTGTACTAGTTTTATTTACTTACAATTATGTGTATGTGTTGTTTGTTTGTTCCTGCTGAAAGTATATTTAGCAGAATCGTCGTTCAAATTTGTGTGGTCCATCAATTACGTAAAGCTTTAACCACACCATTTTTGTTGTCATTTCTCCTCCACATTTGCATCCCTTAACAGTTTTATTATGTATTTTTGTCATTTCTCCTCCACATTTGCATCCCTTAACAGTTTTATTATGTATTTTTGTCATTTCACCTCCACATTTGTATCCCTTAACAGTTCTATTATGTTCTTTTGTCAAACTGCAAGAAATGTTCTTTTCCCCGTTGATGAAACACGAACTCTGACTTTAACAAAACATTGAAGCTCCGCTGGAGTATCCGACATTTATCTTCAGTCCCGATAAACATCCCATGTAAGACTCAAGATAAAGAAATAAATAACGTCAGGATCGCGTTTACAAAGTTTTATTTCTGCAACAATTTTGTATTTATCTTTTACGGTTTGTCTCGTTAAAGAATAAACTCTACACAGGCGTCTGTTCCGGAAAATGTCGTGCGTTTTGTCCTGATTCATTAGTACAGTTACTGTGAGTTGGCATTAATTACGAGTTATACGCAACCCCGAGACGTGTGGACACATACGATGTTGGTATTAGAATGTTTTTTTCCCCCGTCGTTATTATTGTCTCCTGGCAAGATAATGATGGCAGGTTACGCCTGTATGGCGACAGTTGTCTGCAACGATCTCCAACCTTGCTGGTACATTCTGAACTGACAGACACCTCCATGCTGCAGAAGAGTACATGATTTATTATGAAATTAGGATTTATATTTAATTTCGTCTGCGCTTATACAACGACCAGACCTCATCCTCCGTCATTAAGAGCGTGATAAATTGGCGCAGATTCTTTGATTTGATATTTAGAGCAAGTTGCTATAGCTGCTAATTTCGGTCCAATAAATCCGGCTTCAGCACGACACTTGTAGGTGCGGAGTTGCTTTCCTTCTTCGATCCCTTCTTGCGTGGCCTGTTTTCAAGTCTGCCAGCGTTGAGGAATGTACAGGCATCCTGATCAGGTAGGGTTCACAAATCTCGACGCAGGCAGTTGGGCGTTGTTTGAAGACTTGTATATCATGAACTGTTGAGCACCTTAGACCGAAGCATTAAACAAACACCTGATGGCCATAAGACAACAATTTTATGTTTGTATTTTCCAAATAACCTCCACAGCTGACATTGCGACATAATCGCGTAGTAAAATACATCCATCGAGGATTTTAATTAATGATTGACTGACATCCCCATCTTGTCTAACAAATTGCCTATTTCGGATGTATCGGGCCAGACGTTAAATATCTAACAGTCCTCTTTAAAAAGCCGCACAACTCACAGTGCACACATTTCCATTCAACAAAGAAGAACATCAAACATCAAGTGATTGAAGAATAAACATTTTTTAAATTTATGTTCACGTGTACATATTTGAATAAAATGCTTCATAAACCGAGTCAACTGGTTATATGTCTACTTTCCACCCACGGTTTCATATCACGTCTCACAGTCTTAAATGTCAAAAACAGCCAAACAAGATTATTGCAACAAACAAACCTTGAATAATTGCACGAAACAGTTTTGAAATAAAATTTCCCGTGAATTAGGCTACCTGTATCTCATGAGGTAGAAAAAGAAAGGGCCACGACTCGCCTATAGTATGATAAACAAAGCAATAAAGTACCTGTGCCCATATTTGTTGGTTGGTTTTTTTTTAAACCATAAGCACGACTTTTAGAGTAGATGTATCTTTAATAAACACCGTATAGGAACAGGCAGGCTGCATACGCTTTGAGACATGCAGGGACGGGCGGTGGAGCGGATATTGGAATGCCTCAGCTTCAATGTAACCTATTCCAAGATTAATGTCGTTTCAGAAAAAAATAAAAATAAAAATGTTAAACTCCAATGTTAAATCAATCCTATAAGTGGCTGTGAAACATGGAGAACAATAAACACGACAGTCGTGAAGATACATACTTTCATTAATGAATACTGGCACAGAATAAAAGGATGGAAGTGGCAGCGCAAAACTACAAACTTAAAACTGCAGAAAAACACCAAACAATGAACAAAGATTTGATAAAGAAGATAGCTCTATATAGGACACACACTGCGGAAGCCAAATGAGAGGTCATGATTAGAATCTCTAGGGGAGTATCATCATCATCGAGTGCCGTCTCCGCATCGAAGGTTGGCTACTATGGAGAGCAAATTCTGCTCTGTCTCTTGCTTTGATGGTGCAGGTTTTCATAGGCTGAATTGTCCATCTTTTGATGTTACTCGTCCATATTAGTTTTGGTCTGCCTCTGCCTCTTTTACCTTGTATTTTCCCCTCCAGGATTACTTTTAGGAGGCTGTTATGTCTTTTAGCATAGCCCAAAAATCGCATTTGTCTTGTTTGAATTGTGTTTAGTAGTTCTCTTTTCATTTTTAGTTGTTTTAAGACTTCATCGTTTGTTTTCTTTTCCTTCAATCCAAGGGGATATACAAAGAGGAAAGTCAAAATATACCTGTAGAAGAGAGATGGAAACAGATGAAGAAGATGGGAAAGCCGTGGATCAATCTTAAGAGAATGGTACCAAACAGAACAGCTTAGAAATTGTTTGTGGACGATCTATGCTGGAGAGGAAAGATAGAAGCAGAAGAAGAAGAACTACCAGTTAAGAAACAATGAAACTTCATCTATATTGTTGAAAATATAAAAGACCGAGTGGAAGAAACGTCAAATAAAAAAAAAAAAATCACTATAACGATCATGTGACCAGATAAGCTAAATCGTGTCTTCTAAATGTTTATAAAATAAGCGATGCTCTGTGTGGGTGTTAACAATTTATTTGGGTCATAAACTTGGGCATGACCGTGAGACTAAACGGAGACTGATAATATTTCCTGTGCAATTTTTCTAGGGTGCACCGTGTAGGAAGGTAACTTTGTCGCAGTAAAACTGTCAGTCGAAAAATACAATCCACGCATCTGTTCTACGATCTGTGATGACGTCACTGAGAGGAAACTTCTGAAAATGTTTCTTTACAACGATACCATTTTTGTTATTTCAGTTGTCTTCTGTTTTCAAGCTCAGAAATAATAATAAGAGATTATTCTTTACGTTGTATCTATCTATCTATCTATCTATCTATCTATCTATCTATCTATCTATCTATCTATCTATCTATCTATCTATCTATCTATCTATCTATCTATCTATCTATCTATCTATCTATCTATCTATCTATCTATCTGTCTGTCTGTCTGTCTGTCTGTCTGTCTGTCTGTCTGTCTGTCTGTCTGTCTGTCTGTCTGTCTGTCTGTCTGTCTGTCTGTCTGTCTGTCTGTCTGTCTGTCTGTCTGTCTGTCTGTCTGTCTGTCTGTCTGTCTGTCTGTCTGTCTGTCTGTCTGTCTGTCTGTCTGTCTGTCTGTCTGTCTGTCTGTCTGTCTGTCTGTCTGTCTGTCTATCTATCTATCTATCTATCTATCTATCTATCTATCTATCTATCTATCTATCTATCTATCTATCTATCTATCTATCTATCTATCTATCTATCTATCTATCTATCTATCTATCTATCTATCTATCTATCTATCTATCTATCTATCTATCTATCTATCTATTTACCTTTCGAGCCGTAGCCGGCCATAGGGCGTAGACCAAGATACTCCTTACGTTGTATACAAATAGGTTAAACGATAATTTTTTTTTTTTAAGTTTTAGAAGTGTTTTTAAAAAAAATGCAATAATAAAAGAGGAAAGTTGGAATACTTGGTTACAACTGGCAAAATAAAAGGAAAGAGAGATCGCGGACGACAAAGAGAGAAAATACTGGATAGCTTGGTATCATGGCATGGAAAATAGTCAACAACAGAACTCAGATGCACTGTGGATAGAAGATTGTGGAAGGACATGATCGCCAACGCCAACCGGTATGGCACATGATGATGATGATGTTGTAGTTGTACTCTACATTTTACGTGCGTCCGTTTATTCTTCTTCATCATTTTTGACACATCAACCTTGATATTAAAATCACTTTCAGGAGTATGGAAACTAATTTCATGAAATTTCCAAGGTTATAGAAATTAATTTTAGGAAATTTTAAGAATTATAGAAACTAATTTCAGGAAATTTCAAGAATTATAGAAACTAATTTTAGGAAATGTCAAGAATTATAGAAACTAATGTTAAGAAATTTCAAGAATTATAGAAACTAATGTTAAGAAATTTCAAGATTATAGAAACTAATTTTAAGAATTTTCAAGATTATAGAAACTAATGTTAAGAAATTTCAAGAATTATAGAAGCTAATGTTAAGAAATTTCTAGAATTATAGAAACTAATGTTAAGAAATTTCAAAAATTATAGAAACTAATTTTCAGAAATATCAAGAATTATAGAAACTAATTTTCATGCGTGTGACAACAAACATTGTATGGGGTTACAAAGACAATAATGTCTTCAATACAAAGAAAATGTGTATATATGAGAACAGTGTCTATAGTGTGTTAACAAAGCTTTTGTATGAGAACAGTGTCTATAGTGTGTTAACAAAGCTTTTGTATGAGAACAGTGTCTATAGTGTGTTAACAAAGCTTTTGTATGAGAACAGTGTCTATAGTGTGTTAACAAAGCTTTTGTATGAGAACAGTGTCTATAGTATATTAACAAAGCTTTTGTATGAGAACAGTGTCTATAGTGTGTTAACAAAGCTTTTGTATGAGAACAGTGTCTATAGTGTGTTAACAAAGCTTTTGTATGAGAACAGTGTCTGGAGTATGTTAATAAAGCTTTTGTATGAGAACAGAGTCTAGAGTATGTTAAATAAGCTTTTGATGAGAACAGTGTCTTGAGTATGTTAAATAAGCTTTTGTATGAGAACAGTGTCTGGAGTATGTTAATAAAGCTTTTGTATGAGAACAGTGTCTGGAGTATGTTAATAAAGCTTTTGTATGAGAACAGTGTCTGGAGTATGTTAATAAAGCTTTTGTGTGAGAACAGAGTCTGGAGTATGTTAATAAAGCTTTTGTGTGAGAACAGAGTCTGGAGTATGTTAATAAAGCTTTTGTATGGGAACAGTGTCTGGAGTATGTTAATAAAGCTTTTGTATGAGAACAGAGTCTGGAGTATGTTAATAAAGCTTTTGTATGAGAACAGTGTCTGGAGTATGTTAATAAAGCTTTTGTATGAGAACAGAGTCTGGAGTGTGTTAATAAAGCTTTTGTATGAGAACAGTGTCTGGAGTATGTTAATAAAGCTTTTGTATGAGAAAAATTAACAAATAAAAAAATGGTATGTAAGAAGCTTTATGTGACAAGTGGACGACACAGACTAAACAACGTTTCGGCTCAATAGGCCTTCATCAGGAACAAACAAAAAAAAACACACACAAAACTAATAACGAAACAACCAAAACAAAAACAATCGAAATGTGTTAAAGAAAACAAAATAGAAAACTATCCTGTCAAATCCAAAATGAAATCGTAACCAAGTGCGGCTGTCGTGAACGTCGAGAAACGTGCAAAAAAGTGCGTAAATGTACACAGAACAGGAGGAGTTCACACAGGGGTCAGTGTGCAAACACAAAGGAGAAAGAATCGAATAGTAGACTAAAAGGTATAAAAAGACAGTAAGAGTGAGATGTCTGAGAGTGGGGTACAATAAAAATAAATGAGGAGCACAGAAAAAAAAGGTATAGAGGAGAAAACCGAAGTGTCTCATAAGGGACTAGAGGAGAAGATCTATAAAAAGCATGGCATAGTAAGTAGACCAAAGAACCCAAATATGTGTAGTAGAGAAGGCTATGCAAAAGGGAAGGAGCAACCAAAGGAAACTATGCGTATGAGTGTGATACATTCATACCTCTCGGGGTCAGCGAACCATACTGGACTATCGTTTTCGTGGTCGTCCCTTGGGCCTGATGTTCTCGCAACGTTTATTGAGGCATTGTTTTCAAAGGCATTTAATTTCCTGTCTAAAGTCTGGGTGACTATTTCCAGCCTTCACACACAAATGTTAGCACTGGTATCACACAACAGTTATACAATCTAAGTTTTGTTTGTTTACTGAGAACTTTGAATCTCCAGATGTTCGTAAGTTCTTCTTAAAGCATTTTATGATAGTAGAAAATAACTGGAGACTGTATAAATGTGGTTTTACAGAAGAATGTTGAGAATATCATGGACAGCTAAGAAGAGTAATAAAAATGTTCTGAACTAGGCCAAAGCAAAAAGAGAGATAATATCCAATATTAGAAAGAAACAATCATTATTGTTTGGTCATATAATGAGAAGGGAACAGCTGGAATATATTGTAACAAATCGAAAAATCGAAGGACGAGGAGATAGCGGAAAACAAAGAGAAAATATGCCAGACAGCTTTAAGAGAATGGCTTGGCAGAAGGTCAACAACAGAACTGATAAATAACTGTCGGGATCGAAAGTTGTGGAGAGACATGATCACCTACGCCAGCAGACGCGGTACTTGATGATGATGACAGTACGATATGTGACATGATTTCTGAAGTTATGTATTCATCTCTGGACATTTTGCCGCCTAGGTAGGAAACATTCTAAACTGTTTGTAAAGTGTCATAGTTAAGTGTAATGTATGAGGCTGAGGTGATGATATTCAGGACTCTCGTTTCGGTCGTGTTGACCTGGAGGTCTATTTGGCCAGAAATGTTGTGAGGTCGTTCCATTCTTTTCTTGAGCATCAGGGTGTGTTGAGCTCAAGAAGATAATTAATAATGAAAAGTAAAAAAAAAAGTAAAGTACCCCCGTCACGCCAAGTGGCGTATAGGGAATATGGTGTTAGTGACCATAAATTTTACAGACCTTCGGCACATGATTTTTAGGGTAATTTGGTCGGTATTACGACCGAGCCGCTTTACTTTCCCAGAAAAAAATCCGGTACCCATTAAGGGCTGGGTGAACCTGGAAGCCGTCGGTTGGGATCGAACCCTACCTCTTGTCCTTTGTAGTCCAGTTCATTAACCACTGAGCTATCACGGCTCCCTATTAATAATAAATTAGTATTATTATAGAGGGAAACTTCCGAAGCGATAGACCAACGAATCTATTCAGAGGAGGAGTTATGTTTACAGCACTCGGAAAAAAATCGCAAATAATCAACAACAGAACAAAAAACGAAGAATAATATATGGTTCGAAGCAGGATCGAACCTGTACTCCTTGGCACAGCGCCTTGACACGAGAAACCAAACGATAGAGCACACAACCAACTCGGGTTACTAAAAAATTAGCTATCATTGGCGATGTCTTTCACGCAGGTATACTCATGACTATAGCTTAGGGTTACTATCAAAACTCGGGAATAAATAGTGTATCTGTATTTTTCTATTAAGACAAGTATCTCCCGGAGATGGTTGGGCTGAATACTTGTGTTGCAGACAAACAGTTATAGGACAAAATAGCAGTTTCCAGTGATTTAGACTGGAGACAAATAATAATAAATGAATATTTTGATAGAGGGAAACTTTCGAGGGGATAGATCAACGAATCATTTAACATATTGAATGGTTATGGTTATGGTTATGGTTAGTCGAAGGCGCCGGTATCACTGCAAACGAATTAAAATCCATAATTGCTCAACCGTCCGTGCCAGTGGAATCATCCGAATTAAACTCATCTAATTGAAGGATCCAAACAAAGAAAGGCAGCTGCAGTCTCCATCACATCAGCTACAGCACACGCCAAAAGACATAAGGCCACGCGGCACCGAAAGTGAACTCAGTTGATCTGTCTTTCTTCATACGGTATCATTATTCATCACAAGCAATCGGAATATCGAAACACGATCCGGATAAAAAAAACAAAGCTCTAGCTGTGCATAGATCACTAAACAGCTACTGCAGCATGCCGGACTTGGAATATGAGGAAACTGAAACAAGGAACACTTTTCTGACAGAGACTCAATGGTTCCTGTTGTCTATCCGACATATTGACCGGAAGTCCTCAAACAGAATTTCACTACTAAATCTTGTCACACAATGCCAATAAACGCCCTTTTAAATGTAAACAATGAAGAGAGAGTAGTCGGCAGGCTAACGTAACAGAAGTTACACAACGAGCGCACCATAATTCACAATCCTGAAACAAGTCGTAACGTACTGACAAGTTACATTCGTACAAGAATTTGGATTAGGCGTGACAGCTATTCACTTGTTGGACACATTCCAGAAACTGAATTCTCGAGAGAAATGCAAAGAGAGAGAGAATGAGAGAGAGAGAATAAGAGAGAGAGAGAGAGAGAGAGAGAGAGAGAGAGGAAGCAGAGAATGAAATCTAGGTAGAATAAGGATAAATAGAATGATAAAGAGTGGGGAAAATAGAGGAGGAGGTTGAATAGATAAAGAAGGAGAAGGAGGGGCAGGAAAATGATGAGAAGGGGTAGATGAGGCAGAAGTAAGAGAAGATTGAAAAATGTGGAGAAGAAAAAGAAAGAGGAGAAAAAAACACGAGGTAAAAAGTGAAAGAATACATTGAAGAGGAAGAAGAAGAGGATGAAGAAGATTATGATGATGATGGTGGTGGTGGTGTTGGTTGTGGTGAAATAGAAAGGAGAATGATTTTAGAATGGAGGAAGAGGACGAAGATTAAGCTAGAAAAGAAGATGATGGAGAAGCAGGAAAAGGAGATAAAGAAGAAGCGGATGAGAAAAAAAAGAAGAAAGAAGAATGAATAAAAGGGAAGTAGGAAAGGAGTTGGTGCCCAAGAATAAGATAATATGAGGTTTCTAAATGAGCGGAACGTAGCTGATTCATTATACATTCCACAAGAACGTCAGCCTCACTGTTGAGCTTTGTTACCAAAAATGTTGGAAGTAATTGGAACAATATAATAATAGATCAATGCATACCTGGGAATAATGTTAGCTTCACATGGTTCATTTACAACAGATGGCAGGTGTAAAATAACGTAGACAAATACTGGATTCCAAACAATGATAAAATCATATTCCTCAACATATCTTTTTTGACAATGACAGGAATGTATTCTTCCGCCTTATGTGGAACACAAATCGACAGATGGAAGTGAATCATGACCATCTATTCTGTTCTGGCCATGAAACCAGTTTAATTGCAGTCGAGACTACCCCATAGGTTTACCACTTGTGTGAAAAACGGCACAACGATATTCAAGGCAGTGTTGATATCATAAACATAAGACTAAAGGCTCAGGTGAAAGGGGATAAGGCCAGGCACCACGAATATATCTTGTTCATTCTGCGGTCGAATCTGTCTATCCGATATTGGCAGATTCTGCCACGAGAGAAGCTGTTCAACAAAATTAGCTACAACATAAGACACTATTTTTTTTTTTAGAAACTACAGACTTATGGCTTTCTTTGAAATAACATAAAAAGATGGATTGGTCAGCCTATGACAACCTGCACTATCAAAGCACGAGACAGAGCGGAATGGCGCTCCATGGTAGCCAGCCGTCGATGCAGAGACGGCACTTCATGATGATGACTGATTAATTATGACTGCTTGTTACCAACCATCTGTTAAGACGCCAAAGGCCAAATACTTGTTACAGCATCTCCTGGATAATCGAACAAGAGTTGTAAAATTTACTGGAGAGAAGAGAAAAATGTGATTTATCGGATCAACTTAGAAGATCAATCGACGACTATCGCCTTTGCCTTCCTTTTCAGAGACTACAACCACTGCCTTCGAGGAAAACCAACGACGATCTCCCAGAGAATACTCATCGACCGGCTCGTTGCAGGAGCTACTGAGTTAAGTGTTCTGTGCACACCGTGAGCTGTGTGTCTCATCCGTTTTGATCATGTTTCGATATTCCAATTGTTTACGAGGAATGATGATATCGTATGACAGGGAACAGTTGGCTGTGTTCACTTTCTGCGCGGTTTCGCCTTATGTCTTTTGGCGTGTGCTGAGACTGCTACGATGGGGACTACGGTTACCTTTCTTTGTTTGGGAGATGAGATATTAATTCGGATGATTACGCTGGCACGGGCGGTTGAGCAATTATGGATTTACATTCGTTTGCAGTGATACCGGGGCCTTCCATAATCAAATAACCAAATACTCATCGAATCATTGAGAAAGCAAACGTGGGTAAAAGTTTGTGTCTCAAGCCAGGCCTTAGTTACTGGAGACAACAAATAATAAATGAATATTATTATGGAGGGAAACTTCCGAGGCGATAGCCGAGTTGGCATTGTTACCTAGCCTTTGGTTTTTCGTAGCAAGGCGCTGTGCCAAGGAGTACGGGTTCGATCCTGCTTCGGACCATATATTGTTCTTTGTTGATTATTTGTCATTTTTTCCTTAGTTACTGCCATGACCTCCCGAGATAGCTCAGTTGTTAGTGAACTGGAGCGCAAAGAACAAGAGGTCAGGTTCGATCCTGATCGACGACTTCCAGGTTCACCCAGCCTTAAATGGGTATAGGATTTTTTTTTATGGGAAAGTAAAGCGACACGGGCGTAATACCGACCACATTACCCCAAAAATCATGTGCTGAAGGTCTGTAAAAATTATGATCACTAAAACTACATTCCCTACACGTCACGTGGTGTGACGGGGCACTTTACTCTTTTTTTAACTGCCATGACCTCCATTGTCAAATTACTTGCAGTCAAGACAATCTCACTGATGATGGGATAGTACGGTGTGCACTCTGCGCACGTGAAAGAACTCTCTGTAGTCGGAAATTGAAAACAGCAGGTCAAATTTGACAGCTGCCCGGGAAAAAATGGAAAAAGGGGGGCGGGGGGGATCTAGTATCACCCTCCCCCTTTCTACACCCCCCAGCACCAAAAACCCCAAATAGAATGTCTGCCTGTATGGCTAGGGATACCCTGTGCACACGACTAACGGTGTGAATCGGGGCATGCTGGGTAGTTGAGTGATATTCACGCAAAATTCAGTCACTTGGGAATTTTCAAGAAATAAATCAAGCTGGTGTAAGCAAGGAAGAAGATTATCAGGTTTGTGGTCGTCATTACAGGTGTGAGAATCCTTGTCTTTAAGAACTCTAGAACATAATTAACAAAGAGCGAAGACATAAAAAAAAATTGCGACAGCGGTTAATATTCTGAATGTTCAAGTTTCCAAACATTAACCCATTAGTACATGGAATGTTGAAAACAACAGATAGAATTTCGTGAACATGTTGATGGTAATAATGCCTACTTCTGTTCTTTGTTCTGTTGAATACGCTACAATGTTTGTGTTGCTATCTTAATGTGTTCGTTTGGAAGTTATGTCAATTGACATTAGTGGTCCAACAGTTAACTATTTCTCCCTGGTGGGTCTGTTTCACTGTTATGAGGTGGAAGCAATATAATGAAAAAGAGAATATATAAATAAATGGATGGGTGGATAAATGGCGGGGTGTGGATGTGCCAATTGGTGGATGATGGGTGGGTGCATGAAATTAATGTAAACATGGGTGGATTGAGGGTAGAAAGTGTGGATGAAGAGAAGGGTGGGTGGATGTATCATTTGATTGGTGGATCGTTGGATTATAGATATGTATTTGGTTGGATAGATATTTAGATGGATGTATAGATGAACAGGTGGATGGATGGAAAGGTGGGTGGATGAAACAAAAGTTGCAGAAACGAAAAATTGACCTATAGCCTGGCAATCCTCATTCAACGAAAAGATAGGTATAACTGCCAAGCATAGATTTGAAAGATCAGCATGCTTACCTTACTTCGGTTGTTGGAAAGGACATCAAAGTAGATTTTGAAAACCATGACTACAATGAAGCTACCTCATGAAAGAAAACCAACGAATTGTATTAGTCTTGTTAATGCAGTTGTTGTAAGCGCTACTATAGTGTTTATTTCGATTATGAAATTCTTGATGCTAGTTCCTAGATATCAAATTCCTAGACATCAGATTCTTAGACATTAGATTCCTAGACAAAGATTCCTAGACAAAGATTCCTAGACATCAGATTCCTAGACATCGGGCTCTTAGATATCACAGATTTCCAGACATCAGATTCCCATACATCAGATTCTTAGATATCAAATTTCTAGACATCGGATTCTTAGATATCAGAGATTTCCAGACATCAGATTCCCATACATCAGATTCTTAGATATCAAATTCCTAGACATCGGATTCTTAGACATCGGATTATTAGACATCGGATTCCTAGGCATCAGATTCCTAGACATCGGATTCCTAGACATCAGATTCCTAGACATCGGGCTCTTAGATATCACAGATTTCCAGACATCAGATTCCCATACATCAGATTCTTAGATATCAAATTTCTAGACATCGGAATCTTAGATATCAGAGATTTCCAGACATCAGATTCCCATACATCAGATTCTTAGATATCAAATTCCTAGACATCGGATTCTTAGACATCGGATTATTAGACATCAGATTCCTAGGCATCAGATTCCTAGACATCGGATTCTTAGACATCGGATTCCTAGACATCGGATTTTTAGATACCAGATTCCCAGACATCAGATTCTTAGACATCGGATTCCTAGACATGAGATTACTAGACATGAGATTCCTAGACATGAGATTCCTAGACATCAAATTCTTAGGCATCAGATTCTTAGACATCAAATTCCGAGAATTCAGATTCCTACACATCTGATTCTTAGACATCATATTCCTAAATATTAGATTAGTTGTGTGTTACACAAATGTTTCTCTTAAAGAATAGTTCCCATTTCCATGATGCCCGTTGTAGGTGACCCGTTTGATGTGTCAATTTATTTTATTTATTTTATTTATTTTCAGGCTCTAGCAGCCTGTGAACTGACGCCTTTCGGCCCTAAATTGTTTTCATAAACGGTGTCTTGGGATGTCTGACGGTGACTATTTTAAGTACAGAAAACAAAGTTATCAGAGTTTATGAATGCAAGCCATAAGTCAGACAAGAAGGGTTAAGGTCAAAGTAAAGTACAAGACTAGAATCGGCGTCTAAGCATGCGAGTTTTCACCCGTATGTGCTATTCCGGAAGTGTTCGGAGACTTCCGGACAGTGTCGCTTCAATCATTGAAACTCACGATGCGAGACGGCATTCTTCACCTTCCCAGAGTACTGTATATGGCCTTTGGCGTCTTGATAGAGGGTTGGTAGCAAGCAATCATGACTTGATAGACGGTTGGTAGCAAGCAATCATGACTTGATAGACGGTTGGCAGCAAGCAATCATGACTTGATAGACGGTTGGTAGCAAGCAATCATGACTTGATAGACGGTTGGTAGCAAGCAATCATGACTTGATAGACGGTTGGTAGCAAGCAATCATGACTTGATAGACGGTTGGCAGCAAGCAATCATGACTTGATAGACGGTTGGTAGCAAGCAATCATGACTTGATAGACGGTTGGTAGCAAGCAATCATGACTTGATAGACGGTTGGTAGCAGGCAATCATGACTTGATAGACGGTTGGTAGCGAGCAATCATGACTTGATAGACGGTTGGTAGCGAGCAATCCTGACTTGATAGACGGTTGGTAGCGAGCAATCATGACTTGATAGACGGTTGGTAGCGAGCAATCCTGACTTGATAGACGGTTGGTAGCGAGCAATCATGACTTGATAGACGGTTGGTAGCAAGCAATCATGACTTGATAGACGGTTGGTAGCGAGCAATCCTGACTTGATAGACGGTTGGTAGCGAGCAATCATGACTTGATAGACGGTTGGTAGCGAGCAATCATGACTTGATAGACGGTTGGTAGCGAGCAATCATGACTTGATAGACGGTTGGTAGCGAGCAATCATGACTTGATAGACGGTTGGTAGCAAGCAATCATGAATTGATAGACGGTTGGTAGCAAGCAATCATGACTTGATAGACAGTTGGTAGCAAGCAATTATGACTTGACAGACGGTTGGTAGTAAGCAATCATGACTTGACAGACGGTTGGTAGCAAGCAATCATGACTTGATAGACGGTTGGTAGCAAGCACTCATGACTTGACAGATGGTTGGTAGCAAGCAATCATGATAAGTCAGTAGTTTCGTAAAGCATTAGTGTCTTATACTGGATGCTGATTTACTGAACATCTTCTCTCGTGGCTGAATTTGCCAATCCTGGACAGACAGATCCATCAACAGAACGAGCAATGTGTACCCGCTGTACCCGGCCTTGTCTCCTTTCTCTTGCGCCTTTTGTCTTCTGAATTTGACATCAGCACTGTCTCGAAAGGAGTCGCGATAGCTCAGTGGTTAGTGAACTGGAATACAAAGGACTAGGGGTAGGGTTCGATCCCAACCGTCGGCTTCCGGGTTTACCCAGCCTTAAATGGGTACCTGATTTTTTTCTGGGAAAGTATAGCAGCACGGGCGTATTACCGACACCATTACCCCAAAAATCATGTGCTGAAGGTCTGTAAAATATAGGGTCACTAACACCATATTTCCCTATACGCCACTTGGCGTGACGGGGGTACTTTACTTTACTTTTTTACTTTCTCGAAAGCCAGAGTACTAGAGACAAATAATAATAAATGAATATTATTATAGAGGGAAACTTTCGAGGAGATAATCAGCGAGTTAATTCAGAGGAAGAGGTAAGTTTACAGCACTTGGAAAAATGACAAATAATCAACAACAGAAAAATAAAAACAAAGAACAATATATGGCCCGAAGCAGGATCGAACCCGTACTCAGTGGCACAACCGCTTGCCACGAAAGGGTCGACCGCGGGGGTATATTTTTGTTCCAACCACGAGCATAACTCACACTGCTTCCAGCGTGGATCGAACACGGGTTGTCTGAACATCGGCAACCTAGTCTGGTGGTTCCCAACTAGGCTACCAAAGTCCCCATAAGAAGAGTAATGACAGTCCATAGCCTTCTCTGTTGTTGACTGTGGACAATCTGTCTTTCTTCCTAAATCTGAAAGTGGAGGCGGGCTCTGTACGCATGCAATGGTTAGGGTCATTGCAGAAGTCAAAAATACGTAAGGTCACCTTTGTCTATGTCCCTGGACATTCGGGAGTACGGGGAAATGAAAGAGCGGACAGGTTGGCTAGCTGCGCTGTCTCTGAGGACGGTCAACCAATGGATCGGGTGGGCATTATCAATGCCCTCCGAGATGTGGGAAGAGCACAGGACTTTGACAAACACAGATCACGTCACTTCTTCGGATGATGGAAATGGGAGTTAAGATGGGCACAGCCAGAAATGAGAAACTTAGTGGCCGTGTAAGAAGACTTATCAACCAACATAGAACTGGAATCGTCAGTCGCTGGACACTGCGGGACTTGCTGAGGTGGGGATCTTAGCACCTATGGACATGTTATGAGTGCAATGCTGATGGCCCGCAAATAACTCAATAACTCAGTCTGTCTTTACTTGCTTGTGTTTGGTACTTAATGCAGTTGTATAATGTTGTGTAGCATTTCATGGACAGAAATCAAGACTAGTATGTACATTTTAAAAATGTCCATGCAACAATCTCATCTTTAATCAGGACAAGTGACTGGCTTAAGTTGCACACGTAAAGAGAGGAAATAACCAGAAATTTATTAAACAAGCGCTCAAATAAGAAATAACAGAAACAAGAGAGATAAAGAGGTAATGTCGAGAGAAAACAAGAAACACATTTATAATAAAAAGAGGAAAATTCAGCAGGCATTGACTTTCTTTGACGGTCACCCTTTGTGTATGTCTGTTTGTATGGTACTGTGTTGTGTGAGAGAGCTTATCTGCTTATTATTATGTTTGTTTGTATTTGTGTATGTGTGTATATGTGTATATGTCCATTTGTAAATGTTGATACGAAAACGTCTGTGTGGTATTATTATGTTCTGTGTGTGTGTTTGTCAGTCGATGCGCCTGTCTCTATGTTTGTCTCTCTCTGCGTGTTTGTCTGTTGCCATATTGTCTGTGCATGAGTGCATTTCTTTAAATTAGCGAGATATGGAATCATATGTTACTCTTACGCCATCTGTAATTTCCTGAAATGCTTCCCAAACAAAATCTGTCAGGGATTAAGAAGTTTCCTCAGAATAAGGACTTAACGACGAGGTAGATAGCGAAACCTGTATGACGTAATACGGTAGCTTATTGGGTATGACAGATTTTGTTTGGGAAGCATTTCAGGAAATTACAGATGGTGTGAGAGTAACATATGATTCCATATCTCGCTAATTTAAAGAAATGTACTCATGCACAGACAATATGGCAACAGACAAACACGCAGAGAGAGACAAACATAGAGACAGGCGCATTGACTGACAAACACACACACAGAACATAATAATACCACACAGACACAGTTTCGTATCAACATTTACAAATGGACATATACACATATACACAAATACAAACAAACATAATAATAAGCAGATAAGCTATCTCACACAACACAGTACCATACAAACAGACATACACAACAAACACACATATGTAAACAAATTACACACGGACAGAGACCTGTTTGCTCACACACACACACACACACACACATCAATTACGCACAGACAGAAATGCGCGCTTCAATGAGAGGTGAGCACACACATACATACACCACACATCACATCCAGTTTTAAGCTGTTCCCTACAAATATAACTAAATTCCGAATTTAGACTGTTACCTGAAATAGAAGTATATTATTCACAAACGAACGCTCATGAGTGGTTGTAACGTATTGTAAGACCCCACTACGTCACACATCTTGAAATATGCCTACCAATCAAAGTTAGTATCTTCAATGAAACACCAGGGCCACAGATGCGTCAAACATGAAAGAGGTTTGCTATCTTTACCCACACCATGTTTACATTTCTTCTATCTTCCATGTAGTTGTACCTTCTCACAGATACACTGCTGATAATCACTGGTCTTCTCATTCAATAATGTCTTATCCGTCCCACTCGTGGCAACTTATCTGCCTTATCACATGATATTTCAGTCTTCTATCCGTCTGATATGTCTACATTTCTCCATAAATCTTTCCCACTTCACCTTTCTCACATAAAGATTCAGACGTTAACGACGCTCCGTCGTTGTTTACATAAAGATGTGATATTTGCGCTTTTTGATCCAAGACATCTGAATTCACCGTGTGTTTTTTGGGGGTGTTGTTTTCACCACTTCATTTAATAATGTCTAGGCCATATTGAATAGCTTATTTCCTGGACTACATTGTAGTATAACTCAGTACGTAATTAACAGTAAAATGAGACTTCATGTTTCAAAATGTTAACAATAACTCATATGTACAAACGTTTCTCCAGCTATGTCATATGCATGTCCTGTATGTGGTTGGAAAGGAGCATGGACTGTCGTAGCGAGGTTGTAGGTATGATGACCTGCTAATGCTTTCTTATGATTTAAACAGTTTTAAATGGGTACCAGATTTTTTTTCTAGGAAAGTAAAGCGGCACGGGCGAAGAAACCAAATTACCTAAAAAATCATGTGCTGAATTTCTATACAAATTATGGCCACTAACAACATATTCCCTACACGCCACTTGGCTTAAGTGAATTTAGTCGTTAGCAGGTCATCATAAGATATCAGGTCATCATAAGTTAGCAGGTCATCATAAAATAGCAGGTCATCATACGTTAGCAGGTCATCATAAGATATCAGGTCATCATAAGATATCAGGCCATCATAAGATATCAGGTCATCATACGTTAGCAGGTCATCATAAGTTAGCAGATCCTCATTAGTTAGCAGGTCATCATATGCTAGCATGTCTTCATAAGTTAGCAGGTCATCCTAATTTATAAATAATCTAGGGTATGCTGATGATACAGTATTACTCGCTAAGAGTGAAAATGAGTTACAAGAAATGTTAGACATTATACTGGAAAAAAAGCAAAACTAAAGGGCTCTACCTTAATATTAAAAAGACAGGAAGTAATGGTAACAACAAAGAAAAAGTCATCACCGCAGTGCACAATTAAGATAAGTGGAACAATATTATAACATGTAAGTGAATTTAAATATCTGGAAACAATGTTAACTTCAGATAGTAGAACTACAACAGAGGTGAGATCTAGAATGGCCCATGCAAAAGCACCTTTCCAAAAAAAAAAAATGAGGATACTGTGATAAATGAAAGATACTATGCAATCCATTTTTGACAATATAAACAAGAAAAAAGAGTTCTGAAATGTAATGTAGAGCTAGTCTTAACATATGCATGTGAATAATGGAAAATATGACAATAGACAAGCAATTCACTGGAGGCTGTGTAAATGTGGTTTTACAGAAGAATAATGAGAATACTAAGGACAGCTAAGAAGAGTAATAAAGACGTTCTGAAAGAGGCCACAGCAAAAAGAGAGCTAATTTCCAATATTAGGAAGAAACAATAATCATTTCTTGGTCATGTCATGAGAAGGGAACAGATGGAATATATTGTAACAACTGGAAAAATTTAGCGATAAAGAGGTAGAGGGAAGCAAAGAGAAAGGAAACCAGACAGTTTAAGAGAATGGCCTAAGAGAATTTTCATCTCTACTTCTCCCTGGTTTCCCCAAGTATATTTTGGTCTTCCTTTTGTCTCCCCACCCCGTTGGGATTCCCCCAAAATGTTGTTGTCATGTAATACTCTCAGTTAACTTACGCAGTGTGTCCTATTGTTCATTTGGGTCTACGTGAATTAAACAAAAATCATACATATCGAATATATCACATTATGAAGATGATGGAGAAGACATGGAATGATCTTAAAAGAATGACAAGAAACAGAACGGCATGGAAAGTGTTTGTTGAAGACCTATGCTCTACAGGGAACCGCGATAGCTCAGTGGTTAGTGAATTGGACTTTAAAGGACAAGGGGTAGGGTTCGATCCCAACTGACGGCTTCCGGGTTCAACCAGCGTTAAATGGGTACCGGATTTTTTTCTGTGAATGTGAAGCAGCACGGGCGTAATACCGACCACATTACCCCAAAAATCATGTGTTGAAGGTCTGTAAAATTTATGGTCACTAACACCATTTTCTTTATACGCCACTTGGCGTGACGGGGGCTCTTTACTTTTTTTTACTTTTTCTTATGCTCTACAGGGAGCTGAAATGTAGAAGAAGATATCACATTAATATTGATGTTATCAATTAATTAGTTAAATGGTTCTTGTTAAAGTTCTATGATACGTCTCTTTTAGCTTAGCTAGTTAACTTTTTCCGTACGTTTTGATGCACTCGTCATGCCAATTTCAGTCATGTACGTTTAGCCGCACCGTGCGTCACTCTCAGTTTAATCAGTGTAATTCGTCATCAATCATCTTGTTTGTAGCCAGATTTGTCTACCCTAACTCTACATTATTTGATTTATGTACAATACTTTACAGTATTTGATTTATTTATAGTACTTTACAGTATTTGATTTATGTACAGTACTTTACAGTATTTGATTTATTTATAGTACTTAACAGTATTTGATTTATGTACAATACTTTACAGTATTTGATTTATTTATAGTACTTTACAGTATTTGATTTATGTACAATACTTTACAGTATTTAATTTATTTATAGTACTTTACAGTATTTGATTTATTTATAGTACTCTATGGCTTCCGGGTTCACCCAGCCTTTAATGGGTACCGGATTTTTTTTCTGGGAAAGTAAAGCGGCACGGGCGTAATATAGACCACATTACCCCAACAATCATGTGCCGAAGGTCTGTAAAATTTATGGTCACTAACACCATATTCCCTATACGCCACTTGGCGACACTGGGGTACTTTAAAAAAAAAAAAAAATTTATTGTATTTGATTTATTTATAGTACTCTACATTATTTGATCTATTTATAGTACTCCACAGTATTTGATTGAGCCGCGATAGCTCAGTGGTTAGTGAACTGGACTACAAAGGACAAGGGGCAGGGTTCGATCACTTCGGCACATGCTTTTTGGGGTAATGTTGTCAGTATTACGCCCGTGCAGGTTTACTTTCCCAGAAAAAAATATGGTACCCATTTAAGGCTGGGTGAACCCGGAAGTCGTCGATCAGGTTCGAACTCGATCTTTTTCTCGGTTCTTTTTAGTCGAGTCACTGACCACTGAGCCATCGCGGCTCCCGATAATTATGATGATGGTGGTTAATGATGTTGATGATGATAAAGTCATATCTTACCAGGCAAGTGATTTCATGACGCGTTATGTTAATCCACATGCTCTACTACAGACGTATTCTCTCCTCTTATTTTTCATCTTAGCTTCTCAATTATGGTTATGGAAGGCCTCGGTAACACTGCAAACGAATTAAAATCCATAATTGCTCAAGCGCCCGTACCAGCGTAATCATCTGAATTAATATCTCATCTCACAAACAAAGAGAGGTAATTCCTAGGTTCTCTTTGATCACGAGTTGTTTTTGTAGATTCTCTATGTATCAATATTGAAGCTTAATATACTTCACTCTTAATATACTTCACTCTTAATATACTTCACTCTTAATATATTCACAATTTAAAATCTCAGCATTTATGTAGCAAACAATGATTATTACATTCTGATAAATCTTGTATTATGATTTTCTTGTTAAACACTTAATGCACTTGTCCCACCTCTGTTACCTTTCAGCGTCGAGAGAAACATTAGCTATTTAAATAAACGCTTCCCACTGTGCCTCATGAATAATACACATCGCAATGCTCGCTATTTAATTAAACCACCATTTTATAGGACTACCTTTTCCCCTCTTTCAGATGTTTCTGAATGTTGATTCTCTCTGCTAGTTACTACCACTGTCTATCGTGGGCGTACTACATACCCTAACCACTTGATCCGTTTTTCTTAAAATAATCCAGGACAAAAATAACCCACTTCTTTTCCATAAGCCATCGTTACAGATTATGTATCTTCACCCGTCGCATTCATGAGTTTTTCTTGCTTTTTCTTGCCTCCCATTTTACTTGTAATGACTTTCCTCCTTTTTTTTTTCTTGGTTGTTAGTGTTCCTGTAGCATGCGAGGAATAACCGCATTATGTTTGTTTTTGTAACTAATGTTACTGATGAATAATGAAAACGTTCTGAAAGAGACCAAAGCAAAAAGAGAGTTAATTCCCAATTTTAGGAAGAAACAATCATCATACTTTGGCCATGCAATGAAACGGGAACAGTTGGAATATATTGTAACAACTGGGAAATTGAGGGACGAAGAGATAGAGGGAAGCAAAGAGAAAAGATACCAGACAGCTTAAGAGAATGGCTTGGCAGTAGGTCAAACAACAGAAATGATAAATAACTGTCGAGATCGAAAGTTGTGGAGAGACATGATCACCTACGCCAGCAGGCTTGATACTTGATGATGATCTGATGTTACGTGATTTTTGTCTGTAATATTACAAGAAAGAACGGTCCTGACACCTGATATGATTTGCAACATCTCTATTTTCTTCATGATAAAATCTACCATGTATTTAAATAAAAGAGGAATTCGCTGCATTGGCTAATATAGACATATTCACAAGAAAGGAATGCAAATATTCGCTTAAAACTACTAAAAGAATAAAAATGCAAAAAAACAATACACATAAATGGGCCTATATGTAAAATGATGATATACATATTTTTATATTGTCCATATAAACGAATACCTACATACATGCGTATATATATATATATATATATATATATATATTTAAATAATATATTGAATATATTTATTAATATACTTCTTATTTATGTATATATTTATGTTTATATGTATGCGTATATTTCTAAAATGGACGCAAAAACTTATTAAAGAAATATTGGCTTAAAATACAGGTACAATAACACAGACAAGACAGGCATCTGCACGATAGGTACAATGAGTTCAAATGTTTAAAGTAGGCGAGCCATTGATTTATTAACGTACAAGTAAGAGAGAGCCACGAAAGAGCAGTGGCTAGTGACGTGGTTTACATAGGAAATGATGTTGGGTTCCATGCCCCACAGAACTAGTGAACACCCAACTTTAGATGAGTACAGTTTTTTTTATTTTTTTATTGTCAGCGTCTTTTCTGGTAAATGAGGACGGATAGTCGTAGTGCTGATCACGTCAACAAAAACATCTACCGAATGTAATAAATATGTCGATACTAAGAGCATCGAGCTGTGACGGATTTCTTTCTATTTCTTCTTTCCATACAGAGCCAGGGATATACATAAACATGCTGTGCACACTATGAGATCTTGAGAAGACCGAGAACTATTCGAGACTGAACTTAATAAAATATAAAGATAAATGTGATCATAATAAAAGCAACTAAACATAAGAGCACTGTGGCATATGGTGACATATATACGAACCTAGTGAAACAGAGACAAAAAAGAAACATAAAATAAAGACATTAAACATACAAATATATACACAATTTAACTATATATGCTTGTGTGTCTGTTGAGCATATATAGTTAAATTGTGTATATATTTGTATGTTTAATGTCTTTATTTCTGTAAAGTATATACATGTATATATATATATATATAGTTTAATAATACAGAAGCACGGAATACATTCATAAACAAAATAAATGATAAATGTAAGCTGAAGATTCAGATTAAAACAAAGTGCAATAAAAGAGACATACATTCAAGACAGAAATATACGTTCCAAAGTTAGCACTCACTACAGTTTTCATCAAGTACAAACAGAAAGATAGCAATACTTATCAATTATCTCCTGATATCAGCTGCGATGTCTCTGCTACAAATATTTGGTAGCGAATGTTTCCTTCCCATCAGAGTGTAATCACAATATTATTGCAAAGTTATATAAAGCGGTCTCTCACACGAATGCCTACAAAGACACGTGTAAAATGTGTTACCCTTGTGTTAAGATCGACTGTTCTAATAGTGGCTATTTGTGTTTGTCTTAGCAACGGATCTAGGTTTGTGAAAAGGGGGTTTTATAAGGGCGCAAAATGAAATAATAAACCTTTCTGTGTGGGCAGTTTAATTAAAGTTGAATTGTAACTTCTGGAGGAAGAACCTGTGTGTGTATGTAAGTGCCAGCTCATAGATGACGATGAATACTGAGTCATGAAGCTATACACAGCTGGTGTTAAAATGTACACGTCTGGACGTTTGTACGAGTTGGATGGCAAAGATTTAATATCTCTTCTCTTCTTTATTGAAGACTTGTGACGTTGATAAACCATTCTCATCCCCTTCAATCCCTGTGAGCCTTCGTGAAGTCCATAACCAGATTTGGTAATTTTGCTGATTATATGGGTTTCTACACAAGAAGAGATAGAATACCAAATGAAACCATAAGAAAAATGGTAGGAACAAAGCCCTTCCAAGAATATATAGAACAACAACAACTTAAATGGTTTGACCACCTGGTCAGAATGAATCCTTACCAATCACCACCAAGGGCGTTCTTCTCGAGGATGCACGGAAAAAGACCAAGAGGAAGACCCAGAAGAAGATGGATAGATGCAGTGACAGAGACATGTAACAACAAAGGAAAATCACTAATTCAGACAGTTCGAGCAGCGCAAGAACAACAAATGATATAAATAACCATGACACCTTTTCGGTACCAGTGAGAAAGAGAAAAGAATATGGTTATGGTTATGGTTATGGTCCTCATCAAGGCCAGCTCCTTGTCGTGGGGATGGGGCTTAACAGTCACCAGGGACTGAAAACTAAGACTGGCCAGGCCTTCCTACACCCGAGCAAGACCACAGTCTGCTCTAGCAAGTTCAAGTGCTGAAGTCGGAGGCAACCAGCCAAAAGGCGCACAACAATCAGGATGCCACGCACTCAACGCATATGGAAGTATGTCTATAACTGCAAATCGATATGGCACTCGCCCTGTGATGGGCACTCAGGCAGGTGCAGCGCCGGGCCCTCAGCCTCGAAAGGGCCCAACCTCTATTACTGGATGTCCTTCTCAACCGCCCTGTGGAGTCAGGGGGCGAGAGAATAGAGCTACTGGCCAATCCAAAATAAGACCACTAAAAATAATGCAATGGAATGCTGAAGGCATCAACAGCAAAAGAGATGGGTACAGTAAAAAGATAGAATTAGAAAATATCCTGCATGAAGAACAAATAAGCATATGCTGTTTGCAGGAAACCCATCTAAACAACGACATAGCCTTGAAGATTAGGGGATACCAGTGCTACCGATCTGACAGAATAAATAGACAAAAGGGTGGAATACTGACTCTTGTAAGGAACAACATTAATGCATGTCAGATTGAAGTGTATATGGATGGGGCGGAATATCAAATACTGCACCTCAGGACAGGAAATACAGACTTCCATCTACTTAACTACTACTGTCCGAGTGACCGCCCACTAGCACTAGACACAATTACATTAAAAGAAAGAATAATTGTATGTGGAGACTTTAACAGCCACTCACAGAGCTGGGGCTATGAACATATGGACAAGAGAGGTGAAGAGCTTGAAAATTGGCAGGATGACAATGGGCTTATACTATTAAACCAGGCAACAGATCCACCAACATTCTACTCCAGATCATGGCATACCACATCTACACCAGACCTTGCTTTCCATTCACCAGACCTGGATTGGAATATCACACGAATTGTTGGGAAACAACTTGGAGGCAGCGACCACCGACCAGTCTTTTTAGTGGTGCAAAATGAGGCCATCAGGGAGAGCAGCACTCTCTCCAGATGGAATTACAAAAAGGCAGACTGGAAAATGTATCAACACTACACCAGTGTACTGACTAAAGATATAAATACAGATAGAGACATCAACAAAATAGTTGATGAATTCAGTAGACTAATAATACAAGCTGCCAGTGAAACAATACCTAGAGGGGCACGGAAACACTACAAACCATACTGGAGTAGTGAACTAGAGGAACTGCACAATGACATGGAAACATCTCGAAAGCAAGCAGAAAATAACCCTTGCCAAGAAAACCACAACAACTACCAGCATGCTAAAGCCAAATTTCAACGGGCTAAACTACAAGCCAGACGGAGAAGCTGGAAAGAGAAAACAGAGTCCTTGAATCTTGAACGAGACACAAGAAAAGTGTGGAAGCTTGTAAAACAGCTGAATGATGAGGGTACAGAAAGGAACACCAAAATTACACTGAAGAAGGATGGAAACATTCTAACAGGTAAACATGCAGCAAATTACTTTGCAGACTCCTTTGCAAATGACAATAATATTGAAATTAGCCTAGAAAAACGACAAGAGACCCGTCTAAAACAACAAAATGCAAGACAAGAAGAGACCACACATGAAGTCATGGAAACACCCATTACACAAAGAGAGCTAGAGCTGGCAATATCCAAATTAAAAATGAAAAAGTCACCAGGCAATGATGGAGTGTCCAATGAAATGATTAAGAACTTGGGAACTGCAGCTAAAGCAAAACTACTGCAGATCTACAACATTTGCTTGATCACAGGTAGAGTGCCACAGGCATGGAGAGAAGCAATTATGATACCATTACTAAAGCCAGGAAAAGATAGTTCAATGACATCCAGCTATAGACCAATCAGCCTTACAAGCTGTTTGTGTAAAACAATGGAACGTATAATCAATCTCAGACTGCAGTGGTACCTGGAAAGTGAAAATCTCCTTGTCCCACAACAAGCAGGCTTTAGACAGTGTTACTCTACCGAAGATCAAGCAACCTATCTTTCCCAGGAAATTGAAGATGCGTTTCAAGAAAAGAAACTGGTACTAGCAGCATGGATAGACCTAAAGAAAGCATTTGATAAGGTATGGAAGGAAGGGCTTTTGAAGAAACTGAGAAATTATGGAGTAAATGGCAGGATGTACAAATGGGTCAAAGCATACCTGCATAACAGGAGAGCCAGAGTGCAACTGGATGGTCTTAAGAGTAAGAAGGTCTTATTGCGCCAGGGCGTTCCACAAGGAGGGGTACTATCTCCAACACTTTTTCTGATCTACATCAATGACCTAGTTACTGAACTACCACATGGCATCAAAGTGGCAATGTATGCAGATGACTTGGTAATGTGGTGCACAGAGGAGTATGCAACAGTGGCCTCCAAATTGCTACAAAGAGCTATGAATGCACTGAATTCATGGACAAATAGATGGTGTATCAGCATCAATACAGACAAATGCAGTACTACACTTTTCACACTCTCCCCAAAACAAAAAGCAGGAGCCATCTACATAAACAATGAGCCTGTGAAAGAAGACATACAAGCTACATATCTCGGAGTTACATTTGATAACAAACTATCTTGGAAACAGCAGATAATTAAGGCAACCCAAAAAGCAAGGAGAAAATTGGCTATTCTAAGAAAGTTGTGTGGAACCACATGGGGTGCGAGTGGGAAAATACTCAGTAAAGTTTACCAACAGAGTATACGCCCACATTTAGAATATGGATCATCCGCATGGTGCTCAGCATCAAACACCACATTGCAAGAACTGGATAAAGTACAAAACCAGGCACTTAGGGTCATCACAGGAGCAATGAAATCAACACCAATATTGGAGATGGAGAAATTGTGGAGGATACCAGCACTGAGAGAACGGAGAGACACAAAGGTGCTGATACAGGCAGAAAAATGTGTATGCATGCCGAGACATCCAATGAAGGACAGATTCCAAAATCTTGCATTGGGACGACTTAAGAGAAGCAGCTTTATCCACCAAGCCAAGCGTATTAGTAGACAAACACCAGACATGCCAAGAGTTGTTAAACCCCTTCTGCCCATACCAGAACAGACTCCCTGGACAGATGAATCAGGATTATCAGTTCAAATACGGACAGAAGTGAAAGGAATAGTTGACAAAGAGGAACAAAATAGTCTACAGCGAAAAACAATAGCTCTCAGTTTCCTGGATGAAGAATACCCACAAGACCTATGGATTCGTGTGTACACAGATGGATCAGCACAGAATGCAGTAAAGAATGGGGGAGCAGGTGCATATATAGAGTACCCAAATAACACTAGGGATATGGATAAAATAGCAACAGGGAAATATTGTCACAATTATGATGCAGAAATACAAGCAATAAAGTTGGCAATAGAAAAACTGCTGAACAGTAATCTTAGCCCACAGCCTGTAGTGTTTTTGACAGATGCAAGATCAGTACTCCAGGCACTACAATCCAGAAAATTACCACATCTGCAGACCTTATTGACTGAACTCTGCAAGCACCACAGGGTTGCCCTGCAGTGGATCCCGTCTCACTGTGGAATACCAGGAAATGAGAAAGCAGATCAGTTGGCAAAGGAAGGTTCAACAGGCACACAACTAGATACACCAGTTACATACCATCATAAGAAACAGATAATCAAATCAATCAGAGGACCACAAGCCCCAAATCAGGATGCCTTTCATAATATGAATAGATATGAACAAGTTATCATTATACGCCTAAGAACAGGACACAATCGACTCCATAGACACATGTATACAAAATTCAAGATCGGCACATCAACTACTTGTACATGTGGACAGGCACCCCAGACTGCTGAACACATACTTCAAGACTGCACTGAATATAGTAGACTGAGGAAAATCCATTGGCCCATAGATACAACACTACAGACAAAACTATATGGGCCACTGCAAGAATTACAAAAGACAGTAAAATTTATACAGGAAACGACATTGCAGATATAGACAATACTTCAGGCGAACGAAAGATAGATAGATAGATGGTTATGGTTATGGAAGGCCTCGGCATCACAGCAAACGAATTAAAATCCATAATTGCTCAACCGCCCGTGCCAGTGGAATCATCCGAATTACCAACTCATCTCCCAAACAAAGAAAGGTAACTGTAGTTCCCATCGTAGCTGTCTCAGCACACGCCAAAAGACATAAGGCGAAACCGCGCAGAAAGTGAACACAGCCAACTGTTCCCTGTCATACGATATCATCATTCATCGTAAACAAGCGGGATATCGAAGCAGGATCAAAACGGATGAGACACACAGCTCACGGTGTGCACAGAGCACTTAACTCAGTAGCTCCTGCAACAAGCCGGACTTGGAATATGAGGAAACTGCAAGAAGGAACACTTTTGCAGACATAGCCTTCAATGGTTCCTGCCGCCTATCCACCATATACCATGGGAGTTCACGTCCTCCCGAAAATGATGATCGTCGTAGCACTTGATGATGTTAGGCCGTCATTGATGACTCCAATTCCAAACATATAGACACACAGTGGTGGTAATTTGTCATTTCCAATCCAACAGAAGCCACATGACCTGTAGTTAGTAAAACCACAGAGAGAATATGATTTTGTGACCTTCACTGATTCACTCTTAGATGTGAATGTGTAGTTTACACAAGAGGAGAAGTTGTCAACTACAGTGATTCCAGTTAAGGCAATTCTGGGATAGCAAGGCAAGTCTCCTTTATAGCAGCAGAACTTGATGTTCTCCGCTCCCTTCTTGTAGCTGCTGCCACACGATTCTGATGTCTCATTAACTTGGGCATCATTCAAGAACAATGTCAGATTAACATTCCATAGATATGGCACTGCTGATGAAGTGCTTGGTGCAACAGTTGTATCAATCATACTGGAGGCTCCTGGCCTGTGGTCATTAATATCACAGACGGCAGCACATGGTGTTGTTATATTCAGTATTTCTTTCTGGGGTGTAAATATGTGGCACACACATGGAGAGTGGTTTGTGGTCACAGTAATCCCATTAAAGGCAATTCTAGGGTAGCATGGCATAGCTGTTTCAGAACAGCACAATCCTGTGATGTTTTCTGTGTTCGCTATAAAGCTGCTGCTGCTACACAATCCTGACCAATTATAGGTGTGGACATTATTCACTTGCAATGACAAAACTGCTTTGTTTACATCATAAACCTCTGTAAGCGAATCATTTATGGGACTAATAGTACAATTTATTCTTCCATCGGGGATATCTGCATTGAGTCCCCAGAAAAAGGTCTTTGGTTAAAAAGCACATATGCGTTTGAGTTAAACACAAAATGAGCCCACTTCATAAATTCAAAATGATTCTTGCCAATGCCATCCGTTTGCACAAGTTAGGTCCTTAGCTACCAACGTCAAAAATGTCTGAAACGAAGCCATCCAATTAACGGCTTTATCTACAGCGAAGGTTAACGAACTGTGAACAAACATTTATGTTCAAACCCTTGAAAACATTTTCAAAAATCTGCCAACTCGCAGCAATAACATTTATCGTGTTGTTCAATGTAAACATTGCTTGGTCCATAGCTTGAATATAAATAAGCTGCCATTTTGGTGCGTCCCATGACGTCCTGTTAGAAAAGAATATATGGGCTTCTAGTGTAATTTGTACAAGAAGATTAGCAATAGCAACAAACAAATCAAATACCACGAAAAACATGGCAAAAATATCACTAATAACTGAAGACATGTATCTTCCTGATAGCAACATTTGGTTGTGAATCATGGACAATCTTACATTCAACAAAGAAAAAAATTAATTTATACAAATAAAATGCTACAGAAAAATTAAAGAATGCCTCTGATAATAAAGAGAGCAATAAAACATGTTAAAATAATTAAATCTCAGAAAGGAATGGCTCACAAATACCATTTTACTAAGGAAATTAAAATACTTTGGTCAAGTTCAAAAGACACAGCGGGCTAGAGAAAACAATAATAAGAGGCATGGTTCCTCGACGAGATAGAGAGAAAGAGAGAGAGAGAGAGAGAGAGAGAGAGAGAGAGAGAGACCAAGAAGAAGGTGGTTTCAGAACATCAAAGAGGCCATAGTAACAGAAGTGGATGATCTTGCTAGAGTCAGAACTTCTTTCAGACAAGCTGTGGCGAATCTGTTATATAAACAACAGTTAGGATGAATAAAGAAACATACTTTGGCAAAGGGTGACCGTCGTCCGGACATTAAGTTGCTTGAGCTTTGGCAAAGGGTGACCGTCGTCCGGACTTTACGTTGCTTGAGTTTTGACAAAGGGTGACCGTCGTCCGGACTTTAAGTTGCTTGAGTTTTGACAAAGGGTGACCGTCGTCCGGACTTTAAGTTGCTTGAGCTTTGACAAAGGGTGACCGTCGTCCGGACTTTAAGTTGCTTGAGTTTTGACAAAGGGTGACCGTCGTCCGGACTTTAAGTTGCTTGAGCTTTGGCAAAGGGTGACCGTCGTCCGGACTTTAAGTTGCTTGAGCTTTGACAAAGGGTGACCGTCGTCCGGACTTTAAGTTGCTTGAGCTTTGACAAAGGGAGACCGTCGTCCGGACTTTAAGCTTGAACTTTGACAGTCAGAAATGTCGACAAAGAATTTATATAAAGATATATAACTGGCGACTCGCAGAAGTCATATGACCAGAGACAGGCACGTAATGGACATGAGACAAATAATAATAAATGAATATTGTTATGGAGGGAAACTTCCGAGACGATTCATCAGCGAATCATTTCAGAGGTAGCGGTATGTTTACAGCCGTCGAAAACAAATCACAAATAATCAACAACAGAAAAAAAAAACAAAGAACAATATATGGTTCGAAGCAGGATCGAATCTGTACTCCTTAGCACATCGTCTTGACACGAGAGACCAAACGCTAGACCACACGGCCAACTCAGCTAACTAAAATATATAATAGCTAACGTTGTCAATGTCTTTTATGCAGGTGTACTCATGACTATAGCATAGGGTTACGATCACAACACGGGAATATATTGTGTATTTGTATTTTCCTATTAAGACAAGTATCTGGAGACATATAATAATAAATAAATATTATTATAGAGGGAAACTTCCGAGGCGATAATCAGCGAATCAATTCAGAGGAAGAGGTATGTTTACAGCACTCGGAGAAAATGACAAATAATCAACAACAGAAAAAAATATGGACCAAAGCAGGATCGAACCCGTACTCAGTGGCACAGCGCCTTGCCACGAAAAGCCAAACGTTAGGGAACACTGCCACTCAGCTGACTAAACAGTAGCTGTTTAAAACTAACAAAATTAGCTATCTTGAACAATGTCTTTTCGCGCAGGTGTTCTCATGACTATAGCATAAGATTGCGATCACAGCTCGGAAAGACATAGTGTATCTGTATTTTTTCCTATTAAGACAAGTATCTCCTGGATAGGGTAGGGCTGAATACTTGTGTTGCAGACAAACATTTAGGACGAAACAGCACGAATAGTAGTTTCCAGTGGTTTAGACTTGAGACAAATAATAATAAATGAATATTATTATAGAGGGAAACTTACGAGGCGATAATCAGCGAATCAATTCAGAATTCGATCCTGCTTTGGTCCATATTTTTTTCTGTTTTTGATTAATTGTCATTTTCTCCGAGTGCAGTAAACATACCTCTTCCTCTGAATTAAGACAAGTATCTCCCGGATAAAGGAAGGGTTGAGCACTTGAGTTACAGACAAACACTTAAAGGGCGAGATAGCACGAATAGTAGTTTCCAGTGGTTTAGACTGCTTCGGACCATATATTGTTCTTTGTTGCTTCTTCTGTTGTTGATTATTCTGTGATTTTTTTCCGAGTGCTGTAAAAATACCTGGTCATCTGAAATGATTCTCCAACGTAATGGACAGCAATATTTCTAGCCGCCGATGACTGGCAGCGGAGAGATGAAACTGAAAAATCCCACAACACAGAAAGGACGGGAAAGACTTGTCCGTGGATAACGAAGGACTCACATTGCTACTCAAGTCCAGCGATAGTAGACACGAAGATTTCTTAGATGTCCAGTGATAGTAGACGTGAAGATTTCTCTGATGTCCAGTGATAGTAGACGTGAAGATTTCTCTGATGTCCAGTGATAGTAGACGTGAAGATTTCTCTGATGTCCAGTGATAGTAGACACGAAGATTTCTCTGATGTCCAGTGATAGTAGACGAGAGGATTTCTCTCATGTCCAGTGATAGTAGACGAGAGGATTTCTCTGATGGCCAGTGATAGTAGACGAGAGGATTTCTCTGATGTCCAGTGATAGTAGACACGAATATTTCTCTGATGTCCAGTGATAGTAGACACGAAGATTTCTCTGATGTCCAATGATAGTAGACACGAAGATTTCTCTGATGTCCAGTGATAGTAGACACGAATATTTCTCTGATGCCCAGTGATAGTAGACGAGAGGATTTCTCTGATGTCCAGTGATAGTAGACACGAAGATTTCTCTGATGTCCAGTGATAGTAGACACGAATATTTCTCTGATGTCCAGTGATAGTAGACGAGAGGATTTCTCTCATGTCCAGTGATAGTAGACGAGAGGATTTCTCTGATGTCCAGTGATAGTAGACGAGAGGATTTCTCTGATGTCCAGTGATAGTAGACACGAATATTTCTCTGATGTCCAGTGATAGTAGACACGAAGATTTCTCTGATGTCCAGTGATAGTAGACACGAATATTTCTCTGATGTCCAGTGATAGTAGACGAGAGGATTTCTCTCATGTCCAGTGATAGTAGACGAGAGGATTTCTCTGATGTCCAGTGATAGTAGACGAGAGGATTTCTCTGATGTCCAGTGATAGTAGACACGAATATTTCTTTGATGTCCAGTGATAGTAGACACGAAGATTTCTCTGATGTCCAATGATAGTAGACACGAAGATTTCTCTGATGTCCTGTGATAGTGGACACGAATATTTCTCTGATGCCCAGTGATAGTAGACGAGAGGATTTCTCTGATGTCCAGTGATAGTAGACACGAAGATTTCTCTGATGTCCAGTGATAGTAGACACGAATATTTCTCTGATGTCCAGTGATAGTAGACGAGAGGATTTCTCTGATGTTCAGCGAGAGCGAACGAGATCAAACTTTCTCTATCAGAGAATCCCAGTAATCGGAAAAGATCAAGGACAGTTTTGTTTAAAGGGCTCAACTGATAAGAGTGATTGCCATATGTTTGTACAGACTGATAATTAAGGTGATAAGCGATTGACACGCAATCAGTAAATAATGCGATGGTCCTAGGATCGTAGGGCAGATTTCCCTGGACTGACCACGTCAGATACCCAGAATGTCCAAGAAAAAGGAGGAGCCTAGCTAGCAACAAGGGAGCCGCGATTGCTCAGTGGTTAGTGAACTGGACTACAAAGGACAAGAGGTAGGGTTCGATCCCAACCGACGGCTTCCGGGTTAACCCAGCCTTTGATGGGTACCTGATATTTTTTTCAGGGAAAGTGAAGCGGCACGGGCGTAATACCGACCACATTACCCCAAAAATCATTTGCCTAAGGTCTGTAAAATATATGGTCACTAACGCCATATTCCCTTTACGCCACTTGGCGCGACGGGGGTACTTTACTTTTTTTTTTAGCTAGTAACAAATACGTCAAGCAGAGACTTTCTATGGTACTTTTCGGTTACTCCTTCAAAGCGTGTAGCAGATACCAGGAAGATGTAAAGTTAAACTGATTTAGGAACGTGCCTACTGGCAGAGGAGTGAAGATAGTCATGAGTTAAGATGTATTCTAAGTTATTAGCAGATTTGTAGACACAATGAAAGTAATAGAATCGAAGGAAGCTATTAGTGAATTCTAGAGAGCCATTGAGTATTATAAACCAGAGAAGAGTTGACTACATAATTCCTAAGGTTATTGGCAATTTGCAAACTTCATCGCAACGTTGTGCTACCAATGTCAGTCCTGGACCCTCGATGCAAAAACAATATTAAAAAAATAACCTCTACTGAGATTAAATGTGTTAGACGAATGACAGGAAACAGCATGAGAGATGGTATCAGAAATGAAGAACTGAGAAAAAAAAGGTAGGAATAGTCCCCGCCATACAATATATAAAGAAACAATAAATAAAATGGTTTGGCCACGTGGCACGGCAAAAAGATCAAAACACAACACAACGAGCCATCAATAAACGTTGCGAGAATACCAGACCCAAGGGTCGACCACGAAAAAGATGGATCGATGGAATATTAGAAGCACTAGGAAACATAACAGCAGCAGAGGTGAACAGAAGAGCAAAAGACCGCAAATTTATACCTCCCCTCGACGCTGAAAAGCAAATGAGGAAGGAAGAAGAGGAAGAAGAGGAAGAGGAGGAAGAGGATTGATAATTGAGCTGTGCTAGCAAGTGTTAAGCTAGATATGACAGAACATAAGAACATTCAGAGAAGTTAGATATGACAGAACATAAGAACATTCAGAGAAGTTAGATATGACAGAACATAAGAACATTCAGAGAAGTTAGATATGACAGAACATAAGAACATCCAGAGAAGTTAGATATGACAGAACATAAGAACATTCAGAGAAGTTAGATATGACAGAACATAAGAACATCCAGAGAAGTTAGATATGACAGAACATAAGAACATCCAGAGAAGTTAGATATGACAGAACATAAGAACATTCAGAAAAGTTAGATATGACAGAACATAAGAACATCCAGAGAAGTTAGATATGACAGACGTTCACAAACACCGTTGATTGACTATGCGGACCAACACAGTTCTAATGTAGTATAGCAGGTATATAACTCCATTACTGTGTGATTTGTTACGTCCAGACTTGTAGACATAAGAATAAAGACTGATGTTGATCTTGTTCCAAACATTGTGAGTTATCACTTCCATTGAATGTGCTAGTCGTAATGTGGTGTATTATGAGAGTAATCTTCTCATGTGATAGTTCATTGTCAAGGACAAACAACCAAGTCATCAATAAGGGATCAAGTCACATCAGGAGAACAAATTAACAAGGACACTGCTATAAATGCCTTAGTTCTGCAAGGGAGAGCGACCTATTGATCATTGTTATTTGTTGATGAATATAAGTCTACTTTGGTAGAATCAAACATGCAAATACATTTAAATAAATCTAATTTTTATGTAACGTATCAAAACTACGAAAAAGAGTTCTCAAATGTTATGTAGAGTCAGTTTTAACATATAGATGTGAATCATGGGCAATAGGACAACAGACAAGAAAATCACTGGAGTCTGTAGAAACGTGGGTTTTTATAGAAGAATGCTGAGAATACCATAGACAGCTAAGAAGAGTAATGAAAATGTTCTGAAAGAGGTCAAAGCAAAAAGAGAGCTAATTTCCAATATTAGGAAGAGACAATCATTATTTTTTTGGCCATGTAATGAGAAGAGAACAACTGGAATATATTGTAACAAATGGGAAAATTGAGGGACGAAGACATAGAGGGAAGTAAAGAAAAAAATAACAGACAGCTTAAGAGAATGGATTGGCAGAAGGTCAACAACAGAAATGATAAATAACTGTCCAGATCTAAAGTTGTGGAGAGACATGATCACCTACGCCAGCAGGCCCGGTACTTGATGATGATGATCAAAACTGCATAAGACGCGACCCATTAAGTCTTTATAAGTGGATAAATATAAGACAACACGAACTAGCATCTAGAAACTAGAATGAGAGACGATTTAGTGCTAAGGCCATGATCGCGACGTACGTGTGGTCAACAGTGGCAATTTGATCACATCTTAAATTAATTATACTAAAGTACTCACAATGACTTTTTCATGCATTTTAACTGCGGGTCTAATTATAATAATACTATTTTTATAGCATGTGATGTCTTCACAGACGGTTGGAAATAAGTAAATGCTGGTCTATAATAATAATGTTGACGGGTCAAGAAATGTATATTTATCCATATCTTTACAATAACAGCTGGGAAAATGCCACTCTTCGGATCTATTGTCATCTGTCTAAATTATAATTGATTGATGGCTTGACAAGCTGTCAGTGTAAAAAGTATTGTTATGGAAACAGCGCCATAGATTTTAGAGCAGTGATCTCTGCAATATGTGCCATTTTGGCACGCAAGGTTTCTATTTTTGAGATGTGGTTCTGCCCTATGTGCCGTCTTCGGCTCGAAAGGACAATAGATAGATATACATTATAATTCTTACAATTCTATTACAGCTACCTCCATGCACACACCTTTTCCAAATAACAGCTAGGAAATTTCCATTGCTTACGTCATTCTGTCACTAACTAGTGACGACTGTTATTCTTATGTTACTGTTATAATATGTGAAGGGTACCGACTAAGCTATCTGACCCATGCTATATCGTTATCTCCCATCCATTATGAAGTTATCTCAGCCCATATATTGTTACAATAACTGACTGCCATTGTTTTATCCAAAAGCTTCTCTCAAGTCTTATCTTGTTAAACATTGATTAGAATGTCATTTATAACTGGTTTCGGAAAAGTAAGACTAAAGAGGAGCAACTTTGCTGCAATCTCCAAAAAACTGGCAACTAGTAACCCAGTACTGTCCCAAACACTACCGAAACCCTTATGCCCATCTGATATGACTCCTCATGTGAAACACAAAATACCTGAACTTAAGGAAGACATAATAGAAATCATGAAAAAAGGCACACAAACAGACAAAGAGAGAAAACACATAACAGAAAAAAAACACACAAACAGCAACTACCCACAGGACTCCTGGTCCCACATATACACAAATGGCTCTGCTATAAATGCCACCAGATATGGAGGAGGAGGTGTGATCTAGAGGCTGAAACACCAGAATGAGATCACCAAGTCAATAGCTACTGGGAAATTCTCAAACAACTATAAAGCAGAAACTGAAGCCCTCAAAGACACTGCAGAACTGGCTATCAAACACAAAATAACATGCACAAGAAATTGGTGATACTGACTGATGCACTGTCAGTCCTAACAGCTCTAAAAAAAACCACAGGAACAGTGAGCTAGATGACTTGAGAACAACCCTAGACCAACTATGCAATAACTTCCAGAGAGTAGTCATCCAGTGGATACCATCACATTGTAATATACACGGAAACGAAAGCCCAGACAAATTAGCTAAAGAGGGAGGGAGATTACCACAAGAGAGCCATATAGTCAGCTACGACGAAGCCTAATCCAACATCAAAGGCCAGTACCATGAAAAATGGAAACGAGAACACCCAAAGTATAACGAGAGGGACGGATACATCCAACTATCAAGGAGGGATCAAGTCATCATACTTCTCCTACGCACTGGCCACAACAGAATGAGAAATCACATGTTCACCAAACTCAAAATAGGAACTACCAGCCAATGCCACTGTATCCTGGATAACATGACAACAAAACATGTTCTACAGGATTGCCCCCAGTACACAGACCTGAGAAGGGCAATGTGGTCCACACCCACCTCCCCGGAAGAGAAACTATACGGGGCAACCGAATCACTTAAACAGCTGCCTTTATAAGAAAGTCTGGAATCCTACTCTGAATGAGCCATGATCGCAGAAGTAGAAGAAGAATGCCATTCTGATTACAGAATGAACAAGGCAATTTTCTGTCCGAAGACTGTGCCTCTTTTCTCATGCGTCTTTTTTTCTTCTCGTAGCTTCCAAGAAGGTCAAACCAGAGCTGGGGTACATTAGTCTGCATTGTATACTTCTCAAAATAATTTGGTTGAAATTGTGAGTTATCCATCTTCTGTGTATACAACCTCTTTAAATCCCAACCATCATTAGCAGCATTTTAATGTTGAGTCTCCTTTTAGTTTGATTTGTTCTTTGATTAGCTTTAATTACGAGCAGTATTTTAATGTTGAGTCTCCTTTTAGTTTGATTTGTTCTTTGATTAGCTTTAATTACGAGCAGTATTTTAATGTTGAGTCTCTTTTAGTTTGATTTGTTCTTTGATTAGCTTTAATTACGAGCAGTATTTTAATGTTGAGTCTCCTTTTAGTTTGATTTGTTCTTTGATTAGCTTTAATTACGAGCAGAATTTTTTAAATAAAAATTTGAATTTGAAGGCTTTACTTATTTCACAATTTCAAGTCAGATAAATCCAGTCGAAACAAATAAAATACGGTCATTTCGGAGTTAAACATTTAATGACTACTCTGAAAAAATGTTTTTATTTTGTGCTCGTAATCTTTTCATCTGGTTCTATCACTTCTCTCTCCGGTTCTCTTACTTCTCTCTCTCTCTCTCTCTCTCTCTCTCTGTGGTTCTCTCTCTCTCCCTCTCTCTCTCTCCCTCTCTCTCCCTCTCTCTCCCTCTCTCTCTCTCTCTCCCTCTCACTCTATCTCTCTCGCGCTCTCTCTCTCTCCCTCTCTCTCTCTCTCTCTCTCTCTCATGCACACACTACGTAATGGAATTCTAGATTGTGTTAATGACAACAATTGCTAGATTTTTTTTTCAATGGCAACTTGAACCGATGACATTTCGAGGGTTAGGAGGGTGGGATAACCATTTCCGCTAAACTAGGGCGGTTAAAAGGTTAATTTAGGGGCACGGGTACCTGGATCGAGCTGACACCGCCCGTTGATGTTACGTTCACTTTTCACATTTAGGCCACCAGCACTGACAATTACTGTACAGCCCGACCCAAAGCAGAGGCGTTGAACAAGTGTTGACTCACCAAAATGTCGTCATCAGCATTATCTTATGCCGTTGCGGTTAACGACGAATAATCCTTAATCTCCCCAGCTTCTATCCATGAGGTTGTATATCCCTCATCTGGATTTATGTTTTTTTTTTTCCAGGAACGAATGTTTCGAGAAATTACTCTCTTTAACTTTTCTTACCCTTCCTTCATGGGTTTTGCCTGTTATCACAAAACACTTAAACTACTTTCACACTGGCAGCCTCGTTACTTAGAATGACCCTTACTTCGACCCTGAGTTCGAACGCCAAATTCGATTTTATTCGTTTTTCGAACATTGAGCAGGCGCAGTGAAAAATCGTAATCTGTAAATGTCTTCTGTTCTGCAACCAAGAATCACATCTTTTATTGATTTCAATTTCTTGTTCACATCCTTTTAGGTAGTTTTGGTTATATGATCACATGACACATATTTATTAACTGTGGTATCCTAGAAGTTTGCGGAAGCAATGAAGCCTAATTGAAAATGCGATAACGAAAGTATAAGACAAGTGTGTTGATGGAAATAAACTCCATTTCCAAACCTTTCTTTTCTTCTTCACCAGCCATACAGGACATCATGCACTGTTGATCCAACGATCTATCCTTTGTTCACCTGAAGTTTGGTCTCTACCTACAATATCGTTTATTGTATAGATGTGACTGCTGTTTGTGGTTCTTGCAGAGGCCCATAGTTGTGCTTGTACTGTTTGTACGATGTTAGTGATCAACGCAATGGTAAACTTCTTCCCAGCACTCAATGTCAACATGTTCTCCATAATTAACGCCATATTGGATTATCGGTATCATTACCGAGTAGGAGTTACCTACATGTGCGGCGAGGGACTCCGGTGTACGCGGTCGCCAGGGAATAACTGATTAACACGCAAAATTCAGTTACTAGTCTCCAGGGACTTTGCCAGAGGTGAAAGCTGGCGAACACAAGGATAAAAAGCAATTATATTGAACAATATATTATACAATATAATTATACTACCATCAAACAAATAACAACAGGGCTAAAACTAAGAATAGCAAAATGATAAATCTTTTCAACATTCCTATATGGTGCAGAAACATTGACATTAGACAAAAAAAACAGAACAGAAAATTGAAGCCTTTGAAATGTGGATATATAAAAGAATAGGTAGAATTGGATGGAAGGAAAAGAAAACAAACGATGAAGTTTTAAAACAACTAATAATGAAATGAGAACTACTAAACACAATTAGAGCAGAACAAATGACATTTTTGGGGCATGTTAAAAGACAGAACAGCGTACTAAACGTAATCTTGGAAGGGAAAATGCAAGGTAAAAGAAGCAGAGGCAGACCAAGATTAACATGGACGAGTAATATCAAAAGATGGATAAGTCAACTTATGACAACTTGCACCATCGAAGCAAGAAACAGAGCAGAATGGCGCTCGTGGTAGCCAACCTTCGATGGGGAGACGGCACTCGATGATGATTGAACAAAATATTGTACACGTCGTGTCCGTTTCAAGTAATTTTTTAGGCGTTTTGTAAAGTTGATGTTGACTAGACGTGATAGCCTGGAGTCTGGTAATGACATTTTACACTCAACAAACTGTCTCGCTATTCATCAATATTTCTGCAGAGAGAGAGAGAGTAAACGGCTGACATTTATTTTATATTATCATCATCAAGTACCGTGTTTTTTTTTTCTATTTTTCCTCGCATTCAGCTTTACTGCAGCTTCGCATTTTTATGCATTCACTTGCATTTCTTTGCCTTAACCCCTGGCGTAGGTGATCATGTCTCTCCACAACTTTCGATCTCGACAGTTATTTATCATTTCTGTTGTTGACATGCCAAGCCATTCTCTTAAGCTGTCTGGTATCTTTTCTCTTTGCTTCCCTCTATCTCTTCGTCCCTCAAGTTTCCTAGTTGTCACAATATATTCCAGCAGTTCCCTTCTCATTACATGGCCAAATAATGATAATTGTTTCTTTCTAATATTGGAAATTAGCTCTCTTTTTGCTTTTGCCTCTTTCAGAACGTTTTAACTACTCATTTGTGTCAGGTCGAGTAATTTTACCTGCTACTGTATGCAGTAAACAGTACAACCTGCGGCTGCCCTGCTGCCTTGTCGGTATGCTCTGGAGAGTAAAAGGCTAAGGGAGGGTACCCCGAAGTAAAACAACCCCACTGCCTTGTGGGTGAGATTTTTTTAGTCAAAGGCTAGCGGAGCCAACCGTAAACAAACCGACGGAAGGCAACAGAAAGCCACCGTCGTAATTTCTTTGTACAATCATATATCACCACAGTAATTATTTTATATAAAAATATGAAAAAAGAACAATGTATATTTTGTGGTTAAGTAAACAGTTAGTTCATCGCTGGATCCAAGTGTTGGATAGACATATCACACCGCAGTGTGTCGTTGATAATAGTGCTAGTTGTAGATAGATAATAACGACGACTGAAGTGGTAGAAGCTCATCATGAAACGTGAAAGCTGCGCACGTTAGCGGATTAGTTACAAGATGGGGAACTTGAACCAAAACTTGTGCTAATAGGAAAAAAGAGAAGAGAGAGATAGTGAGAGAGATAGAGAGAGCGATAGAGAGATAGATAGCGAGAGATAGAGAGAGAGAGAAAGAGAGAGAGAGAGAGGGAACACCAAAAGTATAATTTGTTGGTGTGTGTGTTTATGAACGACGACTCCCGTTCCTAACAGTAACCACTTTCTTCCTCTCCAGGCTGTTTATCACCACTCCTATCCTCGCTAACATATATGCAATTTTTTATTTATTCCTTTAGCATTTATATGTTTGTTTGTGTTTACTTCTAAGTTTATTTTTATGGCACTTCACTGTTTTCTTTACCTTCAACTTTGTCTATTTGCTATTTCAGTTTATACAAATGTTCACTGTTTAGAGTCAGAGAATGAATTAATTCACTTAACATTATTTCTAATAGGTAAAATAGATTCAGCATTTGAACAGTTCAGAGTTGCAACAGTCTTTACAATGAATCAAATTGACATACGTGAGACTACTGTGTATTATATATGCAAGTTGCGTTCATCGGGAAACCATATTTATTTTTATTTCTTCTTCTACATTTTCAGCTCCCTAAGGAGCATAGGTACAACAAACACTTTCCGATCCGTTCTGTTTCTTGCCATTCTTTTAAGATCATTCTATGTCTTCTCCATCATCTTCATCTCTGCCTCTATCTGTCTTCTCCAAAAATATCTTGGTCTACCTCTTTGTCTTTTTCCTTGGGTGTTCCTAAAAAGGGCGTGTTGTGTAATACGCTCAGTTGGCTTCCGCAGTGCGTGTCTTATACAGCGCTATCGTCTTCGCTGTATCCACAGGTATTTGACTGGTACATTTCCATAATTCTATGTTAGTGATTTTGTCCTGCCATTTCCATCCTTTTATCCTGCGTAAGCATCCATTAAAGAAGATCTGCATTTTCATGAGTGTCATATTTTTTTGGTTCTCCGTGTGTCACAGCCATATAATAATAATGTCTTAACATTGGAGTTGAACAATTTAATTCAAATTTCTTTTATTTTCTGAACATTAAATTCACACATTGAAATAATTACATTATCACTGTTCAACTTAGTCTTTTTGTAGGTCAATGAACTTTGGCAAGCGCAAAGATTTCGCCGAAAAAAACATTGTCTGGTATGTGTGCGCATACACTCAAGCACCGATGTTTGGGAATCAATCATGCACACCTTTCGGATTTTCACCTTATAATGAATTATGTGATGGACAGTGTACAATGTGTGCAATGTTCAGGAGTAAACTCCTTGACTTTTGATATCATGAATGATATGACGGGCCGATTAAGCACTTACGTCCAATAGTGATGTCACTTCCTTTATTGTTACGTCATGGATGATGTGGATGACTGATTCAATACTTATGTCCAATAGTCATGTCACCTCCTAGACAGCTACATCATGAATGATATGACGGGTTAATTCAACACTTATGTCCAAGAGTCATGTCACTTCCGTGACTGTGATGTCACTTCCTTGACTGTGACGCGCCGGTTTTCCAGTATCACATTTTTCATGGCTGCAGTGGTGTCCTCCGTGACAGGTCCCCTCCCTCTCCTCGGTTGAGGACAATCCTCAACGCTAGTGATGCCGTTCTTCAACATCTTGACCCATTCATGCACCCGTCACATTACACTTGAGCACGAGTCATGCACATGTTACATTACACTTGGGTACAACTCATGCACCTGTCACATTACACTTGTGTACGACTCATGCACTTGTCACATTACACTTTAGCACGACTCATGCACCTGTCACATTACACTTGTGTACAACTCATGCACCCATCACATTACACTTGTGTACAACTCATGCACCCATCACATTACACTTGTGTACAACTCATGCACCCATCACATTACACTTGTGTACGACTCATACACCCATCACATTACACTTGTGCACAACTCATGCACCCGACACACTGCACTTGTGTACGACTCATTCCCCCGTCACATTACACGTGTATACTACTCGTACCCCCGTCACATTACACGTGCATATGACTCATGCATCCGTCACATTACACCAGTAACGACTCATACGCCAGTCACATTACATTTGTAACGACTCATGCACCCGTCACAGACGTCATCTTATCCGACGATCTCTAAATGCTTCACGCTTTCACTAAACAAAAAACTGCACACCACTACGTTGTTACTTGGTGCATAGTTGCAGGAGTGCTACCATCTTGTGGAACTGTTGCCAGGGTTTCTGTGCGTGCCGCAGGCGCAATACCGCCACTTATTCCTAGCTCAAGGTCAGCACCTCCCTCTCCTCCATATGCCAGAAACACAACGATGTGGGTTATACACGCGACTGGTAATACAACTAATCTGGTCTCTCGCAGCAAAAACACAATAAAACACACACACACAAACACATATACAAACAAGTATCAACAGACATAAAAAAATTCGACTACTGACATACACTAGAGACAGATATAAGCTCTCAGACGACCACATACGCATTTCTAATAAAACAGAGAAACACATCGAAAGATATAAATAGGAACTATAAACTCGAAAACACACACACACACACACGCACGCACGCACGCACGCACGCACACACACACACACACACACAAACTTAGAGACACAGACACATAACGAGAATACAGATACACATTATGTAAGAAAGACACACCAAAAGACTAGAGCACACATACACTTAGAAGGGACCCGCGATATCTCAGTGGTTAGTGAAATGGACTACAAAGGACAAGAGATAGGGTTCTATCCCAACAGACGGCTTCCGGGTTCACCCAGCCTTAAATGGGTACCGGATTTTTTTGTGGGAAAGTAAAGCGGCACGGGCGTAATACCAACCACATTACCCCAAAAAACATATGCTGAAGGTCTGTAAAATTTATGGTCACTAACACCATATGGGAAACAACAGGTAAAAGAAAAAGAGGAAGACCCAGGGAGACACTGAGAAGAACATTGATGAGAGAGGCAAGAGCAGCAGGAGTCGGCTCCCTCAATGAGATAGAACTGCTTGCACAGAACAGAGACAGATGGCGAGATTTGATAAAATATCTTTAAAAGAAAACTGCTAGAACAAAAATTCATATAGGAGAAGGTGTATCTTGGTCTACGCCCTATGGGCCGGTTACGGCTCGAAAGTTCAATAGATAGATAGAACACCATATTCCCTATACGCCACTTGGCGGGACGAGGCTCTTTACTTACTTTTACACACAATTAGATAAACACAAACACTGTCATAGACAAACTTGCAGACATATTCTTAAATCTAAACACAAAGATCAGCTGCAAGGATACATATACACATACACTATCAGGAACAAACTTGCAGACATATCCTTAAACTAAACACACAGATCAACTGCAAGGAAACATACACACAATATATTTGTATTGTTGCAGGAGCTACTGAGTTAAGTGTTCTGTGCACACCGTGAGCTGTGTGTCTCATCTGTTTTGATCATTTTTCGATATTCCAATTGTTTACGATGAATGATGATATCGTATGACAGGGAACAGTTGGCTGTTTTCACATTCTGTGCGGTTTGGCCTTATGTCTTTTGGCGTGTGCTGAGACTGTTAAGAATGGGACAACAGCTACCTTTCTTTGTTTGGGAGGTGAGATAGTAATTCGGATGATTACGCTGGTACGGGCGGTTGAGCAATTATGGATTTTAATTCGTTTGCAGTGATACCGGGGCCTTCAATAAACAAATAAACAAACAAATACACACAAACACAACACAGACTACAATTAGATCTGTTAGACTTTATAGAATCTCATGGACACAAAGAAAATTTATGAAAACATTTCGTATACTCACCCCTAGATCTGAGCTTGACTGCCCTGTTTCAGTTTATCAAGCTCCCGACTCCTTCAATCTCGAGTTTCACTGGCCGCCTCTAGCTGTAATTATTTCGGAATTGATAAATCCTGTTATGAAAAATAGCACAACTATTAAATATACTAGTGATAGGAGGTTCGCAAACTGTTAGGATGAGTATATAAAACAATTTACAAAAATATTACATTCCAAGCATTGTAGGAATAATGACTTTTCGTCCACAGCATACGAAAAAAAAAAAGGAAACAAATAGGTGCCTCTACGGAATGTGAATCATTTAAGAAATGCTAAACTAGTGAGCCAAACTAGTGAGATATAATCACGGTGTGCTCGGTTGGTGGAGTTCGTTATCAGGGACATATTGCAAACATCACAAATGGGCGATTAGTTAAGAGTTGTACGTTCCATGATACAACGAGTATGTGAGTATGTTGCGAAAACGAGGAAAGATTAACCTGGGATTATGGGATATACGAGATATGGGATTACGGCGTGGAGTGAGGTTTATAGTAAAGTTGAAGAAAAAGAAAACTGTCAAATGGTATCTGTTTAGTAAAGCCGCAGAAACAAATAGTAGAGGATATATCGCCAAGCCTTGAGGTGAATTTATGATCGTGGTCAATGTTTCTTGTGGTTATAGATACCTTATTGATTTATGTGGTCAGCATCACGCCTGACCGTTATAGTGTCGCTGAGATCTGTCTGTAATCTTAGTCAGCATAAAACAGTGCTGATCCAGATGTATGATTTCAACATTAGTCATCATAAAACAGTGCTGATCCAGATGTATGATTTCAACATTAGTCATCAAACAGTGCCGATCCAGATCTATGATTTCAACATTAGTCATCATAAAACAGTGCTGATCCAGATGTATGATTTCAACATTAGTCATCAAACAGTGCCGATCCAGATCTATGATTTCAACATTAGTCATCATAAAACAGTGCTGATCCAGATGTATGATTTCAACATTAGTCATCAAACAGTGCTGATCCAGATGTATGATTTCAACATTAGTCATCAAACAGTGCCGATCCAGATCTATGATTTCAACATTAGTCATCATCAAACAGTTCTGATCCAGATCTATGATTTCAACATTAGTCATCAAACAGTGCCGATCCAGATCTGTGATTTCAACATTAGTCATCAAACAGTGCTGATCCAGATCTATGATTTCAACATTAGTCATCATCAAACAGTGCTGATCCAGATCTATGATTTCAACATTAGTCATCATAAAACAGTGCTGATCCAGATCTATGATTTCAACATTAGTCATCATAAAACAGTGCTGATCCAGATCTATGATTTCAACATTAGTCATCATCATACAGTGCTGATCCAGATCTATGATTTCAACATTAGTCATCATCAAACAGTGCCGATCCAGATCTATGATTTCAACATTAGTCATCATCAAACAGTTCTGATCCAGATCTATGATTTCAACATTAGTCATCAAACAGTGCCGATCCAGATCTGTGATTTCAACATTAGTCATCAAACAGTGCTGATCCAGATCTATGATTTCAACATTAGTCATCATCAAACAGTGCTGATCCAGATCTATGATTTCAACATTAGTCATCATCAAACAGTGCTGATCCAGATCTATGATTTCAACATTAGTCATCATCATACAGTGTCATGTCTGCTGGCACCGGCGATCATGATGTTCACAATTGTGTACACATAAAGTTCTTTATCATTGCTGTTCCTGATTCACTATTAAATTATCCTTTAAACTGTCTGGTATCTTTTCTCTCTGTTTCCCTCGCTCACTTCTTCGACGAATTTTTCCAGTTGTATCAATACACCTTTTCATTGCGCAGCCACAACAATTATGATTGCTTCATGTTGGCAACGCGTTTTCAACGTTTGCAATGGCCTCCTATCACGAAGAACATCCTGCTTGCTCATGTTCCGTGCCCATAGTTGTGTCAATGTTCTTTACAAAACCATACTCATGTGCCTTCAAAGATTTTCTTGTTTGTTGTTGGATATGTCCATTATTCACTTCCATATGTTAGTATTGGCTCTACATAACACGAAGAACTCTCTCTCATTTTTAGTGTCAGCGACATGCTGCATAATATCTTCTTTTTGAGAAAAAAGTTACCGAAAAATTTATTATTATTACCGCTTCTGATGATCAGATTTGCTGTGAAGCTTTATATAACGAGTGTCATATCATCATCATCATCATCATCATCATTATCCGGGCATTAAATTACTCTGATGAATAAACATTACAAATAAAGCGAAGCGTTTTAAATACCAATTTTCTTTTCAACACGTTTACCGATGATTCTATCACAATCTTATCACTATATGTTTTGATTTATAAAAACATGTTATCATTATAGAAACAGCTGTAGTTTAATAAATGTCAAAGTGAAAGAAATCAAACTTATAATCTGCTCTCTCCGCTCATGTTAATACCGTAGAGTTCACGGACAAGCTACAAGCTATTTCTGAGCACATATCACAGAGATCGGATTGCAGATGGGCGGAAAAAAAGGTGTGTAGAACGCGTGCAGAGTCTGCGGTTTGAAGTGTTTGGTACGTGAACTCTCCTGCTAACAGGGGCTTGAGTATCAAAACATCTCTGAAATCTGCAAAAATCCGTCGCAGCCTGAAATGATTCGTGGATCTATGGGATGAGTCTCTGAGAGAATTAACACAACTAGATTGTGTTGAGGGGGAGGCGGGCAGTCGATCTGATGGACAGGTCGTTATAGGTGGACGCTGGTTAATTCCCAGGGACATGTCGTTATAAGTGGGCGCTGGTTTCATCCGATGGACAGGTCGTTATAAGTGGACGTTGATTTCATCCGATGGACAGGTCGTTATAAGTGGACGTTGATTTCATCCGATGGACAGGTCGTTATAAGTGGACGCTGGTTTCATCCGATGGACAGGTCGTTATAAGTGGACGTTGATTTCATCCGATGGACAGGTCGTTATAAGTGGAAGCTGATTTGATCCGATGGACATGTCGTTATAAGTGGATGCTGATTTGACGACATGTATGTAAACCTTTTTTCCATTTTTTTTTTAAATTGGAGTGAAATTACAAATTAAAAAATCTAACCTGTACATCACGTGGTTTTTGCATAGTGGATACGGTCTTTCTTCCTAACCCTCAGTTAACCCTTACCTTTCCATCAGAAGATCTCATAAAAAGCTCAAAGCTTTTAAAAGGTATTTCTCAATAGTTGCCGTAGAGATAGTTACTTACATCAATTTGGCGGAAAAGCGTAACTTTAATGTAGCTCTAAAATTGTCAAAACTGCGTCATTACTCTCTGAATTTGGGGGGGGGGGGCCATTGATATAAGGCAAAGCTTTTCCTATAGGTGGCCGCAGCACAATGCGCATTTTATGAGTCAAAGGACAACCTGCCCGCATCAACTCGTGGCAATCCGTCAACAACAACAACAAAGATTCATCTTAAACAACATTAAGCATCAGTTAAAGGTAGCTATTTGCTATAATAGATATCACTATATGGATTAATGGGAGATGGGTAATGCTCTATAAAGCTTCTCGATCAGTTTTTCTTTTTAATTTGGGGGGGGAAAGAGGGGCTGGTTGGTCTCAAGGCAAGACGCCGGCCTCGAGACAGAGAGGTTGTGGGTTCAAATCCCAGCTCCACCAGTAAGGATTTTTATTTATGATTTCTCTCTGCGGCAACCACCCCTGGTCTCAGCAGCGAAGCCCGGCTTGAAACGTCAATTACTCATTGACAGAAAAAAATTTGAGTACATCCTAAGTCGGAGTTATCGGCCTGTGCGGCGAGGGACCCCTATGCGTATGGCTGCCAGGGAAAGATGGATTAACACGCAAAATTCAGTTCCTAGTCTCTAGAGACTTCGTCAGAGGTAAAAGCTGGCGAAAGAAAAAAAAATAAGTTTCTGTCTCTTTGATATACATTGCTGTTATGTTATATAACCAGCAGAATATACAAGTTATGGAGATGAAATGTTAGCGTTATTTTTTGCGCATATCGTAACTTGGATTTGTATTTAGGATTTAAGATGCAAAAGGAGCACATGATGATGATCTTTTGAATATTGTGAAGAAATGCAAAATGAAATGGTTTGGCCACGTATTTCGATCATCTGGTCTGGTAAAAATAAACATGCAATGAATTGTGGAAGTAGGAAGAAATAGAGGTAGTCAGAGAAAGAGATGGGAAGATAATACCACATATGGACAGGTCTCGACTTTGCAGAGTCCCAAAGAATTGCTGAAAATAGAGATCAACGGCTGATGAAATCTGTTACTAGTGTCCCAAAAACATACAAGGATATGGAATGAGGAAGAAGAGAGCGATGTTGTAACAAATGATATACGTTTTATCACCATCATCACGTACCGGGACTGCTGGCGTAGGTGATAATGTCTCTCCACAACTTTCGATCTCGACAGTCATTTATCATTTCTGTTGTTGACCTTCTGCCAAGCCATTCTCTTAAGTTTTCTGGTATTTTTTCTCTTTGCATCCTCTATCTCTTCGCCCCTCAATTTTCCCTGTTGTTACAATATATTCCAGTTGTTCTCTTCTCATTACATGGCCAAAACATGATGATTGTTTCTTCCTAATATTGGAAACCAGCTCTCTTTTTGCTTTGACCTCTTTCAGAACGTTTTCATTACTCTTCTTAGCTGTCCGTGGTATTCTCAACATTCTTCTGTAAAAAAACATTTCTACAGACTCCAGTGGTTTTCTTGTCTGTTGTCCTATTGTACATGATTCACATCCATATGTTAAGTACGGCTCTGCATAACATGTAAGAACTCTTTTTTACATAAACATTTACAATTGATTAATATCTTGTCCACTAATGTTTACTATCATTGCATCTTGTCTGTCCCCTTGTACGAACAAAGGAAAGACAAGAATCCGAAGGTTAGTAGTCTGTACATCAATTACTCAAAGCACGTGAGAGATGGTCGGAAGAACTTTCAGGAACGCCAGTAACCCGCTAATAATTTACTGTACAATCCAAATGTCAAACTAGTGATACTGTATCTCATGTTCCTCGGGCATTCAGTAAATCCGTGGTCACGACACTAACTTTCCTAGTGACTTATGTTTGTTTATCAAGAAGACATTTACTACCACCGTATGGAGACAAATGTTAAGCGAGTTACCAGGGAGAATGGTACATGAATCATAATTGGTATAAAAGTTTGGCGTCTGACATACCAGGTGACACGTTGCTTTCATCCAGCATGGCGTAGCGTGCTGGGCATTGGTGATTTATACTTCTACTTACAAACTAGCTTTAGAAACTTTGAAGTGAACTCGTTCCTGTGTTACTACATGTGTATTTGTGATTGATTCTAAGTTTGTCATTTTCTTTTTCTGTCGTTGTTTCATTTGTCGTGAGCATTGCTCAAATCTAGAGGAAAAAAGTAATCCAGAGATCAAGGAATTATTAGAGAATGAGAATGCTGAAAGTAGGTAAGCTAGGCCCCAGTAGCCAGGACAAAAGGCAAAGTAATTCACAGTTTGCAAATGAAGAAAAGAAACAGAAGAAGAATAGAAAAGAAGGCAAGAAGAAAGGAAGAGTAAAGAAGGAAGAAAGGATGAAAAACGCAAGAAGAAAGAATGAAAAAAAATTGAAGGAGGAGGATGCAAGGGTGGAGAAATATGGAAGAAGGATGAGGAACAAAAGGCGAAGAAAGAGCGAAGAATGAGGAAGAAAGATAGAAGGAGGAGGACGACGAAATAGCCAAGAAAGGAAGAAGAAGGAGGACGAAAGATAGAAGAAGGACGAAAGAGAAGGAGGAGGAATAAGAAAAATGGAAGAAAGATTGAAGGGGGAGAAATAATGATGAAGGAAGATGGAGAGCACGCAAAAAAAGAGGAGATACAGAATGATAGAGGATGAAAAGGAAAAGGTGGAAAGAAGAATGGATCGGGAGTAGCAAGAGGAGAAGGAAATAAATTAAGAATTAAAAACAGAAGGAAGAAGGAAAAATGAGGTAAAATTGAAGAAAAAGAGAGAAGGAAAAAACAAGAAGATGAAAAGGTAACAAAAATGTTGTATCACGCATTTACTGCTCGAATTAACAGTTTCTCTAAGATTTACTCATGAGGTCATGATAAATAAAGAGAGAGAGAGAGAGAGAGAGAGAGAGATAGAGAGAGAGGGATACTCCAGATGTAGATAAGTATTCTTCAATACGAAAGATAAGAAAAAATTATTGCAATTATTGTAACTTATGCAATTCGTATACTTCACGTTATACAAGTTTATATTTATACATATATATATATATATATATATATATATATATATATATATATATATATATAAAGTAAAGAATCCCGCCTCGCCAAGTGGCGTATAGGGAATATGGTGTTAGTGACCATAAATTGTACAGACTTTCAGCACATGATTTTTGGTGTAATGTGGTCGGTATTACGCCCGTGCCGCTTTACTTTCCCAGAAAAAAATCTGGTGCCCATTTAAGGCTGGGTGAACCCGGAAGCCGTCGGTCGGGATTGAACCCTATCCCTTGTAGTCCAGTTCACTAACCACTGAGCTATCACGGCTCCCTTATATATATATATATATATATATATATATATATATAACTTGTTTATCAAATTAAAAACTAACTGCTAACAAAAAACAAACATAAATAGTTTAATAGATAACACGCAGAAAACAGCCTAATAGAAACAAGCATAAAACAGATTAATAGAAATAAACAGAAAATATCTGAATAGATACAAGCAGAAAACAGTCGCCGTGAAAGGTAAGATAGATTCGGTCCTGCATATTGTCGTAACGCAGTCGATTAAGTAAGGCCCAATTGCACAAATGTTACTACTTGCCTACAAACAAACCAAGACATCACAAAATAGACAAAGAAGATTAACCTATTTCAACATAAATCGTCCTCTATTGTTTCTCTATTTGAGTGTCTAGACGTATCAACGGGAATTTTTTACGTCCATTGACACCTGTGAGGGGTCTATTGACGCCCTCTCCGCGGGACTGTCAAGTTACGAGTCAGGGTTACAGAGTGCGAAGTAATTAAGTGAGCACTTAACTATTTCTTTTAATGTAACAGAAAAAGTACATTTTTTCTTTTACAATCACATTTTTACGATGGAATAGTTTTGTAAGACAGCTACTGCCACTGTAACATTGTTACTTTAAGGGTAATGCACAGTTTTCTTTAGTAAACTGAGCCGCGATAGCTCAGGGGTTAGTGGACTGGACCTCAAAGGACAAGAGGTAGGGTTCGATCCCAACCGACGGCTTCCGGGTTCACCCAGCCTTAAATGGGTACCGGATTTTTTTCTGGGAAAGTAAAGCAGCACGGGCGTAATACCGACCACATTACCCCAAAAATCATGTGCTGAAGGTCTGTAAAAATTATGGTCACTAACACCATATTCCCTATACGTCACTTGGCGTGACAATGCACTTTACTTTACTTACTTTAGTAAATTAAGAGGTGTAAGTTAATTAAGAAATATGCTAATGACATATGCACTTAGAAGCTAATTATAAATATATGAGTATGAGTCAGTTACGGATAGAGATAGACGCTAATTATAAATATGTGAGTATGCGTCAGTTACGAGCCGCGATAGCTCAGTGGTTAGTGAACTGGACTACAAAGGACAAGAGGTAGGGTTCGATCCCAACCGACGGCTTCCGGTTCACCCAGCCATAAATGGGTACATGATTGTTTTTTCTGGGAAAATAAAGCGGTACGGGTGTAATGCCGACCACATTACCCCAAAAATCATGTGCCGAAGGTCTGTAAAATGTATGGTCACTAACACCATATTCCTTCCCTATACGCCACTTGGCGTGACGGGGGTACTTTATTATGAGTCAGTTACGAATAGAGATAGAAACTAATTATAAATATATAAGTATGAGTCATTTACGAATAGAGATAGAAACTAATTATAAATATATAAGTATGAGTCAGTTACGAATAGAGATAGAAACTAATTATAAATATATAAGTATAAGTAAGTTACGGATAGAGGTAGAAGCTAATTATAAATATGTAAGTATGATTTAATTATGGATAGATATAGAAACTAATTATAAATATATGACTATATGTGGTTACATTAGCTCAGTGTCGTGGTATGATAAACAGTCAACATCAGAATTGATACGATACGCAGTGGACAGAGAATTAGAGGAAAAGCGCCTGACAGAAACAGCTGGAATCTGTCAGCGAATCACAGCTGACGGCCTGCGGGAGTATCGGTGAGCCAGACCCATCTAGACCCTAGACCACATCTTCGCGGTATCTCTATAAACAGATTAAACCAGTCTAGTCTGTCCAAGCGAGTAGGGATCGAAGAGGAAAGAAACCCCGGTACTCAAAAATGTCAAGCTGAAGTCGGATGTTTTAGGCCGAAAGGCATAAAATCACTGTTCTACTGCACATCACTACACATCGCATCTATGCACACTTAACGTCATTTTAAGGACGGATGACGATTATCAATTTTTTTAGTCGTCATCGGGTGAACGCCAGAAAGAAAAGGAAGGAACATGATCACTAGCGTTAACCCATATGACACATGCTGGTGCTGAATGATCATATATATTCACATTTCTTTTACATCTACAGCTGTTTATCAGCTATGTCGACTTCTCAAAAATATAAATAGTCTAATTGCATAATGCGACAGATGTGAATTACATAATGAGATAGCTGTTAACCGCGTTTATTTGTAATACTCGTATTTGGTTCAGCTGTTAACATTTTATTATACACAATAGCCTTGTGATATGTTTTTATATTCGTGTTGTGGCTAAGGCAATAGTTCTGCGTATTATGTTTTTACGTTTGTGTACTGGCTAACCGCAATATTTGTGGTCTGTTTTTATGTTTGTGTACTGGCTAACTGCAACATTTATGTGGTCTGTTTTTATGTTTACAGGGCTGGCTAACAGCAATATTTATGTGTTCTGTTTTTATGTTTTTGTAGCAGTTACCCACCAAATGTCTTCGTACGATCTCAAACATAATCCGGGCAGAATACATTTCAAAGAAACAGATAAGAGTTGAATAAAAACAAGAATACTGAGTTGAATCAAAACAAGAATACATGTTGAGCTTTTTAATAAGACATCGGTCATGTGCAGAGAATGAACCGAAAAGACTTCACCACCAGGTATTTATGTGGAAACCATCTGATATAAGAAAGCAAGGTAAACCTATAATATCGGGATTTAGGAATGGTTCAATTATGGGACAAAGAAACAAGCAAGATCTACAAGAACTTGCAGCAAATTGTCAATCGTGGAGAACTATGACTTGCGCCCTATATGCCGCCTACTGCACGAGAGAGAAATGAATTAATGAATGGATGAATTAATTAATGGATGAATTAATGAATGGATGAATTAATTAATGCATTAATTAATGGATGAATTAATTAATGTATGAATTTATGAATTAATGAAGGATGAATTAATGAATGAATGAATTAATGGATGAATTAATGAATGGATGAATTAATGAATGGATGAATTAATGGATGAATTAATGAATGGATGAATTAATGAATGAAAAACTAGCCGCATTTAGTTTTATGTTTGGTTTTGACATTTAAATTAGAATTACCAATTTAAAAATAAAATGTTAGTTTATGCTCAACCGTTTAGGTTCAAATGTTTAGGCTCAGCTGTTTGGGCTCAACCGTTTAGGCTCAACCGTTTAGGCACAGCTATTTAGGCTCAACCGTTTAAGTTAAACTGTTTAGGCTCAACCTTTTAGGTTCAACTGTTTAGGCTCAACTATTTATGTTCAACTGTTTAGGCTCAACCGTATAGGCTCAGCTGTTTAGGCTCAACTGTTTAGGCTCAACTATATAGGCTCAGCTGTTTAGGCTCAGCTGTTTAGGTTCAACTGTTTAGGCTTAACTATTTACGTTCAACTGTTTAGGCTCAACTATTTCGGTTCAACTGTTTAGGCTCAACCGTATAGGTTCAACTGTTTAGACTCAACCGTATAGGCTCAATGTTTAGGCTCAGCTGTTTAGACTCAACTGTTTAGGCTCAACTGTTTAGGCTCAATCGTTTAGGTTCAATTGTTTAGGCTCAACTGTTTCGGCTCAATTATTTAGTTTCAACTGTTTAAGCTCAGCCGTATAGGCTCAGCTGTTTACGTTCAACTGTTTAAGCTCAGCCGTATAGGCTCAGCTGTTTACGTTCAACTGTTTAGGCTCAACCGTTTAGGCTCAACCGTATAGGCTCAACTGTTTAAGCTCAGCTGTTTGCTTGAAGGACGATTAGTGTTAAGTCGATTAAGTTATTATTAGCCACCAGCGATTCTATACCAAACTCGTTAGTCTGGAAAAGCTGCTTTCCTAGAAGACATGCAACTAGAAACAATTATTAATGACTTGAAAGTATTTCAGGAAAATCAAAGACAATGGAAGCAGTCCCGAAAATAATGCATGTTGATGACGGACTATAAAGCGCAATCAAAAACAATCTGCTAATAATAAAATAGCAGCGACGGGAAACAGCCTCACAATTTGGTTGAGATTTTTTATTTGTGATTGTTCAGTAAGGAAAGCAAAAAACTTAAAAACAGTTGCCGATTTTTCAACTGTTTGGAATATGACAATGTAAAAAGTAGTAAAGTAAAGAGCACCCGTCGCTCCAAGTGGCGTATAGGGAATATGGTGTTAGTGACCATACATTTTACAAACCTTCGGCTCATGATTTTAGGGGTAATATGACCGGGAATTACGCCCGTGCCGCTTACTTTCCCAGAAAAAAATCCGGTACCCATTTAAGGCTGGATGAACCCGGAAGTCGTCGGTTGGGATCGAACCCTACCTCTTGTCCTTTATAGTCCAGTTCACTAACCACTGAGCTATTAGTCCAGTTCACTAACCACAGAGCTATCGCGGCTCAATATGACAATGTACGTGCAATAAACTATTTTTATCTAACTGCAACTGTCCACAATAGAGACTAATTTAACATTATTTTCAACTGTTTTTGATTGTGGTCGCCCACAATAAAGACTAATTTAATGATTTTCGATGTGACTGCCCGCAATAATTCCTAATCTACTTTAGACTGATGCTAATTATGACAAAGCAAATTATAGACTAATTTAATGGAAGCTGATTTTGGTTGTGGTTTGCTAAAATAAGATGTATTTAATTGATTAAGCTGATGTTATTTGTTGTCACCCAAATTGAAGACTAATTAAATTTAATCTGATATTTTTCATTTGTGTCATCCTACATCAAAGACTAACTTATTTATGAACCGTTTTTTTTTTTAGCTATCTCAGTCATGTAATTTATCTTTTTGCTGCTTTTTAGTTTTCCCTGTCCATGTTAAACAAATTACTTTAATCAGCTTTTTTTTATTGTGACCACAAGAAAACAAAACTAGTTTCGGTTCAACAGAAACTCAGTTATTACTGTCCACCAATTAAAAAAAAATCTTGATCGACGGCTTCCAGGTTTATCCAGTCTTTAATGGCTACCGGATTTTTTTCTGGGAAAGTAAAGCAGCACGGGCGTAATACCGACCACATTGCCCCAAAAATCATTGTAAAAATTATGGTCACTAACACCGTATTTCCTATACGCCAGTTGGCGTAATGGGGGTACTTTACTTTACAATTAAAAAAAAATGTTTCTATGCCAGTAGAAAGACGATATTAAATTTAGATTAAACTATTTGAATGCGTCTGCCCACTAATAGATGATTTTAGGCTCACCTGTGTTGCTGTCTACATAGTTTAGTCTGACTTCTTCAGTTGTCCTGTGACTGCTAACAAATGACTAATGTTAAGTTAAGCCAGCTAGTTCTACCGCCAGAAAGTAGACCTTTAGATTTTATTGTCACGCACTTTTTATGAGTTTTTACACAGGAAGATCGGGATGTACTAAGTCGGTGCTTGTGCTGTTCCGTGACGTTAACGGGATGTGATATCTCAGCATCTGGTGACGCCACTGAATACGGACTGTGTACTTAGGACTTTACACCGATGGTTGAAGATGTTTGCTTGAAGTTTGAAGATTATCTTGAGATGTCGAGGGACAGAATGGGTAATGCCCGTGGGTGTTTATCACTGATGGACTGACGATGGGTAAACTGTTGGTCGAAGTTTGGTAGTAAAGTATTGGTCACTTTGGTTTCAGAAGTAGGTAGAGAGTTTTACTGTAAGACGCTCTTCAAAATTAAGATAATAATAATGCATGGATTGTATTGACTGAACCAGAGTTTGATGTGTAAGTCTTTATTTACATTTCACGTTGGAAACGAAAGAATGCTGAAGCCCATTACGGTGTTACTACAATCGTTACACTTTCTTTCCATTTCAGAAATGTACCGTGGGTGTTCTATGAAGCTGAAAAATAAAGATCCCACTGGAGAGTTTTCTTTAAGGCTTGAAAATAAAAATACTACTGGAGGGTTTTCTATACATCTTGAAAATAAAGATCCTCTTGAGAGTTTTCTATACATCTTGAAAATAAAGGTCCTACTGAGAGTTTTCTATACATCTTGAAAATAAAGGTCCTACTGAGAGTTTTCTATACATCTTGAAAATAAAGGTCCTACTGAGAGTTTTCTATACATCTTGAAAATAAAGTTACTACGGGGAGTTTGCTATAGAGCATGACAATTAAGGTACTTATGGAGGGTTTTCTATACATTTTGAAAATAAATATTGGAAGTTTTGTATTGAACTTGAAAATGTAGGTTCTACTGTGAGTTATCTTTAGAGCTTGAGAATGAAGGTCCTAATGGAAGTTTTCTATAAAGCTTGAAAATGAAGTGAGTTTTCTATATAATTTGAAAATAAAGGTTATTCTGGAATGGGGAGTGGAGAGAGGTTGGTTCTGTAGAGTTTGAACACAAAGATACTGCACCAATATAGTCGGGAGCCGCGATAGCTCAGTTGTTAGTGAACTGGACTACAAAGGACAAGAGGTAGGGTTTGATCCCAACCGACTGCTTGCGGTTCACCCAGCCTCTAATCGGTACCGGACTTTTTTTTATGAGAAAATAAAGCGGCACGGGCGTCATACCGACCACATTACCCGAAACATCATGCGCTTCAGGTCTGTAAAATTTATGGTCATTAACATCATATACCCTACACGCCACTTGGCGTGACGGGGTACTTTACTTTACTTACCAAGTACAGTCGCCTCGAGGTGTCCGTGCCAGAGTTGTTCTCTCAACCATAATAGATAAAAACAATGTTTATTTTTCACTACAACCGTGATAAGAATACACAAAGCTACATGGGTGTCACCAGATCATAGAACGGAAAATCAAATTGATCACATATGTATTAATAATAAGTTTAAGTCATCCTTACAGGATGTAAAAGTATATAGAGGGGCAGATATAGCTTCTGATCATCATCTTCTGTTAGCCAAACTTAAAATTAAATTAAAAAGGTATACTACAACGAATAAGGGTAGAAAGTATTTCAATGTAGGGTTTCTTAAAGAACAAGGAATTAAAGATAAATTCGCAGTCACAATATCAAACAAATGCCAAGTCCTCCAACAACTAGAAAATACAATAAATATAGAAGATCATTGGAAACAGGTAAAAAATATATGGAAAGAGACATGCGAAGAAACACTGGGGAAAAGAGAACGCCTGAATAAGGCATGGATGACAGCAGAGACCTGGGTAAAATTAAAGAAAGAAAGAACAAGAAAGCAGACATAAATAAAAGCAAAACAAGAAGTAATAAAGCCAAGACACAGGAAGCTTACACAGAGGTGAACAAAGAAGTGAGAAGATGCATTAAAAGGGATAAGAGGAAATATATAGATGAATTAGCTAAAGAGGCAGAACAAGCAGCAAATAAAGGGAATATGAAAGAACTGTACAACAGCACAAAGAAATTAGGTGGAAAATACAAACAGATCAACGCCTTTATCAAAGATAAGAAAGGAAATCTGCTTAGTAATATAAGGGAACAAATGGAGAGATGGAAAGAGCACTTTGAAGAACTTTTGAACAGACCCGGCTCAAATAATCCTCCAGATATACTACCAGCAGAAGAAGAGTTACACGTTAACTGCGGAAAACCAAGCAAAGAAGAAATAATGAAAGCCATCAAACTATTAAAAGATGGTAAAGCCACAGGACCAGATGAAATTCCTTCGGAAGCCATCAAAGCAGATATTATCACCTCTACCAAGATGTTACATGATCTATTGGATAAAATTTGGGAGAGGGAAGAAATACCTATAGACTGGAGAGAAGGTTATATGATCAAACTACCAAAGAAAGGAAGTTTACAGGAGTGCACAAATTATAGGGGAATTATGCTACTATCAGTTCCAAGAAAAATATTAGGCAGAATCATTCTGGAGAGACTAAAAGAGGCTATAGAGAAACACTTGAGAGATGAACAAGCAGGTTTTAGGAAGAACAGATCATGTGCTGATCAAATAACTACTCTACGTATAATAGTTGAACAAAGTTTAGAACTAAAATCCCCACTTTATATTGGATTCATAGATTACGAAAAGGTATTTGATAGTTTAGACAGAAGAATGCTTTGGAAGTTGCTGAGTCATTATGGAATCCCCATAAAGTTTATTAACCTGATAAAAACAATGTATGAAGGAACAAAATGTAGTGTGGTGCATGAAGGACAGCTTACAGAAGCATTTGAAATAAGAACAGGAGTAAGGCAAGGATGCCTTCTGTCTCCATTTCTCTTTCTACTGGCCATAGATTGGATTATGAAAATAACTCAAAACAACAGAAATGGGATCCAGTGGTCACTGACCAAACAACTTGATGATTTAGACTTTGCTGATGACATAGCTCTCCTATCACACAGCCACCAACAGATGCAAGATAAAATGAGTATATTAGATGAGAGATCACAACAGCTAGGACTAAAGATTAATAGAGATAAGACCAACATTATGAGAATTAATGCAGTTGGCAATAACCAAATAAAACTAGGAGAAATACCTCTACTAGACGTACAATCTTATATATATCTGGGCAGTAATATAGATAAAGAGGGAGGAACAGAAAATGATACCAAAATAAGGATATCAAAAGCAAGAGGAGCTTTCATTGCACTGGGAAACATATGGAAATCCAAAGAAATTAGGCTAAATACAAAAATAAAAATTTTCAACTCCAATGTTAAGTCGGTTCTATTATTGGTTATTGGTTATTGGTTATGGAAGGCCTCGGCATCATTATATTATATGGCTGTGAAACATGGAGAATAACAAAATTGACAATCACGAAGGTACAGACTTTCATTAATGGATGCTTGCGCAGAATAAAGGGATGGAAATGGCAGGACAAAGTCACTAACGTGGAATTATGGAAATGTACCAGTCAAATACCAGTGGATAAAGAAATACAGGGAAGACGATGGCGATGGATAGGACACACACTACGGAAGCCAACTGAGAGTATTACACAACAGGCCCTTTTTTGGAATCCCCAGGGGAAAAGACAAAGAGGAAGACCAAGGAATTCTGGAGAAGACAGATTGAAGCAGAGATAAAGATGATGGGGAAGACATGGAATGATCTTAAAAGAATGGCAAAAAACAGAACGACTTGGAAAGTGTTTGTTGAAGACCTATGCTCCACTGGGAGCTAAAAAGGTAGAAGAAGAAGACAACCGTGATAGAAACTTACCTTCAGCTTATTTTAAGGAAAATGAGGGATTATTCTTAATTCCAACATTGTGCTACCAATGCCAGACCTGGACCCTAGATGCAAGAACAAAAAGAAAATAACCTCTACTGAGATTAAACGTGTTAGACGAATGACAGGAAACAGCCTGAGAGACAAGATCAGAAATGAAGAATTGAGAAAAAAGCTAGGAATAGCCCCCCCCCCCCCCACCCTTAAAGTATATAAAGAAACAACAGATTAAATGGTTTCGCCACGCGACAAGGCAGAGTGATCAAAACACAACACAACGAGCCTTCAATAAACTTTGCGAAAATACCAGACCCAAGGGTCTACAAAGAAAAAGATGGATCGATGGAATATTAGAAGCACTAGGAAACATAACAGCAGCAGAAGCGAACAGAAGAGCAAAAGACCACACATGATATCTCCCGTCGACGATGAAAGGGAAATGAGGGAGGAAAGAAGAAGAAGAGGTAGAAGGGTTGTTTTTGTATCGGTTACCCCCTCACATTACACTGGATGAACATGAAGAATAGTGATACTAAATAAAGGACAAGCACAATTGCAAATGAGAGGGAAAAGCACCCTACTGTATTACTGGTGTTGCGGAATGGAGAGAAGAGATTCCAAATATTTATATTTTCTTAGCCAGATCGACTGAAGGACGTGTTTCAAACCCTTGTGCTGCGCGTGGTATGTGAGCCTCATAGCTTCTCAATTCCGTCATTCAAAAGACTATTGAGAAGACAAAACCAAGATTTAACAAATCTACGTGAAAGGTAAGTGCAGCTCTCTTTAGAAGGTGCGTAAAAGTCTATGACTAAGTTGTGTAAATATCTACGGAAAATGTTAATAAAGATATATGGATAACTGTACATGTAAATAAGGAATTAAGGGGTAAGTAAGTAAAGAACTATTCTGAAGGCAAGTTAACATATATAGGGGACATAGGGAAAGTCACAAAAGATCAAGAGGTAAAATGTTAAAGATTTATGGGGGATTCCAAAAATGACTTTAGGTAAGGTAAATAAAGTTCTATGTAAATTATTCATAAATATCATTGCAGAAAGTAATCAACGATCTGCGGATATGAGGACAAGGAACCGTAAAGAAAGATTTAGGGGAAAAAAAGGTATTTAGCGGAAGCATATACATAATTTAAAAGATTTGTAGAAAAAAAACAGGAAAGAGGCAAAGATCTGTGGGAAGATAAGAGCATGTGAAATAAATACTTCAGGGGAAGTCTCAATCATAAAAAAAAAAATCTGCAAGGAATGCCACAATCATCAAAATAAAGATGTACATGGGAAGACACAAACGTAAAAATCAAGATCTGCAAGGACACAATAACCAAAATAGAAATCTGTAAAGAAAGCCATAATCATCAAAATAACGATCTGTAAATGAATTCACAATCATCAAAATAAACATCTGTAAGAAAAGTCAAATTGTTATAGTAAAGATCTGTAAGGAAAGTCATGATCATCAAAATAAAGATCTATAGGGGCAGTCGTCATCATCATCATTAGGTCACATGTCCTTTCCAGAAATAAAGTTGCATTCATCACGGCCTGTGTGAAAAAATCTCCGTCTCTAGGCAAATCTCCCACTTCTTCTGTTGTTATGTTTATAGCAGTCTCTTTCATGTCTTGAAACCACCTTCTTCTTGGTCTGCCTGATGCGTCGCCCAGGAACCATGCCTTCCATTATTGTTCTTTCCAGCCCTCTGTGTCTATTGACGTGACCATAGTATTTTAATTTCTCTGTAGAATGGTGTTTATAAGCCAGTTCTTTTAATGTTTACATCTTTTAATATATCTTCATTTTTATTTTTCATTGTTATTGTTATTGTTATGGAAGTCCCCGGTATCACTGCAAACGAATTAAAATACATAATTGCTCAACCGCCCGTGCCAGTGGAATCATCCGAATTACTAACTCATCTCCCAAACAAAGAAAGGTAGCTGTAGTCCCCATCATAGCAGTCTCAGCACACGGCAAATAACATAAGGCAAAACCGCACAGAAAGTGAACCCAGCCAACTGTTCCTTGTCATGCGATATCATCATTCGTCGTAAACAATTGGAATATCGAAACACGATCAAAACGGATGAAACGGATGCACAGAGCACTTAACTCAGTAGCTCCTGCAACAAGCCAGACTTGGAATATGAGGAAACTGCAACAAGTAACACTTTTCAGACATAGCCTTCAATGGTTCCTGCCGCCTATCCACCATATTGACCGGAAGTTCACGTCCTCCTGAAAATGTTGATCGTCATATTTTTTAAAATTAATTTAAAATGGATTGTTACAAGGGACAGCAATATTGTTGTTGATCGTTGTGTACGTTACCTCCCCTTTATAAAGACTTCGCCTTTTTAACAATGAAAACATAGGCAAGATTTGTCTTGTTCTGTTATTGCTTCACTGTTGCAGCAATTTCTTATCCAGTATTCGGGTATATCGTCATGACACGGCTGTGATTACACAAACGCAGTGCTCGACAAGTAACCAAATAATAACTATTTTAGTCCCGCTATATGCTTTGCAAATGACTTCTTGGTATCTGAGAGATTACATACTTCACACTCGCCAACAAAACTCACCAGCTTTAGCTATTTAATGCACAACATTCTGGATGTTTTCTTCCGAACACTGAGGGAGGTGGTCTCGGCAGTTATGGGTATGTCTGAGGTGCAATGATGATCCGTCGAATAAACTAAACCAAACGAGATAAATTTGGTTTGGTCACGTCATAAGTCAAAGATCAAAACACAACACAACGAGCCTTTAATAAACGTTGCGAGAGCCCCAAACTCAAGGGTTGGACACAATAAAACGATGGATTGGTTGAATATTAGAAACATTAGGAATCATAATAGCAGCGGAAGTCAAAAGAAGAGCAAAAGAAGATACATGTTCTCAGTAATTTTAATATTACTGACTTTTTATGTTCTTCATGGCGCTCAATGTTTGTGTTGCTATTGCTAATCTTCTTTTCATCTTTGTCTCCATTGTTAGTTGCTACAGATCACATATATTCATAGTTTGTTACAATTTCAAGCTCTTCACTGTTGGTTTTTGTTTTCTCAATGGATATTATCTTAGTTTTCTGTATGTTTAGATAGAGGTTTTGCTCTTCGATGTGTTTCTTAACACACTCAATGTCTCTTTTAATTACTCTGTGCTGTTTCAGAAGAGCTGTTTCAGAAGAGAACTGTGTCTTCAGCGTAACTGAGTTCTGGAATTATGTTGCCATTGACTGTGAAAGGGCCGAACTTCACAAATCTGTCATAGTTTCTGATATTTCTTATGATGTTCTCAGGATAGATGTTGAACAGGTATGTAGAGAGGATGCATCCCCACCTTACCCCTTTTTGTACTTCAAACCAGTTTGATGTTTCGCCCGCTATTCTGAAAGCTGCTTGTTGTTCGTGATTCGATAAGTTGTTTTAGGTGTGTTGGAAAGCCCATATCTTTCATGGTGATCCACTGTTTCTGAATGCTGTGTGCAGTCAAAGGTCTTCCTGTAATCTATGAAGCAGGTATACAGTTCCATGTTGCATTCCCTATAAACTGGTCAAGGAAGTTTCTCATGTTAATGATGTTGTCCCGGGTACCTCTACTATGCCTGAAACCTGCTTGAACTATATGAAGTTTTTGTTTTAACTTTCCTGATGTCCTATTCATGATGATCCGCAAGAGTATTTTGTTGGCATGGCTTATTAGGGCAATAGTTCTGTAGTTGGAACACAGCTTCATATTTTCTGTGTTTGGAATGGTTACGGTTACGGTTATAGCTCGTTTCAAATCACTTGCCCAACTTCAAAACGCTATTGTTCAGTAACCGTTTGTTAAAAACTGTTGACATTTTCCAAATGTTATTAGAATGCAAAAGACCCTTTAAATGTATATTTAACAAATATCTTGCAGCTGCAGTTTTCTTAAAGCGGCAAATTTCTTTGATGTTTGTCAAAATTGTAAATTGTGAACCCCTAAATAATAGAAATTACCGTAGTTGCTGGTCTATGATTAATTTTCACTAGGTAAAGGCGTGGCCGTAATGGGGAAATAACATAATAAGACAAAACACCAGGAGAATTATTGTCTTCTCAGTTCGAGGACGAACGATAATATCAAGGTATAAATGTATGTCCAATTTCCATAGTTGTGTGGTCCTGATAAGGACCGTTTGTTGAACTAATTTAAGGTAATATAGGGGCCAACATTGTGGGGGCTATATACTTTCAGATGAATCAGACGAGTCTAAAAGATTAATAACTGTTTAGGTTGAACATTCCACAAACCATCATTTTTCCAATATTCCTCTTCCTGTTTTAAGACGTGGTCTTCACATTTAGCCCAATAATCTTTGTCTATATTTATTAAAGCGAGATTAGCAAGAGTCTTTACATCGCATATTTTGAATGTTGTATTTTCATCTGCCACTTGTCCTTTTAATTTTGCCCAGATTAGTTCTATTGGATTTAAATGAGCATGGTAAGGTGGCAGCCTCAAACTTATATGACCGTGCTCTTGGATAATCTTATCTATTTGAAAAATCTTTGTCCTTTGTTTTTGCTTTACTAGAGATAGTCATTCAGGTTTTAAGAACATGTTATTAAATTGTATGTGCTCCTTTGTGAGCCATATCTTAATAGCATCTTTTGTACTGGATGACGTCGGGACTTTATCTTCAAGTGCAACAATGTTGTGGTACGCTGCATTGTCCATTATTAGGCAAGATGGTCGATCTAGTGATGGGAGAACAGAATTTTCAATCCAATGTCTAAATATGTGACCATTCATCTCAGAGTGATAATCCCGATTGTCTATGGATTTTGAAAGAAAAATGAGCTCTACATTCTGTATTAGTCCATGTTGTCGACTACCTGCATGAGCAATTATCAAGCGCTGTCCTTTGCTGCTAGGTATTAATCTCTTAATCTTTCCATGTGATGACTGCCATTCCCTTTGGTTAGTGTGGTGAGCATTGATCCATGTTTCATCCAAGTACACAATATCATAACCTTGCTTGCGCACCTCTTTTACTTCACGTAAGTACTTGCTTCTCATGACTACTATATGTGGCTTCTCACAGATGATGTTTCGTCCATTGGAATACTTTCTGAATGTAAAGCCTGCAGCTCTCACATTCCTCCATAATGTAGATTTTGATATTTCAATACTGTTGTTCTTTTTCAGCGAAACTTTTAATTTTCTTATTGTAACAGTTTCATTCATACCCAACATTTTGCGAATTTCACGTCTACACCTCTGAATGAACGGAAATGGAACACACAATTTCTCGAGTGTCTAATTGTGTCAAAAAAAAACCACGGCGAAAGCGTGCAAACACGTCAATTTTACCGTGTATGGATTTTTACTCACTATTTTGAACTTAAAATACTGTAAACATTAAGTTTTGACTACATCAACGGGTCGTTATAAATGTATATAAATCAAATAAGCAACAAAAATAACCAAATGTTTTTTTTAATGAAATTAATTCCCTGTTGGGTTCTAATCATTATAACTTTACATGCAAATTTTGAACAACTTACAACAAGCGGTAAAAAGCTATCGATTTTAAAAGTTGGGCACGAGTTATGAAACAAGCTATAGTCAAAGGCCGCAACCCCTCGATCTCTGTACTGATTTCAGCACCACTTCAAATAAGCATGTTTAAAGCCAATATGAGCATAGATATATTGGCGTTTACTTACTATGATCTATTTATTAGGTAACAAATATAATATAATTAACATCTCATAACATAGCACAGACGAGGGAACAATACAGCCAACCAGACTACAATACTGGAGCCGCGATAGCTCAGTGGTTAGTGAACTGGACTACAAAGGACAAGAGGTAGGGTTCGATCCGAACCGACTGCACGGGTTCACCCAGCCTTTAAAGAGTACCGGATTTTTTCTGGGAAAGTAAAGCGGCACGGGCGTAATACCGACCACATTACCCCAAAAATCATGTGCCGAAGGTCTGTAAAATTTATGGTCACTAACACCATATTCCCTATACGCCACTTGGCGTGACGGAGGTACTTTACTTCTTGTTTTTTTAGACTACAATACTTAGAGTAAATCTCACCGGTTTTATTACGTTCCCATCTCAATGAGCAAAGCACATTTTTTTGGGTCAAATAAGGAAACAGATTCAGAGGTTGGATTAAACGCAAGCTCACTTTATCGCTAAGTCACAGAGTTAGCACTAAATTTTTTTCGAATCAATCACTGTGTTATCTCATATATTAATTAGTGACAGCCTCATTGACACCGCAGCCGAGCGAGACTACTTATAGTGAAATATCAACATCATTTTTAACTCCCATCCGGAAGCAATGACCGAGACATAAGCAACCATTATTATAATACTTCATATTTAGCTCTAAGAAACCTGCAAGCAACAAAACACAGAAGAAATGAGAAATAATAATTATAAGAATCGAATAAGTGCACTCTTTATTTATGTGAACATTTCAAGAAGTGTTTAGGATAATAAATGCTCCATTGGATTAAATAGGTCGTTATTTCAATTATCTCAACGTCGGTCCAATTCTCGATATGACATTTTCTTGTTGCCTGTTCTAATGTGTTCACAACGCAACGACTTACCTCGTTATCACACCAGGGGAAAACCCAATGCAAATCCCAGAAATGGAATTTTACAAATATTTATTTTTTTTAAAATCCCAACAACTTTACAGTTCATGTCAAACAGAGAATTTATTAAACACTTCCCCGTTTATACTTAAAGTTCTCAAATAACAGGAAAGAGAAAGACTCCAGTTCATCCTACACTAGAGACTGACTGATCTCCCATCTTATACAACAACGATCGCCCGATATATCAAGATCGTCAAAGGCACAAGATAAGCCCCAACAGTGTTTCTATTCTTTGTCCAAATTAAGATTTTTCGGCTTGAACATTACAAGGTGGCTAGCCAGGGGAAATAAAATTTCCACACAAAGAACATTATTATCTTTGGCCTTCCCCCCCCCCCCCCCCCCCCCACATATCTCTGTCTTTACCCACACTGCCAGGTTTCTTGCGTTGGAAGTACAACAAATTTAATACTGTTCTCCATTTTAGAGACGCCTTGTTTAGGTACATATATTTTGCTATTTTGTTTTGATGACATGTGCTTTTGTTTGTCGCCATTTGCTTTTCAACTGTCCGTAAATTACCTTCCAGCACAATGAAACATCTTAGAATAAATGAATTCATTCCCATCTGATGCTGGCAGTGCCAAACATGGTCGTTCACGAATAAAAAATAGAATGAAGCTATTAGTCACCACAGAGATGAGATGTTTGAGAAAAGTCAGTCACCACCGAGATGAGATGTTTGAGAAAAGTCAGTCACCACCGACATGAGTAATTTGAGAAAAGTCAGTCACCACCGAGATGAGATGTTTGAGAAAAGTCAGTCACCACCGACATGAGTAATTTGAGAAAAGTCAGTCACCACCGAGATGAGGAATTTGTAAAAGCGCTTGGCGTGACCGGAATAGACAGAATTAGACACTTTCCTGTAGAGAGAGAGAGAGAGAGAGAGAGAGAGAGGGAGAGAAAAAAGTAGAGAGAGAGAGAGAGATGTTTGGTATTGAATCAATTCTAAACTACATACACAAAGACAACGAATGAAAAGATTCGCTCATTTTGAAAGAAAGTCTATCAATTCTAGACCACACAGAGCATAGATTAAAGGAGGAGATGACAGAAAAGCCCGTTGTAGACCACACAGAGCATAGATTAAAGGAGGAGATGATAGAAAAGCCCGTTGTAGACCACACAGAGCATAGAGTAAAGGAGGAGATGACAGAAAAGTCCGTTGTAGACCACACAGAGCATAGATTAAAGGAGGAGATGATAGAAAAGCCCGTTGTAGACCACACAGAGCATAGATTAAAGGAGGAGATGACAGAAAAGCCCGTTGTAGACCACACAGAGCAGATATTAAAGGAGGAGCTGATAGAAAAGCCCGTTGTAGACCACACAGAGCATAGATTAATGGAGGAGATGACAGAAAAGCCCGTTGTAGACTACACAGAGCATAGATTAAAGGAGGAGATGACAGAAAAGCCCGTTGTAGACCACACAGAGCATATATTAAAAGAGGAGATGACAGAAAAGCCCGTTGTAGACCACACAGAGCATATATTAAAAGAGGAGATGACAGGAAAGCCCGTTGTAGACCACACAGAGCATATATTAAAAGAGGAGATGACAGAAAAGCCCGCTGTAGACCACACAGAGCATATATTAAAAGAGGAGATGACAGAAAAGCCCGCTGTAGACCACACAGAGCATATATTAAAAGAGGAGATGACAGAAAAGCCCGTTGTAGACCACACAGAGCATATATTAAAAGAGGAGATGACAGAAAAGCCCGTTGTAGACCACACAGAGATTATATTAAAAGAGGAGATGACAGAAAAGCCCGTTGTAGACCACACAGAGCAGATATTAAAAGAGGAGATGACAGAAAAGCCCGTTGTAGATCACACAGAGCATATATTAAAAGAGGAGATGACAGAAAAGCCCGTTGTAGACCACACAGAGCATATATTCAAAGAGGAGATGACAGAAAAGCCCGTTGTAGACCACACAGAGCATATATTAAAAGAGGAGATGACAGAAAAGCCCGTTGTAGACCACACAGAGCATATATTAAAAGAGGAGATGACAGAAAAGCCCGTTGTAAACCACAGTGAGCATATATTGAAAGAGGAGATGACAGAAAAGCCCGTTGTAGACCACAGAGAGCATATATTAAAAGAGGAGATAACAGAAAAGCCCGAGGTAGACCCAGAGTAAGATGGACTGACAATGTTCGAGAACCGCTACAACAACATGGTTTGAAAACGGCTAAATCTGGCAGAAGGACAAGGACTACACACAATGTGCCCTCAAACTTCATTAAATATCCTGGAAATCGCAGGACGGATTACCATGAGTTTTTTGCATGTGGTCTTACATTGTCAGTAACGTTACAAATGTGCAATTTAAAATAATGTAGATAATACAGTTTACTTAAAGTGGCTGGTTCCTTTGATCTTTGTCAATGCAGTAATTATTGCGCACTTAACAAACAGAATTTACAGTAAGCTTAACAATTTCTTGACTTTTGATAAGCCATAGGCGTATAATGGGAGCCGCGATAGCTCAGTGGTTAGTGAACTGGACTACAAAGGACAAGAGGTAGGGTTCGATCCCAACCGACGGCCTCCGGTTCACCCAGCCTTTAATGGGTACCGGATTTTTTTTTATGGGAAAGTAAAGCGCCACGGTCATAATACCGACCATATTACCCCAAAAATCATGTGTTGAAGGTCTGTAAAATTTATGGTCACTAACACCATATTCCCTATAAGCCACTTGGCGTGACAGGGCTCTTTATTACTTTTATAGGCGTAAAATAAAAATTCTGACAAACTGTTACAAATAGTAAAAAAAAAAAAGGAAGTAAAGTACCCACCCGCCAACGAAAGTAAAGCATCTACCCGCCAACGAAATGACTGACCTCTGGATTAACCAATCAGAGAAGAGGATTACTTTTATCGTGATAACTGACCTCATTTTCCACTTGAAGTAGTGAAAAGCCTAACTCATTAGTGGGTTACTTCAACTCGATTCGGTCCCTGATACAATCCGCCCTTCGGGTCATCGGTGGGGGAGATAACCGGTTGGTGGGTTACTTGAATGTGATTTGATCCCTGATGCAATATCAAACGAGTTCCGTGACATCGATTTAACCTATGAAGGTTGCAATACCAATGTTTACAACATTCAACGAATGACAGGTAACATTAAAAGTGATTAATACAGGTCGGAAAACTTACTCACAAACCCCAAAATTTTACCTCATAGTCGCAAACCTTGACTCAAAACCCTAAAAAGCTACTCCATATTCATTATATTTAGACACAACATGCAGTAAGTTAAATTCAAGACCCAAAATGTTAGGCCAAATCACAAAAATTTTACCCCCAAAACACACAAATTTAGGTTTATAAGCAAAAAAATCGATCTTAAAACCCTAATAATCTACACCAATACTCATACCAGTTAGACACATCGAAAAGATATTTATCCAAAGACCAAAAGTTAGTCCGAATCGCAAAATTTTACCTCCAAAACACACGAATTTAGGCTCATAAGCAAAAAGTGGATCTTAAAAAAACTAATAATCTACTCCCATACTCATACCAGTTAGACACATCGAACAGATAGTTATATTCATGGTCCAAAAAAGTTAGGCTAAATCGCAACATTTTACACCCAAAATACAAAAATTTAGGCTCATATGCAAAAAGTTGATCTTAAAACCCTAATAATCTACACCAATACTCATACCAGTTAGACACAACGAACAGATAGGTATATTCAAAGACCAAAAGTTAGTCCAAATCGCAAAATGTTACCCCCAAAACATCAAAACTTTAGGTTCATAACAAAAAGTCGATCTCAAGACCCTAATAATAAACTCCCATACTAATACTAGTTACATCATCGAACAGATAGTTATATCCAAAGTCCAAAAAGTTAAGTCAAATTGCAAAACTTTTACCCCCAGAACACAACTGTTTAGGGTCATATTTAAAAAAAGTCGACCAAAAAATCCTAAAAATCTACTCACATAGTCATAATAGTTAGACACATCGAGAAGAAAGTTATATTCAAGGTCCAAAAAGTTAGGCCAAATCACACAATTTTAGCACCAACACACAAGAATTTAGGCTTATAATAAAAAAGTTGAACTCGAGCTCTAAAAATCGACACCCATAGTAATATTAGTTAAACAAAAAAAGGTCAAAAAGCACCCACACATAAACACAACCGCTCACACAGCTTTTTAACCCGAGCCATTTTTTATGGATACGCCTATGAAAATAAAAATTAAAAAAATTTAAACTCTAGGCTTACCTGAAACCTTTTTTAGACATCCCCGTAGCAAAAATTTACTTAAAAATCACTTTATGAATTTTACCTCCTGACCATTTTTGAGGGATCATCAGGGGTCAAATCACATTCAAGTGACCCACCACCCGGTTATCTCCCCCACCGATGGTCCGAAGGGCGGATTGTATCAGGGACCGAATCGAGTTAAAGTAACCCACTAATGAGTCAGGCTTGACACTACTTCAAGTGGAAAATGAGGTCAATTATCACGATAACAGTAATCATCTTCTCTGATTGGTTAATTCAGAGGTCAGTCATTTCGTTGTGGGTGTCCGATAGAAATCCTCTTCTCTGATTGGTTAACCTAGATGTTAATCGAGTGTGGAATAGTGTCGCCCAACTTTTATTTACCAGATTATATTTAAACTAGTCGCATGTGAGACTTCGTGATGTAAGAGCGATTGATTCACAGAAGCTTATTTTCATACTACTGTTCAGTCTAGCGGTCTGTGTTGTGGGTATATTTTACGCTGTAAGTTGAATATTTTTCTGTTTTTCTCTTATCTCGTAACGATGCGGTAGGTTTATCAATAAGAGGCTATTCAATTGTATTAATGGTAATGTGTATAAAGTATGTATGTTAAGTCTTGTTGAGTGTATTATTCCTTCGTTTTTCATATGTTTATCTTATTGATTCGCTAGAAAGTAGATATGCTTAGTCCTGATGTGATTGATATTCAATGTTATTAATGTATTTAAACTAGGTATGTTAAGTATTGTTGACAAAGGGCTATTTGATCTTCTACAGATGGTTTCTCATAATGAAACATCTTCTGGTGAACATCGGTGTCCATTATGTTCAAAGCAGTTTAAACGGCGCCAAGCTATGGTTCAGCATATACGGGCCGCGCATCGCTTATACACCATTTTTGTCCCATTTCTTAACGTTCATATACGAGACGAAGTTCTTTTGCCTGCCATAGTAGACTTAAACATTCAGTTTCTACAACAGGTCCTTCACCATTGGTACCGTCTACCATACCAGCTTCAGTATCTGCATCTGCTACAATACCACCTTTACCACCAGTACCGCCTACAACACCACCTTTATCATCAGTACCGTCTACAACAGCACCTTTACCATCAGTACCGTCTACAACACCATCTTTACCATTAGTACCGTCTACAACACCACCTTTACCATCAGTACCGTCTACAACACCACCTTCACCATCAACACTCCCTACAACACCACCTTTTCCATCAGTACCATCTACAACACCACCTTTACCATCAGTACCATCTACAACACCACCTTTACCATCAGTACCGTCTACAACACCACCTTTACTATCAGTACCGTCTACAACACCACCTTCACCATCAACACCGATAATAAGTATTGTAACTATTGTAATGTTATATAACATCCGAGGAATGTTGTGTTTTATATATATATTGAGATAATAAAAGAATGAAATATGTCTTTGTTTTATATATATATATATATATATATATATATATATATATATATATATATAACGCTATTGTTTTAATATTTTAATTCCCTTGTTTCTGCCTATATCTGTACACAACTCTTGGTTGGATCACATTGTATTCGTGCTATAATATTCCCACGTAACGGAAGTCAATGTTTATCCTATACTTTTTACATAAACAAAAATACCATTTTGCCATGTTTTACTGCGTTTATACTTTTTATATAGACAAAAAATTCAGCATTTTTCTGTGTTTAACGGATGAAAAAGGGTCATTTTACGGCATTCTTACTGCTAGGGTCGATTTAGTGTTGGAAGAACAGTTTCTCAATCCACTCTCTAAATATCTGGCCGTTCATCTTGGAGTGATAGTGCCCATTGTCTGCTAACTTTGAAACAAAAATGAATTGAGTACTCAACAGCCCATAATGTCTGCTATCTGCATGTACAACAATGCCCTTTCCTGCTAGGTACCGATCTTTTAATACTTCCATCTGATAACTGCCACTCTTTTTCGCTTGTGTGGTGAGCATTGATCCATGTTTGATCTACATATACAACATCATATTTGTCTCTATGCATTTCCTTAATGTCATGTAAATACTTGCTTCTCACTGCTACCAGTCGTGACTTCTCACAAATGTTTCCCCCCCCCCCACCAGCATACTTTCTAAAGGTGAAGCCTGCTTTTCACACAACACCTCCATAAAGTAGATTTTGAAACTTCAATGCCTTTGTTCGTTCTCAGCCTAGTCATCCATTTCCTATGTGTCACTGCTTCGCTGAAAGCAGATATTTGAAGAAAAACGTTTCTTGTAAAAGTTCTTTCTCAAAATTATTTAATACTTTCTTTCTTCATTTCTTTTTTGTATTCATTGGACATAAATATCTACATTCATGAACCCAGCGATAAAATGACCATTTACTTAACTCCAAAATATGCATTCTTTTATCGTTAGTTGATAAAGAACGATAAAGAATCCACCCTTTTAATATCTCTGCAGATTGGTAAATCTTTACCGCGATGTTTTGAAGTGTAACTAATTTCATGTTGAGATTCATTGCAATTACTCCCAGCCCACGAGTTTTATTTTACAACGCCCTTGTAAATGAATGAGGACACAGAAATCTTAGGCTTCGCTATTTAGTGCGACGTGGTTCGTGCACAATATAAGTGTGCACAAATAAGCATTTTGAAATTCGTCATGTAATGTTGACCAGTAGAAACTATTGTCCGTTTCAAAATGGTTAGCCGCTATTTAATAATTAATATCTTTGTAACCACTTGATCGAAATTGTTCAAATTTTTCACTAAACATAATAATCTCAATGTTCCCACGAATATATTTTTGTTCCTAATTAAAATAGTATGGTTTTAAATTTTCTTTATTTAATGTATACAAATTTACTACTTCCTAAACAGACCATTATTTTATATGGTTTACCCCCTTCATATTGCTGACCTTAGGGACTTTGCACCATCTTTTCGCGTGTTGCTGGTCGCATTCACTAGAGTAATCGGGAATTTATGGGCGCATCCATTGTTGTGTGTGCTGCGTCATCATAATGACTTATCGTATATCTCTAAACGGGCCGTACGCTAATAATGAAAGGCGAAATGATGGAATTTTGTACAAGACTTTACAGCCCCTGTGTGACTCCAGGAGTTTCATGTTATTCAGGAGGAATGTTGTCTAGAATCAATAGGGCTAATGTGAGATCGAGGGTAGACTTGTGAACTGGTTTATCATTTGACAATTTCACATTGCAGGAGATCCTACTGTCTGTTGTTCGATGTGTGACGGGGATCATCCGACGACTGTGTTTCATATGTTCGGATTTGAAGTTTAAAACGATGTCCTAACATCATAAAGCGCTATACATCTTAAAACATATGGCGATCATCATTTTCAGGAGAACGTGAACTTCCGGTCAGTATGGTGGATAACCGGCAGGAACCGTTAAAGGCTGTCTGAAAAGTGTTCCTTGTTGCAGTTTCCTCATATTTTAAAGTTCGGCTTGTTGATGGAGCTACTTAATTTAGTGCTCTGCACATACCGTGAGCTGTACGCTTCATCCGTTTTGATCATGTTTCGATATTCCGATTGCTTACGATGAATGAAGATATCGTATGACAGAGAACAGATAACTGTGTTCACTCTCTGTGCGGTTTCGCCTTATGTCTTTTGGCGTGTGCTGAGACTGCTATGATGGGGACTATAGCTACCTGTCTTTGTTTGGAAGATGAGATAGTAATTCGGATGATTACGCTGGCACGGGCGGTTGAGCAATTATGGATTTTAATTCGTTTGCAGTGATACCGGGGCCTTCAATAATCATTGCTGACCTATTTCGTTTGCTAATCTTTCACGCAATTCCCGTCATTTGTGAAGTTTCTCCGCACATTTTTGCACGATGTTTGAACGACAAGTAAATTATGGATGTTTATAAACAGCTTCCGTTTCTATTCATTGAAATTGTATAAATCGTTGGGTGTTCTAGGCATTTATTGAAATGAGTGTTATTATTAACATTCGAATTGTGTTACGCCTATCCTGGAAGAGGCCAATTGCTTAAATTACGGTAAACTATTTTCTTCAACCACAAAATAACTGCATCTGTCGAAAAGATCAAAGGAATTAGCCGTTGCAGGTGAATGACACCATCTGCAATATTGTATTTTAGAAAACGTTTGGGACATTGACAAAATAAGACCAAATGCAAAAAATCATGTTTATGTGTGGTAAAGGTTATGGAGATATTTGAGGTCAAGCGCGGACAAACCATTTTGAAACGGACAATAGTAAAGTTTGGCACTAGTGTATGTGTTGTTAATATGCCACAAAGAAGTAAAAAAAAACCTATTTGTTTGTTTCCACTGAGTTTAAAAAAAAAATATAAGTCATGGCAATAAACAGTTTACATACAACGTTTCAACAATTGAAACCAAATGGTCATAAGTTGTAACATTTTGAAGAGAAACATGAGGTTTGGAACGGACTATAGAACTTTTGATCTACATTGAAATCCAAAGGGGTATAAGTGGAAGTGAAGAGAGAGAGAGAGAGAGAGAGAGAGAGAGTGAGTGAGAGAGAGATAGAAAGAGGGGGAGAAATAAATTGCCTTAAAGGGATCTTGGGAACAAAATGAACAGTCAACAACTAGTATCTACTTCAGGTGTAAACAGTTAGAGACAGTGTTGGTGCCTTGCACGTGAAATTGTGCGGGAAAAGTCTAAGGAGTGTTCTCTTCAAATTTTCATATAACGATATACTATACATTTAAATATTTCTATATGAAACTATATACTATACAAATTTAACTTTTCTATTTAAATCTATATACTATACAATTTTATCAAATCCAGGAACTAATTTGCTACTTTCACTTTTTCTAGAAGCCTGCATGAAGAGATGAGACCCTGATGTGTATAACAGATCAACTGGTCGCTTTGCGGGGATCGTTTTCAAACGGAATACCAGGAATCTATTTACGTCATTCAGCTGATCCTGCTGAGAATAAAATAGGTACTTGTCTACCCGGACAACAAAACCAAATCATGAAAAAAAGATTAAATATCTTCCACATGCGATGTCTCTGCAGAATAATACACATCATTTGGCAGGACAAATTAACCAACTTAACTGTCCTTCAACGTGCTAAGACTCTAATAATCATGTCAATGGTCAGAAGCAGAAGGTTAAGATGACCGGGGAACGTTCAGCGAATGGAAGAAAACCACTCTCTTAAACAAGTGCTGTATGGTGAATTAATACACGAAAAAGGGAGCAGGGACAGCTCAGTTGTTAGTAAACTGGACTACAAAGGACAAGACGTAGGGTTCGATCCTGACCGACGGCTTCCGGGTTCACCCAGCCCTAACTGAGTACCTGATATTTTTTTTTTCTGGGAAAGTAAAGCGGCACGGGCGTAATACTGACCACATTACCCCAAAATCATGTGTCGAAGGTCTGTAAAAAATTATGGTCACTAACACCATATTCCCTATACGCCACTTGGTGCGACGGGGCTCTTTACATCTTTTTAATACATGAAAAAAGACAAATCAGCAGGCTAAACTACGATATAAAGATGTTTGTAAATCATCTCTGAGTGACTTCTCCATCTGTAAAAATGTCTGGGAACAGCTGGCAATAGATCGCTAATAAGGGTAAGCTTGTATAAAAAAAAAATGGCATAACATCGTTTGAGGCTGTACTATAGTAAAATATAGAAGAGAGAAGATGCATGGAAAAAAAAGATGGAAAACCTTGTGGCGCAAGGACTTGTTCATTATGTGGCCATATGTGTTTTGTCAAGCATTGGTAGAATCAACCACGAGATAAACTATTCGACAAAAACAAAACCTCCAACAAACAACACACACACACAAACAATAAGTAATGTACCCCCGTCACGCGAAGTGGTAGAGGGAATATGGTGTTACTGACCATAAATCTTACAGACCTTTGGCACAAGATTTTTGGGGTAATGTGGTCGGTATTACGCCTGTGCCGCTTTACTTTACCAGAAAAAAAAATCCGATACCCATTAAAGGCTGGGTGAACCGGAAGCCGTTGGTTGGGATCGAACCCTGCCTCCTCTCCTTTGTAGTCCAGTTCACTAACCACTGAGCTATCGCGGCTCACACACAAACAATAGCCTCCACTAAACCGTTTGACAAGACGAAAAGGGCCATATATCTACCTTTGATTAAGGTAGAAGCGGCAATATGAGCGAAGCACTGTTCATCGTTTTTTCGTTCACCTTTCCCAATTGTAAAAAAAAAGAAAGAAAGTAAAAGAATGAAAAATTATGTGCCTAAGATAAGCGAGTTCCCAGCATTCAATTTACCAGCGACAATAATATCATATGATCATAGGCGTATCGTTTTGATGAGGGTAACAAGGACTGTTGAATGGGGCGCAAAATTTTTATGAGCGCAAAATTTACATAATAATAATAAATAACAAAAATATCATGTTTTGGGCGCAGTACGTATAGTGCTGAAAGTATGTTCTAGAGGTAAGACAGCGGCCTGGACAAGACAGTACCCGGTTTGTCAACAACGAAATCTGTGGGAATTTGATTTGTGATTTTTTTTCCTAGTGGCTTTGCCCTCCTGATCTCTAGGTAATGAGATTTTATGCCTAGCCCTCTCGGATAGAGGAGAGAGAGGAAAAAAAAAAGAGATATCGTGTGCACTCTGCGCACGTTAAATAACCCATTCAGTTAAATGTATAAAAGAGTAGGCCAAACGGTCAAAGCCCGGGCAAAACATGCTAGAAATCTACTCAATCGATCTCAAGCAGTGCAATGAAGTGTGGACGTTGGTCAGGTTTGTCATTAATTCTACAAGAAAATCGGTGCACCCACGGAGACTATTCGGGATCCATTCTAAAATAACATAACAATAATATAATATAACATAACATAACATAACAAAGCATAAGCATAGCATACACATAACAAAACAATTCTGCTCAAGGCTGAGGCGACCCCCATACTTATCTTGCCCCAACCGTTAGCAACCTAGGCGACGCCATTGAACACGATATCTTTACTTTTGTATTTTATTGTAAATATACATTACTGTAAATGTGTTATGCACAACATTTATTTGTTTACTAAGAGTTGAAATATAAAGGACGGGCTATAAAAATACGACACATAAAAAACATAGACTTACTAGTTTGGGGTGGGGGAGGAAATAGCTGTTAAAAATGTTATTTGAAATAAATACCGCCAGTCGACATTGCGAGACAACTCTGCTTTGAAATAAAATGTGATATTTCTGATTCAACAGATTACGACTTAAGAGATTCAGGTTTGAGAGTGTTCTAAAGGTTTGTGTGAATGTTTATTAATAGCATTGAACACGGACAGAGGGTTGAGCCCATTTCAGGTGACATATTCAAAAGTAGGCGCCCAAAAGAAGTGGGTACCACTGCAAGAGAAAGACCTGATGCTGACGCCTAGAGGTGGGGTGGGGTGGGGGGGATTTAATGTGGCACGCCCCTTTTGGGGTTGATATTTGTGTGTGCGTGCTTGGTCATGCATGTTATTATTTTTTTTAACGGGAAAAAAGTCGTTCATAAATGGCAGAAACACCTTTTTAAACTATATTCTACGGCAAAATATAGCAGTAATTTTAATGTCATGAAGAACATACTAACATCAAAACAAATAACACAAGGGCTAAAACTAAGAATAGCAAAATGTTATGTCTTCTCAGCATTCCAATATGGTGCAGAAACATGGTCATTAGACAAGAAAACAGAACAGAGAATTAAAGCCTTTGAAATGCGGATATATAGAAGAATAGGTAGAATTGGATGGAAGGAAAAGAAAACAAACGATGAAGTCTTAAAACAACTAAAAATGAAAAGATGATTACTAAACACAATTCAAACAAGACAAATGCGATTTTTAGGCCATGTTAAAAGACACAACAGCCTACTAAAAGTAATCCTGGAGGTAAAATACAAGGTAAATGAGCCAGACCAAGACTAACATGGACGAGTAACATCAAAAGATGGACAAACCAACCTATGACAATCTGCACCATCAAAACAAGAGACAGAGCAGAATGGCGCTCCATGGTAGCCAACCTTCGATGCGGAGATGGCACTCGATGATGATTCTACGGCACTGACATGGAGTTGTGAGGCGTTTGTATCGTTGGAGATGGTTGGCGTGAAAAGTGAAAATAGCGGACGAAACTCCGAGGATGTTTTAATATGAGGTATGCACACTCACACATACACATGTACATACGCGCGCACGCGCAGACATGCGCGCACACACATAAACAAGTGTTCGGTGAAAAGCCTGAACAGCACGGGAAGAGTGGAGAAATCAAAAAGTAATGAGCAAACAGCACAATAAAGAGTTGTATTTTTTTTTTCGTTCGCCAGTTTATACCTCTGACGAAGTCCCTAGAGACTAGGAACTGAATTTTGCGTGTTAATCCATTTTTCCCTGGCAGCCGTGTGCACAGGGGTCCCTCGCCGCACAGGCAGATAACTCCGACTTCGGAGGTACTCATATTTTTTTCCGCCGATGAGTAATAGACGTTTCAAGCCGGGCCTCGCTGCTGAGACCAGGGGTGGTTGCCGCAGAGAGAAATCATAAATAAAAATCCCAACCGGTGTAGCTGGGATTTGAGCCCACAACCTCTCTGTCTCGAGGCCGGTGTCTTACCTCGAGACCAACCAGTCCCCTAGAGTCGTTGTTTTGAGGTCCAAGGCAGACTTCAGGGCCAAAGGAACGTGAATATGGTAATTCAGGTAAAGTGGGCACAATAATATTGTTATTTCTTACAACAAAAATACACGGTAAAAATAAAAGTCTTTATAAGGTAAAGGTTGTCCCATAATAATTGACGTTGAGCAATGAGGGACAAGGTAAAATAAAAGTCTTTATATGGTAAAGATTGTCCCATAGTAATTGACGTTGAGCAAAAAGGTGTTACTAACTTCATTGTACTTAATCCTCGGATTCATGAGGTAGTAGGGTTGCTAGTTTCCTCGCTGTCTTTTCCTCCCAGAGAATATTGAGGCTGGGTGGACCACGAGAGCTTTGTAGGTGGGAAAGAGTTAAGCCTCAACTGGCCGATACGTAAATAACCCGGAACGTTATCACACGTACTTCAAGCAAGTGATGTGTAAAAATGTCAGATATTTTTACTCACTTCAAGTGTAAAAATAGTGCGCACGCTTCAGAGAAGATAGCAGTAAAAATAATTATCAACTTTTCTTTTAACCACAAAAGCTGTAAAATAAATGTGCGAACGAATTGATGCACCTCGTCTAATGTATCATTATTCTTATCACAAAGTCACGCTACACAAGTGTTATTTATACTCATATCTTAGTTCCTCTTGTAATTTGCTGTATTTCTCGTGAGTTATTTACTTGCTCGCGTTCGCCCAATGACTAAAGTATTCTAGAGTATTCTAGTAGACTTGAATATTCTTCTTCATCATCCGCCCTTAAGAGAACGTTAAGTGGGCGTGTTTGCGTTGTGTTATAGTTTGCAGTATAAATGTGATATTTGCGCCTTTCGGCCCAACACATCCGACTTCAGCACGACATTTTTGAGTACTGGGTTGTCTTCCCACTTCGATTTCTATTCGCTTGGCCAGACTAGACAGGTTAGTCCGTTACTAGAGGTACCGCGGAGAGGTGGAGCAGTGTCAGGATGGTTCTGGTTCTCCAATCCTGGCGCAAGCCATCAGCAGTGGGTTGCTGGCCACTTCCAGCTCTGGTGATGTGAGGCGCGCCTTCTCCTCCAGTTATTTTAATTATATATAACTTTCTTTAAGCTGTATAATCACTACCTCATCTCTACAGCATTTATATGTCGTCTCACCCCTATTTTGTTTGCAACTTTTCTCCTGCATCTCTCTTCGAAGGAAAGCAAGGTCGACACGATTCCTGTTGATGATTAAATCAAACATAAAAAAGTTTAAAGGTTGGAAAGCTACGCACACCGGTGACATCACTTCCGCAATATATCACGGAACAAGCAGTTGGGCAAATGAAAGAAGTAATTATACTCAGTAAAAAGAGCATTAAATATATTATTCATTCTTTAATCTAAGGAGCGTTAAAATAACAAGCATGCTTTAGCAAAAAATAGCAGTAACAATATGGGGTACATGCTGCACAGTCAGCGAATCAGTCAAACTTATGACTTCGCTCACAGATACCGGAGTACAGTGGGTGTCTCATTCGTTACTGAACCCAGCATCTCCTTAATAATTCTAATACCAATGAAGATGTTGCAACGAAATTTTAACAGGAGTGCGTTCGTTGTGTTTGTAGTGTGGGTGTGTGGAAGAAATGTGTGTAGTGTGGATGTGTGGGAGATGTGTGTGTAGTGTAAGTGTGGTGAGATGTGTGTGTGTAGTGTGAGTGGGTGTGTGGGAGATGTGTGTAGTGTGAGTGTGTAAGAGATGTGTGTAGTTTGAGTATGTGGGAGATATGTGTGTAGCGTGAGTGTGTGGGAGATATGTGTGTAGTATGAGTGTGTGGGACTTGTGTCTGTAGTGTGAGTGTTTGGGAGATGTATGTAGTGTATGTGAGAGATGTATGTGTAATGTGAGTGTGTGTAGTGTGAGTGTGTAGGAGATGCGTATGTTCTGTGAGTGTGTGGGAGATATGTCTGTAGTATGAATTTGTGGGAGTTGTGTCTTGTGTGAGTATGTGGGAGATATGTTTGTAGTATGAGTGTGTGGGAGATGTGTCTGCTGCGCGAGTATGTGAGTATGTGGCGTTTAATTGTTGCTCCACTAAGTAACGCAGCCTGCCTGACGCTCCTTACTGCTGATCTCTATCAATTGGGTGAGGGCGCCTAGGTTTGTCGTCAGTGGCTGTTAGTGCACAGACTGTGTGAGTTCAAAAAAGGATATCCGGAAAGCGTGTTGGTTTATTATAGCGGAACAAACTTTTAGTGGTAAAACATGAAAGAAATGCCAAACTAAGTAGCTAGTGAGGCACCCTGTACAACCCTTCAACAAAATGCATCAGATATAAAATAAAATGAAAGTGGTAAGAAAGGTGCCCGTGTTCTTTGATCGCGAAGAAAAAACGATGTGTATTTTTTTAAAAAGTATAATAGTAAATGCAGAATATAAGAAACCATAAAAGCAGGAATATACAACAGCCGCAGCATAAAAACCTATCGCTTCATGTCAGGCTAAAAATTAAGGCGCTAATGTACATACCTGATATGTGAACTTGCGTATAGGCCTCATGAGCTAGTGCTAAACGCACGTTAGCTTATATGTAAGACAGAGAGGGAAAAGGTTTTGATTCGAAAATTAGTGAATTATACACGAGCCACATATTCCATAGAAAATATTGGTAAGCAGGGCGAATCTTGTTATTAATTTGCTTACTAATATATTGATATTTTGTTCTTCGTGGTGTGTACCTTGTTGTCCATTGCATCGTTAGTCTTTATTGGCGATGGGAGGGGAATAATACTGAGATCTACTCGATGAATTAATTATTTTTAAAAAACCGACATTACTACACTTCTGGTAATCACATAGGTAATAATTGATGACACAGTAGCCCTCGACTGTAAATAGATTTTTATTTCAAACTTCTCATGTTATGATTTTCTTTCAATAATGTTCTGCGGGTATTATTGATTCCGCTACAAAACGACACCTCCGAAATCCGTTAACTATCAGCAATTATGTCAGTAACTTGAAATGTCGAAAAGAACATAAATATTAAACTTCTCGTCACTGGAAATATTGGATTCTTGATTAGTCTTAATAGGATCCACCACAGCTCAGTGGCTAGTGAACTGGACACTAAGGTCGGTTAGACAGTGAACGACTGTTCTTAGGTTTACCAAGCCATAAATGGGAACTGGATTCTTTCCGGAAAATTAGGGAGGCTTGACATGATACCAGCCACATAATAATATATAACATAATAATATATAATGTTCTTCTACTATCTTTCAACTCCCTGTGGAGCATAGGTCTTCAACAATCATTTTCCAAGCCGTTCTGTTTCTTGCCATTCTTTCTAAATTATTTAAAGTCTTCACCATCATCTTCATCTCTGCTTCCATCTGTTTTCTCCTAGAAGATTTTAGGTCCTCCTCTTTATCTTTTTCCTTGTGGATTTCAAATAGGGCCTGTTGTGCAATACTCCCATTTGGCGTCAGCAGTGTGTGTCCTATCCAGCATCATTGTCTTCGCTGTATCTCTTTATCCAGAGGTATTTGACTGGTACTTGTCCATAATTCTATGTTAGTGATTTTGACATGCCATTTCTATCCTTTTATTTTGCGTAAGCATCCATTAATGAAGGTCTGTATCTTCGTGATTGCCAATTTTGCTATTCTCCATGTTTCACAGCCACATAATAAAACTGACTTAACATCGGAGTTGAACATTTTAATTTTTGTATTTAACCTAATTTCTGTACATTCCATACGTATATATAATAACACCATATTTCTCGTACATCTTAACCTAATAAGGATATCCTTGTACTTTGTCCCACTGCTTATGTCTTATTTCTTAGTTGCGTATTCTGACTAGGAAATTTTGTGTTCAATGTGTCTAGCTTGTTTGTTATACCTGATGAAGGCTTTTGCCGAAACGTTATAGCTTGTCTTGTCTTTCTGTTAGCTTAGCTGGTCAATAACATTTTATGTTTATTTTCTTATGTCTTGAGGCGTTGCAGAGAGAAGTATTTGTTGTATATCGCTAGTCGTATAGCTTGAGTTGTCTTTGTAATCTTACTCTCCCAGTTTACTCTCACTCTCAGTTTACTCTCACTCACAGTTTACTCTCACTCCCAGTTTACTCTCACTCTCAGTTTACTCTCACTCCCAGTTTACTCTCACTCCCAGTTTACTCTCACTCCCAGTTTACTCTCACTCCCAGTTTACGCTCATTCCCAGTTTACTCTGATTCTCAGTTTACTCTCACTCACAGTTTACTCTCACTCCCAGTTTACTCTCACTCACAGTTTACTCTCACTCCCAGTTTACTCTCACTCCCAGTTTACTCTCACTCCCAGTTTACTCTCACTCACAGATTACTCTCACTCCCAGTTTACTCTCATTCCCAGTTTACTCTGACTCCCAGTTTACTCTGACTCCCAATTTACTCGCAGTTTACTCTCACTCCCAGTTTACTCTGATTCTCAGTTTACTCTCACTCACAGTTTACTCTCACTCCCAGTTTACTCTGATTCTCAGTTTACTCTCACGCCCAGCTTACTCTGACTCCCAGTTTACTCCCACCCCCAGTTTACTCTGTCTACCACTTTACTCTCACTCCCAGTTTACTATCACTCCCAATTTACTCTCACTCCCAGTTTACTCTCACTCTCAGTTTACTCTGACTTCCAGATTACTCTCATTCCCCGTTTACTCTCACTCCCAGTTTACTCTCACTCCCAGTTTACTTGATTTCCCGTTTACACTGACTCCCAGTTTACTGTCCCTCCCAGTTTACATTGATTCTCAGTTTACTCTCACTCACAGTTTACTTTCACTCCCAGTTTACTCTGATTCTCAGTTTACTCTCACGCCCAGCTTACTCTGACTCCCAGTTTACTCTCACTCCCAATTTACTCTCAGTTTACTCTTACTCCCAGTTTACTGTGACTCCCAGTTTCATTCTCACCCCCAATTTACTCTAACTCCCAGTTTACTTTCATTCCCAGTTTAATCTCACTCCCAGTTTACTCTCACTCCCAATTTACTTTGACTCCCAGTTTACTCTCACTCCCAATTTACTCTCACTCTCAGTTTACTCTCACTCCCAGTTTACTTTCACTCCCAGTTTACTCTCACTTCCAGTTTACTCTCACTCCCAGTTTACTCTGACTACCACTTTACTCTCACTCCCAGTTTACTATCACTCTCAGTTTACTCTGACTTCCAGATTACTCTCGCTCCCCGTTTACTCTCACTCCCAGTTTACTCTCACTCCCAGTTTACTTGATTTCCCGTTTACACTGACTCCCAGTTTACTGTCACTCCCAGTTTACTCTGATTCTCAGTTTACTCTCACTCACAGTTTACTCTCACTCCCAGTTTACTCTGATTCTCAGTTTACTCTCACGCCCAGCTTACTCTGACTCCCAGTTTACTCTCACTCCCAATTTACTCTCAGTTTACTCTTACTCCCAGTTTACTGTGACTCCCAGTTTCATTCTCACCCCCAATTTACTCTAACTCCCAGTTTACTTTCATTCCCAGTTTACTCTCACTCCCAGTTTACTCTCACTCCCAATTTACTTTGACTCCCAGTTTACTCTCACTCCCAATTTACTCTCACTCCCAGTTTACTATCACTCCCAATTTACTCTCACTCCCAGTTTACTCTCACTCTCAGTTTACTCTGACTTCCAGATTACTCTCACTCCCCGTTTACTCTCACTCCCAGTTTACTCTCACTCCTAGTTTACTTGATTTCCCGTTTACACTGACTCCCAGTTTACTGTCACTCCCAGTTTACTCTGATTCTCAGTTTACTCTCACTCACAGTTTACTCTCACTCCCAGTTTACTCTGATTCTCAGTTTACTCTCACGCCCAGCTTACTCTGACTCCCAGTTTACTCTCACTCCCAATTTACTCTCAGTTTACTCTTACTCCCAGTTTACTGTGACTCCCAGTTTCATTCTCACCCCCAATTTACTCTAACTCCCAGTTTACTTTCATTCCCAGTTTACTCTCACTCCCAGTTTACTCTCACTCCCAATTTACTTTGACTCCCAGTTTACTCTCACTCCCAATTTACTCTCACTCTCAGTTTACTCTCACTCCCAGTTTACTTTCACTCCCAGTTTACTCTCACTCCCAGTTTACTTTGACTACCACTTTACTCTCACTCCCAGTTTACTATCACTCCCAATTTACTCTCACTCCCAGTTTACTCTCACTCTCAGTTTACTCTGACTTCCAGATTACTCTCACTCCCCGTTTACTCTCACTCCCAGTTTACTCTCACTCCCAGTTTACTTGATTTCCCGTTTACACTGACTCCCAGTTTACTCTGACTTCCACTTTCCACCTATCCTTCTTCTCATTCGTCGTCCCTTAATCATATTGTAGTCTCATGTTCTTATACTCGTGCTGGGCGTTCGTTGAATTTCAGATTGATCAGCTGTTCAATTCATTTAATTATTTGATGTTTCCATAACAATTTACGTCTTTTGTCCCTACTGTTTTTGTCCCTATCGATCTCGATTTGTAGCATAACTTATACATCTCATTCATGTGATGAGAATCTACATTTGTGTCGTTGGAAGACAGTTTATGTTTGACAGCTGAAAGTGTTCAACTGTTGTTGCTGCTGTTCGTTCCCCACAGAGAGGGAGACCACTCACATCAGCCCGTTCTTAGAACAATCTATCATCACCAACAAGTACCGGGCCTGCTGGCGTAGGTGATCATGTCTCTCCACAACTTTCGATCTCGACAGTTATTTATCATTTTTGTTGTTGACCTTCTTCCAAGCCATTCTCTTAAGCTGTCTGGTATTTTTTTTCTCTTTTTGCTTCCCTCTGTCTCTTCGTCCCTCAATTTTTCCAGTTGTTACAATATATTCCAGTTGTTCTCTTCTCATTACATGGTCAAAAAATGACAATTGTTTCTTTCTAATATTGGAAATTAGTTCTCTTTTTGCTTTGACCTCTTTCAGAACATTTTAATTACTCTTCTTAGCTGTCCATGGTATTCTCAACATTCTTCTGTAAAACCACATTTCTACAGACTCCAGAGATTTTCTTGTCTGTTGTCATATTATCCATGACTCACGGCTATATGTTAAGACTGGCTCTACATAACATTTAAGAACTCTTTTTCTTGTTTCTACTGTCAAAAATGGATTGCATAGTATCTTCCTCATTTAGATAGTCTATGCATGCGAATAATTCTGTTAAACCCTATTGGGGGTCTGGAATAATCAAGCACAGTTGAGCCTGTTATAGTTGCTGCTATGGGACACGGTCTCTCTTCCTGTTATAGTTGCTGCTATGGAACTCTGTCTCTCTTCCTGTTATAGTTGCTGCTATGGGATACGGTCTCTCTTCCTGTTATAGTTGCTGCTATGGAACTCGGTCTCTCTTCCTGTTATAGTTGCTGCTATGGAACTCGGTCTCTCTTCCTGTTATAGTTGCTGCTATGGGACACGGTCTCTCTTCCTGTTATAGTTGCTGCTATGGAACTCGGTCTCTCTTCCTGTTATAGTTGCTGCTATGGAACTCGGTCTCTCTTCCTGTTATAGTTGCTGCTATGGGATACGGTCTCTATTCCTGTTATAGTTGCTGCTATGGAACTCGGTCTCTCTTCCTGTTATAGTTGCTGCTATGGAACTCGGACTCTCTTCCTGTTATAGTTGCTGCTATGGAACTCGGTCTCTCTTCCTGTTATAGTTGCTACTATGGAACTCGGTCTCTCTTCCTGTTATAGTTGCTGCTATGGGACACGGTCTCTCTTCCTGTTATAGTTGCTGCTATGGGATACGGACTCTCTTCCTGTTATAGTTGCTGCTATGGGACACGGTCTCTCTTCATGTTATAGTTGCTGCTATGGGATACGGTCTCTCTTCCTGTTATAGTTACTACTAAGCGACACGGTCTCTCTTCCTGTTATAGTTGCTGCTACGGGACTCAGTCTCTCTTCCTATTATAGCTGCTGCTATGGGACTCGGTCTCTCTTCCTGTTATAGTTGCTGCTACGGGACTCGGTCTCTCTTCCTGTTATAGTTACTGCTATGGGGCACGATCTCTCTTCCTGTTATATTTGCTGCTATGGGACTCTGTTTCTTTTCCTGTTATAGTTGCTGCTATGGGACTCGGTCTCTCTTCCGGTTATAGTTGCTGCTACGGGACTTGATCTCTCTTCCTGTTATAGTTGCTGCTATGGAACTCGGTCTCTCTTCCTTTTATAGTTGCTGCTATGGGACACGGTCTCTCTTCCTGTTATAGTTGCTGCTATGGGACTCGGTCTCTCTTCCTGTTATAGTTGCTGCTACGGGACTCAGTCTCTCTTGCTGTTATAGTTACTGCTGTGGGACACGGTCTCTCTCCCTGTTATAGTTGCTGCTATGGGGCACGGTCTCTCTTCCTGTTATAGTTACTGCTATAGGACACGGTCTCTCTTCCTGTTATAGTTACTGCTATGGGACACGGTCTCTCTTCCTGTTATAGTAACTGCTATAGGACACGGTCTCTCTTCCTGTTATAGTTATTGCTATAGGACACGGTCTCTCTTCCCGTTATAGTTGCTGCTATAGGACACGGTCTCTCTTCCTGTTATAGTTGCTGCTATGGAACTCGGTCTCTCTTCCTGTTATAGTTACTGCTATAGGACACGGTCTCTCTTCCTGTTATAGTTGCTGCTACGGGACGCGGTCTCTCTTCCTGTTATAGTTACTGCTATAGGACTCGGTCTCTCTTCCCGTTATAGTTGCTGCTACGGGACGCGGTCTCTCTTCCTGTTATAGTTGCTGCTATGGAACTCGGTCTCTCTTCCTGTTATAGTTACTGCTATAGGACACGGTCTCTCTTCCTGTTATAGTTACTGCTATAGGACACGGTCTCTCTTCCTGTTATAGTTACTGCTATGGAACTCGGTCTCTCTTCCTGTTATAGTTACTGCTATAGGACACGGTCTCTCTTCCTGTTATAGTTACTGCTATAGGACTCGGTCTCTCTTCCTGTTATAGTTACTGCTATAGGACTCGGTCTCTCTTCCCGTTATAGTTGTTGCTACGGGACGCGGTCTCTCTTCCTGTTATAGTTGCTGCTATGGAACTCGGTCTCTCTTCCTGTTATAGTTGCTGCAACGGGACTCGGTCTCTCTATATATACGTTAGACCACCCAACTCGATGGAGGAAATCAATTCAACGAGCATGTCTAACTTGTTCCTGTTGTTCAGCAGCTAATCTTTTAGTTGTCTCGCAGAATATAGCCCCATGCCGATGAAATATGCATCAGAACATTTTTTCTTGTGTCTTACATTACCCACGTTTCAAGACTAATTTCCAAATATATTTTTTGAAATGTTCATTCGGTTCGTCTTGTCTGCGTTTAGCTTTCTACATACATTTCGTCATATAATAATGTTTTTTGGCAGTCGCTAGTTTGGTATGTGGATTATACTATTTACTGAATTAAGTACTCAGCGTATACAAACTTTATCGTTCTCCAATGGCTAATAATCTAATCTTTCGTTCGCCTGGGGTGAGTGGGTGACATCATAATTGCTGTGCTGCACCTTTTGGCTGGTTGCCTCCGTTTTCAGCACTTAAACTTGCTAGAGCAGACTGTGGTCTTGCTTGGGCAATGGCTAAAGAAATCAGAACTGCGGTGCATAAAGCAAGAGAGGAAGAATCACATAGTAGGAGAGGAAGAATCACATAGTAGGAGAGGAAGAATCATATAATAGGAGAGGAAAAATCACATAGCAGGAGAGGAAGAATCACAAAGCAGGAGAGGAAGAATGACATAGCAGGAGAGGAAGAATCACAAAGTAGGAGAGGAAGAATGACATAGCAGGAGAGGAAGAATCACATAGTAGGAGAGGCAGAATCACATAGCAGGAGAGGAAGAATCACATAGCAGGAGAGGAAGAATCACATAGTAGGAGAGGCAGAATCACATAGTAGGAGAGGAAGAATCATGTAATAGGAGAGGAACAATCACATAGCAGGAGAGAAAGAATCACATAGGAAGAATCACATAGCAGGAGAGGAAGAATCACATATTAGGAGAGTAAGAATCACATAGCAGGAGATGAAGAATCACATAGTAGGAGAGGCAGAATCACATAGTAGGAGATGGATAATCATATAGTGGGAGAGGAAGATTTGCATAGCAGGTGAGGGGAATCACATAACTGGAGAGGAAGAATTACATAACTGGAGAGGAAGAATCACATAGTAGGAGGGGGATAATCACATAGAATGAGAGGAAGTATCACATAGTAGAAGAGGGAGGATCACATAGCAGGACCGGAAGAATCACATAGTAGGAGAGGGGAATCACATAGCACGTGAAGAAGAAGCACATAGCAGGTGGGGAATCACATAGCAGGAGAGGGAGAATCACATAGTTGGAGAGGGAGATTCAGTTAGTAATAAAGGAAGAATCACATAGTAGGTGAGGGGAATCACAAAGCAGGTGAGAAAGAATCCCATAGTTGCAGAGGGAGAATCAGTTATTAGTAGAGAAAAAATCACATAGTAGGAGAGGAAGAATCACATAGAAGGTATGGAAGAATGACAGAGTTCGAGAGGATGAATCAATTAGTAGTAGAGGGAGAATAACATAGTAGGAAAGGGAGAATCGCATAGCTGAAGAAGAAGAATCACATAGTTGGAGATGGAAAATCAGTTAGTAGATGAGGAAGAATCACATAGTAGGAGAGGAAGAGTAACATAGCTGGAGAGGAAGAATCACCTAGTAGGAGAGGGAGAATCACATAGGTGGAGAGGGAAAATCTCATAGCAGGAGAGCAAGAGTCACATAACAGTAGAGGAAGAATTACATAGTAGGAGAGAAGAATCACTTAGTAGGAGAGGGAGAATCACATATTAGGAGAGGGAGAATCACATAGTTGGAGAGGAAGAGTCGCATAGCAGGAGTGGAAGAATCACATAGGTGGAGAGGGAGAATCTCATAACAGGAGAGGAAGAGTCATATTGAAGGAGATGAAGAGTCACATTGCAGGAGAGAAGTCACACTGAAGGAGAGGAGGAGTTACATAGCAGGAGAGGAGGAGTTACATTGTAGGAGAGGGGGAGTTACATAGCAGGATAGGAGGAGTTACATAACAGGATAGGAGGAGTTACATAGCAGGATAGGAGGAGTTACATAGCAGGAGAGGAGGAGTTACACAGCAGGATATGAGGAGTTACATAACAGGAGAGGAGGAATTACATAGCAGGGTAGGAGGAGTTACATAGCAGGAGAGGAGGAGTTACATAGTATGAGAGGAGGAGTTACATAGCAGGATAGGAGTAGTTACATAGCAGGAGAGGAGGAGTTACATAGTAGGATAGGAGGAGTTACATAGTAGGAGAGGAGGAGTTACATAGTATGAGAGGAGGAGTTACATAGCAATGGAGAATGTGTCATATAACAGTGGAGGAAGAGTCACATAGAAGAAAAAGAGTCACATAATCTTGTTACTGAAACACATAAACACAGGTACTGAGGAGATTGAGATTTCACAGCTTTAAACTGATTGTTGTGTGCTTAAACCGATGGTGATGTGTGACGCAGATTTGATGACGTGATATGAGCGCAGTCATCATCAAGTACCGGGCCTGTTGGCTTAGGTGACATGTCTCTCCACAACTTTCGATCTCGACAGTTATTTATCATTTCTGTTGTTGACCTTCTGCCAAGCCATTCTCTTAAGCTGTCTAGTATTTTTTTTTCTCTTTGCTTCCCTTCTATATCCTCGTCCCTCAATTTTTCCTGTTGTTACAATATATTCCAGTTGTTCTCTTCTCATTACTTGGCCAACAAATGATGATTGTTTCTTCCTAATATTGGAAATTAGCTCTCTTGTGGCGATTCATGATTGCACAAAGAAGTTACGACGGTGGTTTTCTGTTGCCTTCCGTCGGTTTGTTTACGGTTGGCTCCGCTAGTAAAAAAAAAAAAAAGTAAAGTACCCCCGTCACGCCAAGTGGCGTATAGGGAAATATGGTGTTAGTGACCCTATATTTTTACAGACCTTCAGCACATGATTTTTGGGGTAATGTGGTCGGTATTACGCCCGTGCTGCTTTACTTTCCCAGAAAAAAAATGCGGCACCCATTTAAGGCTGGGTGAACCCGGAAGCCGTTGGTTGGGATCGAACTCTACCCCTTGTCCTTTGTAGTCTAGTTCACTAACCACTGAGCAATCTCGGCTCTGGCTCCGCTAGCCTTTGACTAAAAAGTCTCACCCACAAGGCAGTAGGGTTGTTTTACTTCGGGGTACCCTCCCTTAGCCTTTTACTCTCCCGAGCCTACCTGCAAGGCAGCAGGGCAGTCACAGGTTGTACTGTTTACTGCATACAGTAGCAGGTAAAATTACCCGACCAGACAAAAATGAGCGCAATAAGGTTTGTTTCTGGCTACATCCTGGCGCAGAGAAAAATATATAACCTATATCTCACATTGATGTATCGACCTTTTCAACGATCAACACCTGGGTGGGCAGAAAATCCACAGATTCCTCAGCAAATAAATTGTCCTGGGTATCGCAGTGAGCAAAAGGGCATAATCCCACAAGCTGCTGAATTCGCAACCAATCAATATCACCTTGGTTATCTGCTTGTTTCTGCTTTAACCGTCTTTGAAAACAAACAGGCCCCAAAACGTCCAATAGCTTCTGGCTTGAATATGGTCAGCGACTCATAGCTGACTGTTCACGCCAGTATCAGTGAATGATAAGCCTTCCCCATCTGCCCGTGGTGGGTCTGGAAACAGACTAATCATTTTGTCTAAATAAGCAGATATCAATAAGGAAGGCAACAAAAATATCAGGCTGAAATCATATTATAGGACAAACCCACAAATATCTTACCCTGTTGGAAACGCCAATTTAACGCCAACACAACGCCAACACAACGCCAATTTAACGCCAACACAACGCCAATTTAACGCCCTTTTAAGTGCAGACGATAAAGAGAAGCGGTGGTTGAGCACCCGCAGAAGTAGAAGTAATCAAACTTTCAAGATATTTATTTTGTCACGCCACACTAACTCACCACCTTTAATATGAGCTTTATTCCCGCATTTTAATACTCAGCGCCGCACCGCAATGCAAACAATGACGTTTATCTAATATCTAAACTGCTGAACGCCCGCGACGTGTATTGTATTATTTGTAGGAACCAGGCATTTGTTTTGTTGTCTGTTAGACCAACCTCATACTTCCATCATTCCTGCTGATGTAGCAGATTGCTGAGTTCAGAAAGAATTCCTCGCCTAACCATCATAAATAGCAGCAAATCATTGAGTGCAGATAGAAACGTCTTGTCGTATTAAGGGGTAATTTGCGCAAATTATTAGGACAAAGAGAAGATAATAAACTGTTCTATATATTTATTGCTGTCATGTGGTTATCGACCTTGGAAAATAATCACGTAGACGACGGTAACAGAAAAGAAAGAATTAAAAACAAGAGAGATAGCGGTTAATGGGAGAGTTTTGTTGTTTAGTTCATGCTGACAGACTGAACTTCTATGATTTACACGTCTAGCGATGTTTTGTGGGGAAAATACACTTCTTCTCCGCGGTATTTGGGCATCACTTGCCTGGTCCGGCCCACTTTGTTCACCTGCTTCAGATGCTCTCTTTGATGTTGTTCCTGATTTGGCCTATATCCTACTCTCACCGGAGTTCACTGCACGCTAGCTCTTGTGATTATTTCTACATCTCTGCGATGGAATGAGAAACAACAAATAATCTCTACATCGTATATCATCCAATATTTATAGAGAAAGATAAAACGATGGCTGATAAAAGTATAGGACTGATTTTTTTTTTTTAAAGTAACCGTGTATAATTACTTTCAAGTTAATTTCTATCAAGTTAGTCCTCTTATATAAATCATCTATAAAATAAGGTGGTCATGTGATGAGAAGAGGAAACAAGAAAATCTGAAAGTAAATCCTCAAACGAGGAACAAAGTGTACTAGAAAAAGAGTCCGACCTAGAAAAATTAATACAACAACACTGAGGTGAGAGGCAACAACAGCAGCCATGCGTTTCTTCGTCGAGATCGAGCGGTGTTTGCCGAGATCAGGAATGCTTGGCGAGATCAAATACTGATCTTGTGCAAGGTCTGCCACTTGATAACAAGTTCGTCAGAAATAGAATATCTGCCCTATGATTGTCGTCTTCAGTTCGAATGGACAAAAGATAGATAATGATCTGATGTTTGCATTCATTTATTTCAGACTTCTGTCTGTGATGGAAACGTCTCTGTAAGGTATTCATTATCATCATCATCATCATCATCACCATCATCATCATCATCATCATCATCAGTGAGTGCCGACTACGCATCGAAGGTTGGCTACCATGGAGCGCCATGCCACTCTGTCTCTTGCTTTGATGGTATAGATTGTCATAGGTTGACTTGTCCATCTTTTGATATTACTCGTTCATGTTAGTCTTGGTCTGCCTCTGCCTCTTTTACCTTGTATTTTCCCTTCAAATATTACTTGAAGTTTTAAAACTTCATCGTTTGTTTTCTTTTCTTCGTTGGTTGTTGTGTCTTTTCACATGCCCCAAGAAATTCATTTGTCTTGTCTTAATTGTATTTAGTAGTTCTCTTTTTTATTTTTAGTTGTTTTAAAACTTCATCGTTTGTTTTGTTTTATTTCCATCCAATTCTACCTATTCTTCTATAAATCCACATTTCAAAGGCTTCAATTTTCTGTTCTGTTTTCTTGTCTAATGTCCATGTTTTTGCACCATACAGGAATATTGAGAAAATGTAACATTTTGCCATTCTTAGTTTTAACCCTGGTGTTATTTGTTTTAATGTTAGTATATTTTTCATGGCATTAAAATGACTTTTTGCCATACCTATTCTTTTTTTATTTCATTTGTACATTTTCCATCACTGGTTATAGTATTTCCCAGGTAGTTGTAGCTCTGAACTGTCTCCAGATGTTTTCCTCTAATTTTGATATTTAATTGTAGGTCTTGAGAATTTTCTTTGTTTATGATCATAGTGTTAGTCTTTTTTATATTCATATCTAGTCCATATATTTTACTTGTCGTGTTTATTACATTAAGTAAGTGTTGTAGATCTTTAGGATTTTCTGCTAGTAGTACAGTATCATCAGCAGTATTTATTATAACAGCCTTGATTTGTCTTCTCGCTTTTGACTTGAATCCCCTCAATTCCAGCAATTCAGCAAACTCACATTGTTCTCGTCACTTCCGATAATGAAGTCACGCAGAGTTAGCTCAATGTTGGGTGTGAGAGCAACGTTGTGTTTTGCCAAAATAATGTGTTTACGGTAATAGACTTGTGAGCAGGTCTCATATTGCAGCATCCAATTGCCAGTCGCCACTTCCCGCAGAGATGTCTGTGTATTTATTTACAATTTAATTCGTCGATAAACAATTGTATCGGCTGAATTCTATATTATTTTGCTTGAAATTATAAACGTACGCAATTTTGAAAGCATTACTCTGAAAACAAGAATACACGTTTGATAGAAACATTGTATTGTTTACACAAATCGTTCTTTAAAAATGAAGACATGATCAAATATGGCAATAAAAAAATAGCAGCGAATTCCAGGTTCAATAAGGCATACATAGCTTATTGTTAAATGATATCATTATTTCACTTTCTGTGCGGTTTCGCCTTATGTCTTTCCAGGGACTGCAGCTACCTTTCTTTATTCGGGAGATGCGATATTAATTCGAATGATTCCACTGGCACGGGCGGTTTAGCAATTATGGATTTTAATTTGTTTGCAGTGATACCAGGGCCTTCTGTAAGCATGGCAATCATTATTTGTCATCAAGAAGAGCGCAAAAAGAGCAATAATAATAATACGTTCATCAAAATAAACGTCATTCAAAAGTTGTGCTAAAACTGTCAAGATCCAAGACAGATAGCATCAAATAAAACGTCATTCAAACACTGCGCTTTCATAGTAAAACTTTCTAGATACAAAAGAAATACCATCAAAACGAACGTCATTCAAACACTGGGCTATCATAGTCAAACTTTCTAGATACAAAAGAAATACCATCAAAACGAACGTCATTCAAACACTGGGCTATCATAGTCAAACTTTCTAGATACAAAAGAAATACCATCAAAACGAACGTCATTCAAACACTGCGCTATCAAAGTCAAACTTTCTATATACCAAGAGAAATAGCATCAAAACGAACGTCATTCAAACACTGGGCTATCATAGTCAAACTTTCTAGATACAAAAGAAATATCATCAAAACGAACGTCATTCAAACACTGCGCTATCAAAGTCAAACTTTCTATATACCAAGAGAAATAGCATCAAAACAAACGTCATTCAAACACTGCGCTATCATAGTCAAACTTTCTAGATCTAAGAGAGATAGCATCAAAATTAAAAGCGTCAGGCGCATGACGGAAGATTAAGTAAGAAGTGGACAACTAGTAAGTGAGTCAGGAATAACTTTGTAGCAAAATATATCAGGAAACAAATAAAAATGATTCGTCACATAACATAAGAAAAAAAAAACCTACACAGCAACTAGCAAACGGTGGGGGAAAAAAAAACAGAGGACAATTATGGCATAATATGGAAATGTAATAAGAGGTAAAGCAAAAAAAAACGATATCTTAACTCCATTAAAGCTGAAAGGCAAAGAAAGAAAGAAAGAAAGAACATTCTTCTCATATAATGCACTAGAAATAAATAACTAGTGCGATGGGTACATTCAGAAGTTATTTCTTATTTCAGGTGAAATGTCGATTGAAATGATTATCATCTGAAGATAAGATGAACACTGAGACAAGCAATCTGACATGTAATGTATTTAGCCAGGCCAGTACTGTTTTGGGCGTAAAGAATGAAGTATTTATATTCTACACGACGGTTTGAAGGGTTGAAATACACTGAGGTTAACATAGTTGGTATTTCGGTGCCTGATGAAATCATCTTAAATTATTTTATTTTTCACGGTAAATGCTTTTATTGGCTCTTTTAAATATGATCACTTTAAGCGCACAATAGCTCAATTGGGTTATTGTTATTATATTTATTTTTATTTGTTTATTCTTCTTTCTTCATCAACGTTTAAACTCTCCGCGGAGCATAGGTTTTCAACAAACACTTTGCAAGACGTTCTGTTTTCTTGCTATTCTTTTAAGATCATCTCATGTCTTCCATATCATCTTCATCTCTGCTTCCATCTGTCTTCTCGAAGAATATCTTGGTCTTTCTCTTTGTCTTTTTGTTTAGGAATACCAAATAAGGGCATGTTGTGTAATACTCTCAGTTGACTTCCGTAGTTAGTGGCCTATCCAGCGCCATCGTCTTCGCTGTATCTCTTTATCCACTGGTATTTGACTAGTAATTTTCCATAATTCTATGTTAATGACTTTGTCTTGCCATTTCTATCCTTTTATTCTGCGCAAGCATTCATTAATAAAAGTCTGAATCTTCGTGATTGTTATTTTCATTGTTCTACGTGTTTCAGAGCTATATAATAGGACTGACTTGACATTGGAGTTGAACGTTTTTATTTTTGTATTAAACCTAGTTTCTTTAGACTTCCATGTTTCCCACAGGCAACGAAGGCTCCTCTTGCTTTTTGTATCCTTATTTTGGTATCATTCTATTTCTCCTTCTTTGTCTATATTACTGCCCAGTAATTGGTAAAAGTGTGCGTCTAGTAGAGTCATTTCTCCTATTGTTATTTGGTTATTGCAAACTGCATCAATTATCATAATTTTGGTCTTATCTCTATTAATTTCAATAACCCACTAACAAGTAATGACTCAGCAACTTCCAAATCATTCCTCTGTCTAAACTATCAAATGCCTTTACGTAATCTACGTATCCAATATAAAGTTGGGACGGTGGTTCTAAACTTTGTTCAACTATTATACGTAAGGCAGTTATTTGATCAGCATATCATCTGTTTTTCCTAAAATCTGCTTGTTCATCTCTCAAATGTTTCTCTATGGCCTCTTTTAGTCTCTCCAGAATGATTCTGCTTAGTATTTTTTCTGGCACTGAGAGAGCATAATTCCCCTAAAATTTGAGCACTCCTGTAAATTTCCTTTCTTTGGTAATTTGATCATCCTTTCTATCAGTCATTAAGTATTTCATAGATAGTTTTATCTATGTAAATTATGCAACATCTAGGCAGAGGTGTTACTATCTGCTTTGATGGCTTCTGAAGGAATTTCAACTGGCCCTGTGGCATTACTATATTTTAACAGCTTGATCTTCTTCTACTTTCCTTCCTCATTTGCCTCTCAGTGTCGAGGGGAGATATCATTTGCTGTCTTTTGATCTTCAGTTTGCCTCTGCTTCTTTTATGTTTCCCGGAACTTCCAATAATTCGTCGATCCATCTTTTTTGTTTGGTCTCGCTACGTTTTTTTAAGGCTCGTTGTGTTGTGTTATGATCATTCTGCCTTGTTACGTGGCCAAACCATTTTATCTGTTGTTTTTTTTTATAAATTCTATGGTGGGGGTTATTCCTGGCTTTTTTCTCAGTTCTTCATTTCTGATATTATCTCTCAGACTGTTTCCTGGCATTCGTCTAATACATTTAATCTCAGTAGAGGTTATTTTTTCTTATTTTTGTTGCATCTAGGGTCCAGGAGTTGCATTGGAAGTGCAACGTTGGAATAAAGATTGTATCAGAGAGTGCCCGTTTTGCCTCTAGAGTTATTTCCTTGTTGAACAATAGTGGTAATAGCTGTCCATTGATTTGACAAGCCTTGTTGCATCTTAAGTCTATTTCTGCTGCTTGAGAATTGTCATTTGTAACTAGACTTCCTATGCATTTAAATTCCTTTGCTTGCTTTAGTTGTCTGCCGTCTATAATTATGTTGATATTCTGTTTCTCTTTTGCGATATTCATGACTTCTGTTTTGTTGATGTTGATTTTAATGTTGTATTTTGTGCATGTTCTGTTGAGTCTATTTAAGTGTTCTAGAAGGTCTTCTATTTTTCCTTATACTGGCGTCTAATTGTCTGCAAATAAAAGCTCGTTGATCTTCTCTGTCTCCTGATAGGTTGGCTAACTTGCATATATAGTCCATTTATGTACGGAATATATGGGGAGATAGTACGCACCCCTGTCTTACACCTGATCTAACTTCGAAGTGATTCGTATAACCTGCTGCTGTTTTGATTGTGCAGCTGCTGTCGATGTAGAGACATCTTCCTTGCTTGGCTTTTCACAGTTAACGTGTAACTCTTCTTCTGATGGTAGTGTTTCTGCAGGGTTATTTGATCTGGTCTGTTCAAGAGTTAGTGGTCATGATTACACACAGACAAAAACAAAGAGAAGATACGCAAGCAAATAAAAGGAGCAAAAAGAACAGACAATTAAAAATAAAATAATTAAAAGATCAAGAATCAAGGAAACCCTAGGAGAAAAACTAAAAGAGGAATTCAAGAAACTCCCTAACGAAGTAAGCACAGTAGAAGAAGAGTGGAAACAGTTTAAGGAAACAGTAACCAACATCTCAAATACAGTTTGTGGGACGAAGCTAAGGACAAAAGAGGGAAAAAAGAGCACCCCGTGGTGGAACGAAACAATCAGAGAGGCAATTAAAGAAAAGAAGAAAGTGTTTACAAATTTGAGGGAGAATAAGAACCAAGAAAAATATACCTTAGTTCTAAAAAGAGGTTAACATTTTGATCAAAGAAGCTAAACAAAACAAATGGACAGAACTTGGACAAAATATGAAATAGACTTCAAGACAACAACAAGAGATATCTACAAAGCAGTAAATGCAACAAGAGCGATAAAAGAAAACCACGACCCTACTGAGTTCATAAGTGACAGCCAATATCAAATAACCAATACATGCAACAGAGATGGAAAGAATATTTTGAAGAACTATAAAACATGGCACCAACTACCAATAACAGCAAAAACCACACATGAATGCACAAACACTGAACCCAACGTCATGAAAGATGAAATCGAAGAAGTAATCAAATATGCACCAAAAAGAAATAAAGCACCGGGGATAGATAACATACCAATATAAATAATAGCAGCAGAAGGAGAAACAGGAGTGACATGGCTGAACAGAATATTCAATGCAGCATGGCACCAACCGAAATCCCAAGAAGATTGACAACAGTTAATCATCTTACCAATATGGAAAAATAAAGGTAGCAAGAGAGACTACATTCAATGTTGAGGTATATCGCTTGTCAGACATGTAGGAGAGTTATACGCTAGAATTGTAGACAAAAAAAGGCTGAAATCAATAATAGAACTACAGTTAAGCGATTCTCAGGGTTCCGAAAAATATTTTTAAAAAAAGGATGCACTGACGCTCTATTCACTTTAAAACAGCTTGCAGAGAAAAAAAAAACGACAGAACACAATCAAATTTGTACATAGTTTTCATTGACCAGGAAAACACATTCGTTCGAGTAAACAGAGAACAACTGTGTGAGATACTAACAACATACGGAGTAGGCCAACATCTAACCAACCTAATTAAAAGTCTCTACATCAACAGCAGCTGCAGGGTCAGAAAAGAAGCAGGCTACACAGACCACATCGAAGTTAGATCAGGTGTAAGACAGGTGTGCATACTATTCCTCCTTCTGTTTTACATATATGGACTATATATGCAAGTTAGTTATGCCAACCCATCAGAGACAGAGGAGATCAATTGATTTTATTTGCAGACGATCATACAAGAGTACATAGCAAAAATAAAAGACCTTCAAGAATACTTAAATAGACTCAACAGCACATGCACAAAATACAACATGAAAATAAACATCAACAAAACAGAAGTCATGAATATCGCAAAAGAGAAACAGAATATAAACGTAACTATTGACGGCAAACAACTAAAACAAGCAGAGGAATTTAAATATTTAGGAGGTCAAATGACAATTCACAAACAGCAGAAATAGACTCAAGATGCAACAAAGCTTGTCGAAGCATTGAACAGCTATCACCACTATTGTCCAACAAGGAAATAACTCTAGAGGGAAACGGGCACTCAACAATACAATCTTTACTCCAATGTTGTGCTACCAGCGTCAGTCCTGGGCCTTTGACGCAACAAAAACAAGAAAAATAAACTCTACAGAGATTAAATGTGTTAGACGATTTATGGGAAACAGTCCGGGAGATAATATCAGAAATGAAGAACTAAGAAAAAAGCCAGGAATAACTCCCACTATAGAATTTATAAAGAAACAACAGATACAATGGTTTGGCCACGTGACAAGGCAGAGTAATCAAAACACAATACAACGAGCCTTCAATAAACGTTGCGAGAATACCAGACCCAAGGATTGATCACGAAAAAATGGATTTACGGAATATTACAAACACTAGGAAACATAACAGAAGCAGAGGCCAACAGAAGAGCAAAAGACCGCAAATTATATCTCTCCTTGACGCTAAAAGGTAAATGAAGAAGGAAAGAAGCGGAAGAAGATTTATTAATTATATAATCCAACAAATGAGTGTGGGGGCAGCAAAGCCCGAGAAGGAGGTTGTAGTATCAGTGATTGAAGGGAAAAGCAAGAGTTGTCGTGAAGCAAGAAAGTGGAACACGTGTGACGAATCCAAAAAAAGAGAGAAAGTGAGCCAAAACCCTAAACGTGTAGTGATGTGTGTTAGAAGAGAAATAAAAACATAGAGAGATAGAGATAGAGAGAGGAAGAGAGAAAAGACATGAGGAGTACAGTTATTTGATGTCTTTGTGGAAAGGTACACTCCCCTTCCACACAGTGGGCGGAAAAGTGTGTGTGTGGGGGGAGGGGGCCGCGGCTCAATATTAAGAACGAAGTAGAATGTAAAACAATCACAAATAAAGCAGTTACAAGGACATGAAAGTGTTTGCAGATAATGACCCACATTGTTAGTACAATAATTCCGCCACATTCCAGACACAATAGGCAGCCAGGAATTGTTTAACGGGGACGGTAAGACGAATGCGCACTGCACGAACACGCTAAAGCTTGAAATTGATAGGTCACGTACTCATTAACTACATATAACATTATTTGCAACGCAGTAGAGGAATAAAGGAGAAATGCTGGTAGACCAGGAGCATCGTATCGGGAACAGTGGAATTAAATATGCCCAGTCATCATCATCATGTGCCAAAACGGTCGGCATAGACGGTCATGTCCTTCCACAATCATATACCCATCGCGCATCGATCGTATCAGTTATGTTGTTGAATGTTATCCATGCCATGACACCAAACTATCTAGTATCTTCTCTCTTTGTCATCTGCGATCTCTGATTCCCTGTTTTTTGCCAGTTGTAACCAAGTATTCCAACTTTCTTCTTCTCATGATGTGCCCAAAAAACGTTTATTATTTTTTTCTGATGTTTTTGAGGAGCTCCCTTTTTTGGATGGTCTCTTTGAGAGTTTCCTCATTGGTCCCTTTAGCTGTCCAGGCAACTTTGACCAGTGGTAGTGAGAAATGGGGTACTCTTCAACGAATGATTAATAACTGTTTAAAGTAATTTAATTTTTTTTATTTTGCAAAACGCTACACGTTGTGTTTGTGCTATATTTACAAATGTTGGACCGGCAGATGCATCCGCTGTATAGTTTGTGTTCATGTGAATCGTCAACTTATGACATGGTTCTAAAATTATCTGCAAGAAAATGTATTCACTACAGTTGTTTAGCAAGCCTTTATCCAGCCTCATGCGTAAGTTAGGAGAAGATTAGTTATCGCTGTTGTTTCCATGTTAGGAGAAGATTAGTTATCGCTGTTGTTTCGAAGTTAGGAGAAGATTAGTTATCGCTGTTGTTTCGAAGTTAGGAGAAGATTAGTTAGCGCTGTTGTTTCGATGTTAGGAGAAGATTAATTATCGCTTTTGTTTCGAAGTCAGAAGAAGATTAGTTATCGCTGTTGTTTTGATGTTAGGAGAAGATTAATTATCGCTGTTGTTTCGAAGTTAGGAGAAGATTAATTATCGATTGTTGTTTCCAAGTTTGGAGATGATTAATTAGATCTTGTTTGGAAGTTAGGAGAAGATTAATTATCACTTGTTGTTTTGAAGTTAAGAGAACATTAATTATCACTTGTTGTTTCGAAGTTAAGAGAACATTAATTATCGCCTGTTGTTTCGAAGTTAGGAGAAGATTAATTATCGCTTGTTGTTTCGAAGGAAACATAACAGCAGCAGAGGTCAACAGAAGAGCAAAAGACCGCAAATTATATATCTCTTTGACGCTAAAAGGCAAATGAGGAAGGAAAGAGGCAAATGAGGAAGGAAAGAAGAAGTAGAAGATCTTCATCTTGCCTAGTAAGTACCCACGTTCGAACACTACATGACACAATTCATTCGACCCCTGTGAGTCCCCACCATAGTATGAGTGATGTTAAGCTTCTAGTCTTATCGAATACGTATTCGAATACATTATAGAAACATGTTAAAGTATAGTAAAAACAGGTTCTCTCCACGTCTTGCTAGGCGTATGGGGTATATGGTGCTAGTGGCTATATTTTTATAAGATCATGGCACATTTGTGGTGATATGATCGGTATCTCTCTCTCTGCGATCAAGACTCAATCAGAGTAGGATTCCAGACTCTCTCATGAAGTCAGCTGTCTGTTTAAGCGAATCGATTGCCCCATATAGTTTTTCTTCCAGGGAGGTGAGCGTGGACCACATTGCTCTTCTCAGGTCTGTGTACTGGGGGCAATCCTGTAGAACATGTTTTGTAGACATATTGTCCAGTGTACAGTGGCATAGGCTGGTTGTACCTATTTTGAATTTGGTGAACATGTGATTTCTCATTCTATTGTGGCCAGTGCGTAGGCGAAGTATGATGACTTGATCCCTCCTTGATAGTTGGTGGTATCCGTCACTCTCGTTATGCTTTGGGTGTTATCGTTTCCATTTTTCATGGAACTGACCCTTGAGGATAGATTTGGCTTAATCATAACTGAGCGGATGGTTCTCTTGTGGTAATCTCCCTCCCTCTTCAGCTAATTTGTCTGCGCGTTCGTTCCCATCACGTCAGGCCGCCTTTACTCCCCATAGAAATCTCTAACACCCATTTTTTTAGAGGCTGGTGAACCCCCGGAGCCGTGTCGGTTTTAATAAATCCGCAGATTCTGCTCATCGAATACCACTTAAAAGAATCATTGAAGTCAATAACCGGAACAAGCTGATTTATGCCGCTGCCAGGGAAGCATTTGTAAAACATAATTAATATCAACTTTATTTTAAAATTCAGATGTAGTTTTCTTTGGTAAGGAAAGAAACCGGATCACCGGGAAATGCAAATACTCCCCAGCACCACAGTGGAGTGGATTTAGTTGAAACTGGCAAATAGTATAGTGGTACTGGATCTACATACAATGCACAAGTGGTTTTGCAAAAGCAATTATTCAGAAGCTTTCTCGTTGTCCATTATTGTGAGATATAGCTTCGAATGGTGAGAATTGTAACAAACATACTTTGCTTAACAGAAGTCGTCCCAGAGTAGTGGTAAATGAACTGTTAGTGACGATAGAAGGTTTTGCTGGTGCTCACCCGATCGACTGGATTCAAGTTGAGCTCAACCAAAAACAGGTACTTGAGATTTTGTGCCAGAGATATGAGGAGTTTTCAACGTGCTGCTGGCAACAATACCTCAAAAATATGATGATGGTAAGAAAATGATATGAGCACAAACGCTCTATATGTTGTATTCGCTACGCTAGTGGTGTGACGGGGTTCTAGAAGAACGCCCACTGTTCTGTGTCTTGTACATTCCTGCTCATTCCTGTGCTAAATAAAAGAGCTCTGTTGGTACTCAATATACAGTCTGGAATCGAGAAAAAAGAGAAGACTAGCCGGGTCATCAATGACAGATCACGTCGTAGGTAGGTTACCCCTATTTCCACTCAAAAACATCAAACATCTCAGTCTTATCATTCACAAAACAATGACCACTCTGGATTGCTTTCAATATACCCGTAAGTAACCATCTTACAACATCCATCTTTTTGGTAATTCCCTTTTCCTGTTGTATAATTGCATTATCATCATCATGTGCCATACCGGTTGGCGTAGGCGATCATGTCCTTCCACAATCTTCTATCTACAGTGCATCGTATCAGTTCTGTTGTTGACTGTTTGCCATGCCATGACACCAAGCTATCCAGTATTTTCTCTCTTTGTCGTCCGCGATCTCTCTTTCCTTGTATTCTGCCTGTTGTAACCAAGTATTCCAACTTCCCTCTTCTCATGATGTGCCCGAAAAATATTGATTGTTTCTTTCTGATGTTTTTTATGAGCTCCCTTGTTGTGTTGGGCTGTTTGAGAATTTCCTCATTGGTCTTTTTTAGCTGCCCAGGGAACTTTCAACATTCTTCTGAGAAATCCCATCTCTGTGGCCTCTAATCGTCTTTTCGCTAGTTTGTCTACTGTCTAAGATTAGCTTCCATAGGTGTATAGTTTCAACGACAATTAAAAATAATTACATTTTTTCCTTTAAAACCCCTTCATGAAATAGACTAGTAAGTCAAGAAGTCGGATTCGAAACGGTCATGGGATACCTAGGTTCACCCAGCCTTAAACGGATACCGGATTTTTTGGGGGATGTATTGCGATCTGACGTGTTACTGACCACATAATTCGTAAATGTTCCTTAGATTATTAAAAAAGTATTGAAACTAGCTCCAAGCATTTTATAAATGAAGGACATCTTGTGCAATAAATCTATTTCAATAGAAGTGATATAGAAGTGATACAGTTCATAGGCGCTAATTCTGACCTATGGAACAGTCATGGACAGCAGATAAACAAATGAAGAGACATTTAGAGGCCACAGAGAAAGTATTTCTCAGAAGAATGTTGAGAGTTTCCTGGAAGGCTAAAAATACCAACGAGGATATTCTCAAAGTGGCCAACGCAAAAAGGGAGATCTTAATCAACAGCCCCAAAAAAAACAATCGACATTTTTCGGGTACCTCATAAGAAGAAAATAGTTGGAATATTTGGTTACAACTGACAAAATAGAAGGAAAGAGAGTTCATGGACGACAAATAAAAAAGATACTAGATAGCTTGGTGTCGTACCACATTAACACGTCAACAATAGAAATGATATGATGTACTGTGGACAGAGCATTGTGAAAGGACATGATCGCCTACGCCAACGTCTATGGCACATGATGATAAACATGCTATGTTGAACATAACAATCTCCATACACCTTAAGTCATGGAGATAACTCTTTACATATTTGAAAACTTAGACAGTACAAAAAAGCTTGTCAAATCATTGGACAGTTATCACCACTATTGTCCAACAAGAAAATAACTCTGGAGGCAAAACGAGCACTTTACAATACAATCTTCATCCCAACGTTGTACTACCAATGCCAGACCTGGACCCTAGATGCAAGAACAATAAGAAAATAACCTCTACTGAGATGAAATGTGTTAGACTAATGACAGGAAACAGTCTGAGAGATAAGATCAGAAATAAAGAACTGAGAAAAAAAGCTAGGAATAGCCCCCGCCATAGAATATATAAAGAAACAACAGATAAAATGGTTTGGCTACGTGTCAATGCAGAAAGATCAAAACACAACACAACGAGCCTTCAGCAAACGTTGCGAGAATACCAGACCCAAGGGTCGACCACGAAAAAGATGGATAGATGGAATATTAGAAGCACTAGGAAACATAACAGCAGCAGAGGCGAACGAACAGAGGAGCAAAAGACCGCAAATTATATCTCCCCTCGACGCTGAAAGGCAAATGAGGAAGGAAAGGAGAGGAAGAACAAGAAGACAGTACAACTACCTTGAAAATTTGAAACAATTCTAATTGTTCTCCTAGCCATTTTCAGCTATTTTTATTTTTGTACTTCCATTGTCCTCATAGAGAATTTGTGGAGCACACCCCCTCCCGCCCCCGCCCCTCCCTCTGGCGATCGCTAGCGTTTTCTGGAGCAGTAGCGGAAAATATTTGTAATGACAATTATTTTTACCGTGACTTTGAACATAAATGCTTTCAACGTTTCTATTTTGTATTTCAATTGGTTAATATAGAACGGTACCACATATCACTTTGCTGCTATTGAAGGGATCCGCTGATAATTTAATTGTCTAAAAACTGAGTCACGGGTGATTTGATCGTCTCAGAGGGAATCACGGGTGATTTGATCGTCTCAGAGGGAATCACGGGTGATTTGATTGTCTCAGAGGGAATCACGGGTGATTTGATTGTCTCAGAGGGAATGACGGGTGATTTGATTGTCTCAGAGGGAATGACGGGTGATTTGATTGTTTCAGAGGGAATCACGGGTGATTTGATTGTCTCAGAGGGAATCACGGGTGATTTGATTGTCTCAGAATAATCACGGGTGATTTAATTGTCTCAGAGGGAATCACGGGTGATTTAATTGTCTCAGAGGGAATCACGGTGATTTAATTGTCTCAGAGGGAATGACGGGTGATTTGATTGTCTCAGAGTGAATGACTGGTGATTTGATTGTCTCAGAGGGAATGACGGGTGATTTGATTGTCTCAGAAGGAATCGCAGGTGATTTAATTGTCAAAGGAGGACTCACGGGTGATTTGATCATCTCAGAGGGAATGACGGGCGATTGGATTGCCTCAGAGGGAACCTGCGGGTTACTTGGCAATTGCTAAAGGAAATCCGCGGGTTCTAGGCAATTGTTAGCGGAAATCCGCTGGTTACTTGGCAATTGCTAAAGGGAATCAGCGGGTTACTGACAATTATACAATATGGATAACATTTTAATTCATTCATCGGCCACCATGGAGCGCCAGTTTATTCTATCTCTTGCCTGGATAGTCTTCGTTGTTATAAGTCTAGTCTTTGATGTTACCAGCCTCTGCCTCGACCACCTTGTACTTTTTCCTTCCAAGATTACTTTTAGTGGCATATTGTGTCTCTTCACGTGTAATAAACATTTTAGTTGTCTTGCTCGAATTGTCATTTGTAGTTCTTGTTTCATTTTTATCATCGTCAAGTACCATGCCTGAAGGCGTAAGTGATCATGTCTCTCCACAACTTTCGATCTCGTCAATTATTTATCATTTCTGTTCTTGACCTTCTGCCAAGCCATTCTCTTGCTGTCTGATAACTTTTCTCTTTGCTTCCCTCTATCTCTTCGTCCCTCAATTTTACCTGTTATTTCAATACATTCCAGCTGTTCCCTTCTCGTTACAAGACCAAACAAATTATGACTGTTTCTTCCTAATATTGGATAATATCTCTCTTTTTGCTTTGGCCCCTTTCATAACTTTTTCATTACTCTTCTTAGCTGTCCATAGTATTCTCAACATTCTGCTGTAAAAACACATTTCTACAGCCTCCAGTGATTTTCTTGTCCTATTGTCCATGATTCACATCCGTATTTTTTTCATTTTCAGCTGATTCAAAACTACACTGCTTTTCTTGTTTTCCTTCTACAATTTTTCTCAATATTTCTATAAATTCACACTTCAAAGGCTTCGTGTTTTTTGCCGTTTTTAATTTTTGATATCCATGTTACCTGGCTTTATAAAGGAGTTCACATACTACTCGACTATTACAGCAGTTTTAGCGAATCTAACAAGTTTGGTAAGCACTGACATATAGCATGTCATGTCAATCACATAACCTTCCTATTCCGTCGCAACGGTTTTAGGCTAATCATATTATCCTCTTAGGTAATTTCAAAAGCCCTTAAAGGTAATCCCATTGCTTATTTGCAACGCCCGCACTCTATCTTAGCTGTCTCTAATGCCCCTTGAGGTAATCAAAACGACATCATCATGTGATATACCTGGTGGCACGGACAATCAGTTTCATATACATCTTTCTTCTTCTTCTTCCTCTGACTTGTCTGTCTGTCTTGTCATATGTAGAGACTGTCTATATTGTCTGTTTACCTTCTCTGTATGTCTGTCTTGTCAATCTGTAGAGACTCTCTATATTGTCTGTTTACCTTCTCTGTATGTCTGTCTTGTCAATCTGTAGTGACTGTCTATATAGTCTGTTTACCTTCTCTGTCTGTCTGTCTGTCTTGTCAATCTGTAGTGACTGTCTATACTGTCTGTTTACCTTCTCTGTCTGTCTGTCTGTCTTGTCAATCTGTAGTGACTGTCTATATTGTCTGTTTACCTTCTCTGTCTGTCTGTCTGTCTTGTCAATCTGTAGTGACTGTCTATATTGTCTGTTTACCTTCTCTGTCTGTCTGTCTGTCTGTCTGTCTTGTCAATCTGTACTGACTGTCTATATTGTCTGTTTACCTTCTCTGTCTGTCTGTCTGTCTTGTCAATCTGTACTGACTGTCTATATTGTCTGTTTACCTTCTCTGTCTGTCTGTCTGTCTGTCTTGTCAATCTGTAGTGACTGTCTATATTGTCTGTTTACCTTCTCTGTCTGTCTGTCTGTCTGTCTTGTCAATCTGTAGTGACTGTCTATATTGTATGTTTACCTTCTCTGTCTATCTGTTATGTCTGCCTGCTTTTTTTTTGTCCGTCTTCTATATCCTTTTGTTTAATAGTATATAGACTAGAAATAGAATAGAAGCACAGAAAGAGAGATATAGCTTGGGTCGGATATGTTAGCAAAAATAAGTAAAGTATAGTACCCCCGTCACGCAAGTGGTGTATAGGAATACGCGTATAGGCGTATGGTATTAGTGACCATAAATTTTACAGACCTTCAGCACATGATTTTTGGTGTAATGTGGTTGGTATTACGCCCGTGACGCTTTACTTTCCCAGAAAAAAATCCGGTACCCATTAAAGCTTTGGTGAACCGGAAACCGTCGGTTGGATCGAACCCTACTTCTTGCCCTTTGTAGTCCAGTTCACTAACCACAGAGCTATCGCGGCTCCCAGGATATGTTAGTGGTTGCTCATAAAGTAGTATATGGAAGAAGTAACATAAATATAAAAACATTAGCTATTGTAGGAATGAGAATGGACAATTGAAACAATTAGAGGAATTAAACTGGACTTGACTCTTTCCCAAAGGTCGATGTCACAAGTCCAGAAATCAGATTTCATAAACAACTGGGAAACGAGGCACGTTAGGTGTGTGAGAGAGAGACACACTCTTAGAACACATGCTATGCATTATTTTTTAAACTTATGGTTAGCCAAAATGTCAAGATGGTGTTTGTTGTTCAAAATTTGACATTAAAGTCATCCAGAGTTTAATCTAGTCTTTTTGATTGGATAAGAGAATAGTACTCAAATACTTAGTTGATAAACTAAGAAAATGAGACAAGGGGTATTTAACCACAGAATTAGACATATAGAGAACACCTTAAGAACACTAAGAACACACAGAACACACATACAAAGATAGATAGAGAGAGAGAGAGGGGGGGGGGAAGAGAGATGTAAAAAAGATAGAACAATGCTTTCTAATCATAACAGCAATCAAGTTAGATATATCGGTCATGAAGACATAGTTAAGTTCAGAAGTATACCAAAGTTAGATTTATAAGTTTTTGTTTTCCAGAGATGTGTATAGTTAATTGCTTGCAATGAGTGCGTAGAATGACAGTAAGTAGATAAAGAGTAGCATAGAATAAATCAAGCCGAGTTATAATATTTAATAGATTGAAAGATAGGACGTTAGAAATGTCATAGACAATACTTATGTAGAGATGCCTCAAATAACTAACGGTGTTAACCTCTTGAGCGCATCAATAAAGAACATTTGAATATAAATTGTTTCATAATGTACACCACTAAGACTATCTGAATTGTAATATACGATGATCTAATAAAGTTGAATCACCGACATGCCATTGACAGTATTTATTTGACTACTTTTGAATGTCAAGAAAATTGAGTCGTCGTATTGTTGTCTTATGTGCAACCACCATTAATATACATCACGCGCCATAACATTATCCCAGTTTGTCTGAAATATTTATCTGTCAATCTAAATATCAATAGATTTCAATAGCATAGTAGTTAGTGCGCTGGCTTTGCGGTTTGAGTGAACGGTGTTTAATTCTAGCCAGACTCTCTCTAATCAATGAAACTTAAAATTAAAAATGAACTGGGCCATTTACTGAAATTTAAAAACCAAATAAAGTAATATAAAAGATTCATGATCTTTTTGTATAAAGAGGCATTTATACGAAAGAGACGATAAATAATTCTGAAAGACACAGTAATATAAAAGATATGCAAATTAACAGGAAGGAATCACGGACTTGAAAGACACGTTAATGCAAAGGAAACATTTATATTAAAGAAACGCTAACATGAAGTATACGCTAATAATAACAATACACTAAAATAAAAGTAACATTAAGAAAGAAACATGAAAATAAAAAATACATTAATATAAAAGAAACATGAATATAAAAATTAAAAGTAACGTACCCCTGTTACGCCAATATAAGAGACATGCTAATAATGAGAAAACGGTGATAATAACTATGCAGTCAAATAACAGAAACATTAATGTGAATGAAACATAAAAATGAAAGAAACATTAATACGAATGAACATGAAAATAAAGGAAACATTAAAATAAAAGAAACATGAAAATGAAAGAAACATAAATATGAATGAAGCATGAAAAATAAAAGAAACATTAATATGAAAGAAACATGAAAGTAAAAGAAACATTAATATGAAGGAAACATTAATATGAAGAATACACTGAAAATTAAACACACACAAAATAATTCTGACTAATCTTATCTGACTCATGTCCCCGGTCAAACTATGTTGAAACACTCTCAAGGGAGTTTCAAATAACATGAGGGCTGATTAATTGCTGCCAGCCAGAGAATACAAAATACTGTAATGATACCTAATGTAGCCCTGGCTCAACTGGTTTCACTTTCTGGATTTTATGGTCGTGTCGACACGCCCTCAACATCCACTAGAAAATTCATGTACAACTTGAACGTTATAACCACGAGTAGCAAGACGGCGGAGATGATGGCAGTGACCACAGCATTCATCTGGTTAGAGTCACAAGACTACACCCACGTCTGTATACTGAGTGATTCCATGAGCTAATTAAAAAAAAAAAGTTAAAGTGGGCTCAGTACGCAAGCAATGGGTAGAGTCATTACAGAAGTCTAAATATGTATGCAGTAACATATACCATACAGGATACATACCAAACGAACTAAAAACATCAACTTTCATTACATTGCCTAAAAAGAATGGTGCAGTTGAATGCAATAATTTCAGAACAATAAGCCTAATGAGCCAGGTAACAAAAATTTTACTAAAAGTTATACAGGGAAGGATTCAGAATAAAATCAATACTGAATTAGATGAGCAACCCTCATCAAGGCCAGCTCCTTGTCGTGGGGATGGGGCTTAACAGTCACCAGGGACTGAATACTAAGACTGGCCAGGCCTTCCTACAACCGAGCAAGACCACAGTCTGCTCTAGCAAGTTCAAGCGCTGAAGTCGGAGGTAACCAGCCAAAAGGCGCACGACAATCAGGATGCCACGCACTCAACGCAAATGGAAGTATGTCTATAACCGCAAATCGATATGGCACTCGCCCTGTGATGGGCACTCAGGCAGGAGCAGCGCCGGGTCCTCAGCCTCGAAAGGGCCCAACCTCTATTACTGGATGTCCTTCTCAACCGCTCTGTGGAGTCAGGGGGCGAGAGAATAGAGCTACTGGCCAATCCAAAATAAGACCACTAAAAATAATGCACTGGAATGCTGAAGGCATCAACAGCAAAAGAGATGGGTACAGTAAAAAGATAGAATTAGAAAATATCCTGCATGAAGAACAAATAAGCATATGCTGTTTGCAGGAAACCCATCTAAACAACGACATAGCCTTGAAGATTAGGGGATACCAGTGCTACCGATCTGACAGAATAAATAGACAAAAGGGCGGAATACTGACTCTTGAAAGGAACAACATTAATGCATGTCAGATTGAAGTGTATATGGATGGGGCGGAATATCAAATACTGCACCTCAGGACAGGAAATACAGACTTCCATCTACTTAACTACTACTGTCCGAGTGACCGCCCACTAGCACTAGACACAATTACATTAAAAGAAAGAATAATTGTATGTGGAGACTTTAACAGCCACTCACAGAGCTGGGAACATATGAACATATGGACAAGAGAGGTGAAGAGCTTGAAAATTGGCAGGATGACAATGGGCTTATACTATTAAACCAGGCAACAGATCCACCAACATTCTACTCCAGATCATGGCATACCACATCTACACCAGACCTTGCTTTCCATTCACCAGACCTGGATTGGAATATCACACGAATTGTTGGGAAACAACTTGGAGGCAGCGACCACCGACCAGTCTTTTAGTGGTACAAAATAAGGCCATCAGGGAGAGCAGCACTCTCTCCAGATGGAATTACAAAAAGGCAGACTGGAAAATGTATCAACACTACACCAGTGTACTGACTAAAGATATAAATACAGATAGAGACATCAACAAAATAGTTGATGAATTCAGTAGACTAATAATACAAGCTGCCAGTGAAACAATACCTAGAGGGGCACGGAAACACTACAAACCATACTGGAGTAGTGAGCTAGAGCAACTGCACAATGACATGGAAACATCTCGAAAGCAAGCAGAAAATAACCCTTGCCAAGAACACCACAACAACTACCAGCATGCTAAAGCCAAATTTCAACGGGCTAAACTACAAGCCAGACGGAGAAGCTGGAAAGAGAAAACAGAGTCCTTGAATCTTGAACGAGACACAAGAAAAGTGTGGAAGCTTGTAAAACAGCTGAATGATGAGGGTACAGAAAGGAACACCAAAATTACACTGAAGAAGGATGGAAACATTCTAACAGGTAAACATGCAGCAAATTACTTTGCAGACTCCTTTGCAAATGACAATAATATTGAAATTAGCCTAGAAAAACGACAAGAGACCCGTTTAAAACAACAAAATGCAAGACAAGAAGAGACCACACATGAAGTAATGGAAACACCCATTACACAAAGAGAGCTAGAGCTGGCAATATCTAAATTAAAAATGAAAAAGTCACCAGGCAATGATGGAGTGTCCAATGAAATGATTAAGAACTTTGGAACTGCAGCTAAAGCAAAACTACTGCAGATCTACAACATTTGCTGGATCACAGGTAGAGTGCCACAGGCATGGAGAGAAGCAATTATGATACCATTACTAAAGCCAGGAAAAGATGGTTCAATGGCATCCAGCTATAGACCAATCAGCCTTACAAGCTGTTTGTGTAAAACAATGGAACGTATAATCAATCTCAGACTGCAGTGGTACCTGGAAAGTGAAAATCTCCTTGTCCCACAACAAGCAGGCTTTAGACAGTGTTACTCTACCGAAGATCAAGCAACATATCTTTCCCAGGAAATTGAAGATGCGTTTCAAGAAAAGAAACTGGTACTAGCAGCATGGATAGACCTAAAGAAAGCATTTGATAAGGTATGGAAGGAAGGGCTTTTGAAGAAACTGAGAAATTATGGAGTAAATGGCAGGATGTATAAATGGGTCAAAGCATACCTGCATAACAGGAGAGCCAGAGTGCAACTGGATGGTCTTAAGAGTAAGAAGGTCTTATTGCGCCAGGGCGTTCCACAAGGAGGGGTACTATCTCCAACACTTTTTCTGATCTACATCAATGACCTAGTTACTGAACTACCACATGGCATCAAGTGGCAATGTATGCAGATGACTTGGTAATGTGGTGCACAGAGGAGTATGCAACAGTGGCCTCCAAATTGCTACAAAGAGCTATGAATGCACTGAATTCATGGACAAATAGATGGTGTATCAGCATCAATACAGACAAATGCAGTACTACACTTTTCACACTCTCCCCAAAACAAAAAGCAGGAGCCATCTACGTAAACAATGAGCCTGTGAAAGAAGACATACAAGCTACATATCTCGGAGTTACATTTGATAACAAACTATCTTGGAAACAGCAGATAAATAAGGCAACCCAAAAAGCAAGGAGGAAATTGGCTATTCTAAGAAAGTTGTGTGGAACCACATGGGGTGCGAGTGGGAAAATACTCAGTAAAGTTTACCAACAGAGTATACGCCCACATTTAGAATATGGATCATCCGCATGGTTCTCAGCATCAAACACCACATTGCAAGAACTGGATAAAGTACAAAACCAGGCACTTAGGGTCATCACAGGAGCAATGAAATCAACACCAATATTGGAGATGGAGAAATTGTGGAGGATACCAGCACTGAGAGAACGGAGAGACACAAAGGTGCTGATACAGGCAGAAAAATGTGTATGCATGCCGAGACATCCAATGAAGGACAGATTCCAAAATCTTGCATTGGGACGACTTAAGAGAAGCAGCTTTATCCACCAAGCCAAGCGTATTAGTAGACAAACACCAGACATGCCAAGAGTTGTTAACCCCTTCTGCCCATACCAGAACAGACTCCCTGGACAGATGAATCAGGATTATCAGTTCAAATACGGACAGAAGTGAAAGGAATAGTTGACAAAAAGGAACAAAATAGAATACAGCGAAAAACAATAACTCTCAGTTTCCTGGATGAAGAATACCCACAAGACCTATGGATCCGTGTGTACACAGATGGATCAGCACAGAATGCAGTAAAGAATGGGGGAGCAGGTGCATATATAGAGTACCCAAATAACACTAGGGATATGAATAAAATAGCAACAGGGAAATATTGTCACAATTATGATGCAGAAATACAAGCAATAAAGTTGGCAATAGAAAAACTGCTGAACAGTAATCTTAGCCCACAGCCTGTAGTGTTTTTGACAGATGCAAGATCAGTACTCCAGGCACTACAATCCAGAAATTACAACATCTGCAGACCTTATTGACTGAACTCTGCAAGCACCACAGGGTTGCCCTGCAGTGGATCCCGTCTCACTGTGGAATACCAGGAAATGAGAAAGCAGATCAGTTGGCAAAGGAAGGTTCAACAGACACACAACTAGATGCACCAGTTACATATCATCATAAGAAACAGATAATCAAATCAATCAGAGGACCACAAGCCCCAAATCAGGATGCCTTTCATAATATGAATAGATATGAACAAGTTATCATTATACGCCTAAGAACAGGACACAATCGACTCCATAGTCATATGTATACAAAATTCAAGATCGGCACATCAACTACTTGTACATGTGGACAGGCACCCCAGACTGCTGAACACATACTTCAAGACTGCACTGAATATAGTAGACTGAGGAAGATCCATTGGCCCATAGATACAACACTACAGGCAAAAATATGGGCCACTGCAAGAATTACAAAAGACAGTAAATTTATACAGGAAACGACATTGCAGATATAGACAATACTTCAGGCGAACGAAAGATAGAGATGAGCAACAATTTTGATTTAGGAAAAACAGTGGCACAAAAGAAGCCATATTTAGCATGAGAACTTGATTGAAAAGTACACAGAAGTAAACAAACCAATATATGCCTGCTTCATAGACTACACCAAAGCTTTCGATAGAATACACCATAACCAACTTATAGACTGTCTAAATGATATAAATCTAGACGACACAGACATACGACTAATATGTAATTTGTACTGGGAGCAAACAGCAATAATAAAATATAACAAGGAGAACTCTACACTCATGAATATAAAAAGAGGAGTAAGACAAGGATGCATCCTTTCATCAAGCTTGTTCAATCTATACACTGAGCAAATCTTTAAAAACATCTCAGAGATGCCAGGCCTAAACATTAATGGAAAGATAATCAATAACCTAAGATATGCTGATGATACTGTTCTACTAGCAGAAAATCCTAAAGACCTACAACAATTGCTTAATGTGATAAACATAACAAGCAAAAATATGGACTAGAAATGAATATCAAAAAGACTAAAACTATGATCATAAACAAAGAAAATTCTCAAGACCTACAATTAAATATCACAGCTGAGGAATACATCTGGAGACAGTCCAGAGCTACAACTACCTGGGACATACTATAACCAATGATGGAAAATGTAAAATTGAAATAAACAAAAGAATAGGTATGGCAAAAAAGTAATTTTAATGCCATGAAAAATATACTAACAACAAAACAAATATCAGCAGGGCTGAAACTAAGAATGGCAAAATGTTACATGTTCTCAATATTCCTGTATAGTGCAGAAACATGGACCTTAGACAAGAAAACAGAACAGAAAATTGAAGCCTTTGAAATGTTGATTTATAGAAGAATAGGTAGAATTGGATGGAAAGAAAAGAAAACAAACGGTGAAGTTTTTAAAACAACTGACAATAAAAAGAGAACTATTAAATACAATTAAGACAAGACAAATGAAATTTTTAGGGCATGTTAGAAGACACAACAGCCTACTAAAAGTAATATTGGAAGGGAAAATACAAGGTAAAGAGGCAGAGACAGACGAAGACTAACATGGACGAGTAACAGCAAAAATGGACACGTCAATCTATGACAGCCTGCACCATCAAAGCAAGTAACAGAGTAGAATGGCGTTCGATGGCAACCAATCTTTGTTGCGGAGAAGGCACTCGATGATGATGATGATGAAAATATGTAAGGTCACCTTTGTCTACGTCCCTGGACATGTGAGAGTACGGGGTAATGAAAGAGTGGACAGGCTGGCTTTCTGCGCTGTCGTTGAGGACGGTCAAACAATGGATCGGGCGGAAATCATCAATGTCCTCCGATTTGTGGGAAGGGCAAAGGACTTCGACAACCATGAGTCCACGTCACTCCTTCGGATGAAAGAGATGGGAGTTAAGATGGGCACAGCCAGGAACGAGAAACTTAGTGGGCGTGTAAGAAGACTTATCCGTTAAGTGGGCGTGAAAGCATTGTGTCGCTAAGTTACGGTAAGCCGCTGTACCTGAGCCTTTGGTCCGACACATCCGACCTCGATATGAAAGGGATGTTGATTATTCAGCTATAAAGGAAGATGGTCTACTGCAGTCTCTTCCTCTTCTTCTCCTTCTTCTCCTTCTTCTCCTTCTTCGTCTTCTCCTCCTCCTCCTTCTCCTTCTCTCCTTCTTCTTCTTCTTCTTCTCCTTCTTCTCCTTCTCGTCTTCTCCTACTCCTCCTTCTTCTTCTTCTCCTTCTTCTCCTTCTTCTTCTCCTTCTTCTCCTTCTTCTTCTTCTCCTTCTCCTTCTTCGTCTTCTCCTTCTCCTTCTCCTTCTTCTCCTTCTCCTTCTCCTTCTCTTCTTCTTCTTCTTCTTCTCTTCTCCTTCTCCTTCTCCTTCTCTTCTCCTCTTCTTCTTCTTTTCTTCTTCTTTTCCTTCTCCTTCTTCTTCTTCTTCTTCTTCTTCTTCTTGTTCTTCCTCTTCTTCTCCTTCTCCTTCTTCGTCTTCTCCTTCTCCTTCTCCTTCTTCTCCTTCTCCTCTCCTTCTTCTTCTTCTCTTCTTCTTCTCTTCTTCTCCTTCTTCTTCTTCCTCTTCTTCTTCTTTTCCTTCTCCTTCTTTCTTCTCCTTCTCCTTCTCCTTCTTCTTCTTCCTCTTCTTCTTCTTTTCCTTCTCCTTCTTCTTTTCCTTCTCCTTCTTCTTCTTCTTCTTCTTCTTCTTCTTCTTCTTCTTCTTCTTCTTCTTCTCCTTCTCCTTCTCCTTCTTCTTCTCCTCTTCTTCTTCTTTTCCTTCTCCTTCTTCTTCTCCTTCTCCTTCTCCTTCTTCTTCTTCCTCTTCTTCTTCTTTTCCTTCTCCTTCTTCTCCTTCTCCTTCTTCTCCTTCTTCTCCTTCTTCCTCTTCTTCTTCTCCTTCTTCTCCTTCTTCGTCTTCTCCTCCTCCTTCTTCTCTTCTCCTTCTCCTTCTTCTTCTTCTCCTTCTTCTCCTTCTTCTTCTTCTCCTTCTCCTTCTTCGTCTTCTCCTTCTCTTCTCCTTCTCCTTCTCCTTCTTCTTCTTCTTCTACTTCTTCTCCTTCTCCTTCTCCTTCCTCTTCTCCTTCTTCTCCTTCTTCTCCTTCTTCTCCTTCTTCTTCTCCTTCTTCTCCTTCTTCTCCTTCTTCTCCTTCTTCTTCTCCTTCTTCTCCTTCTTCGTCTTCTCCTTCTCCTTCTCCTTCTTCTTCTCCTTCTTCTCCTTCTTCTCCTTCTCCTTCTCTCCTTCTTCTTCTTCCTTCTTCTTCTCCTTCTTCCTTCTTCTCCGTCTTCTCCTTCTCCTTCTCCTTCTTCGTCTTCTCCTTCTCCTTCTTCTCCTTCTTCTCCTTCTTCTTCTCCTTCTCCTTCTTCTCCTTCTTCTCCTTCTCCTTCTCCTTCTTCTCCTTCTTCTCCTTCTTCTCCTTCTTCGTCTTCTCCTTCTCCTTCTTCTCCTTCTTCTCCTTCTTCTTCTCCTTCTTCTCCTTCTTCTCCTTCTTCTCCTTCTTCGTCTTCTCCTTCTCCTTCTTCTCCTTCTTCTCCTTCTTCGTCTTCTTCTTCTCCTTCTTCTCCTTCTTCTCCTTCTTCGTCTTCTCCTTCTCCTTCTTCTCCTTCTTCTTCTTCCTCTTCTCCTCCTTCTTCTCCTTCTCCTTCTTCGTCTTCTCATTCTCCTTCCTCTTCTTCTTCTTCTACTTCTTCCTCCTCCTCTCTCTCCTCCTCCTCCTTCTTCTCCTCCTCCTTCTTCTTCTTCTGTGTTCTACTTTCACCAAACAGCCATTGCTTTTCCCAGTCCGCTGTAAAAAAAAATATCTGTGAAATAGGCACATATGATGATCTGTAGTTGACAGCATATTTGTACTTAACGGCCCAACACATCTTACTTCAGCATGATATTTCAGAGTAGTACTGAGTTGTCGTTCCTTTTGTATCTCTTTACTCTTGGCTAGATTGGTTAGTTTCCAGGCACACCATGAGGAAACGGAATAGAATCTTCATCTTCATCAGATTTAGTTTATTAAACCGGATGCAAGCAGTCAGCTATGAGTCGCTGACCACTTAAAAAACTCACTTGCTGTTGTAGGGCCCATTTTCCCCCTGTTACCAAAAGTATGTGAGCGTGAATGGCAGCGCATCAAATAAATGCTAGAGTCGGTCCCGATATGGACAGCAGTAGTTCGTGAACTGGTCGTTTTTTGACAGGACGTTTCCTCATCTTCAGACTATTTGTCTGGAGGGGCAAAGTTCCTGACTGCAGTTGAGCTGCCAGCGACCAATCGCTGAATGGGTTGTGTCAGCGACTTATCGCTGAATGGGTTGCGCCAGGACTTATCGCTGAATGCGTTGTGCCAGGACCTATCGCTGATGGGTTGTGCCAGGACCTATCGCTGAATGGGTTGTGCCAGGACCTATCGCTGAATGGGTTGCGCCAGGACTTATCGCTGAATGGGTTATGCCAGGACTTATCGCTGAATGCGTTGTGCCAGGACCTATCGCTGAATGGGTTGTGCCAGGACCTATCGCTGAATGGGTTGTGCCAGGACCTATCGCTGAATGGGTTGTGCCAGGACCTATCGCTGAATGGGTTGCGCCAGGACTTATCGCTGAATGGGTTATGCCAGGACTTATCGCTGAATGCGTTGTGCCAGGACCTATCGCTGAATGGGTTGTGCCAGGACCTATCGCTGAATGGGTTGTGCCAGCAACTTATCGCTGAATGGGTTATGCCAGGACTTATCGCTGAATGGGTTGTGCCAGGACCTATCGCTGAATGGTTGTGCCAGCAACTTATCGCTGAATGGGTTGTGCCAGGATCGACGAACACAAACCATTCAGACCCTAGTGTACCTCCTCGCGGCGCTTCTAGTAATAGACTAACTGGTCCAGTCTGGTCAGGCGAGTAGAGACCGAAAGGGAAGGCAATCCGGTAGTCAAAAATGTCGTGTTGAAGTCGGATGTTTTTGGTCGATAATTACAAATAATCCACAATATAACTACACATCTAACGTCATTTTTAGGACGGATGACGATGAGGAATATACATTCCTTTAGTAGTCATTGAGTGAACATCAGAAAAGGAGATAAACTGTTTGACTTTTGCTGTTGATTTATTCAGCTTGATGGAGAAAAAAAAAGACGGACGTGCTGTTGACAACAAAAAAAGGAACTAACACTAAGTTGTTTCTACGTTAAAACTAAAGGAGTGACAGAGTTCTTCATGTAACTTTCTGAGGCGCATTAGTCTACAGAAATAACGTAGAACTAAACACTGCCTCGGTAAGGTTGATTTAATGTTTATTTTATGGTTCTTGCCTCACGTTCAAAGACGCATGGTTCGAATGAACATGGAAACTGATCTCAAGGTGATACCGAGTGCGTAATCTAACTGCAGACGGAAAATGAAAGTGTACATTGAGTGTCAAAGCAAGTACATGAACCAAGATTGTTGAAAGTCGAAGAGAGCAGGCTGTATATCGCTATCCGGGTAAAATAATATTTAAAAAAGTAACTTTGCTAGCATTAATAAAGGAAAGCAGCCAACCATGTGAAATTGCCTCAGTTTCCCCGACTCTCCACAAGAGTACTCCAGCGATAAGGAAATGAATCCCAGTGCTCATGGGTTCTAAATTAGCTTAATGATTATGGCAGTACTTACCAAGAACAAGAACTATGGTGAAAAGAATTGATAAGGATTGCATCGGTGCACATTTACAAGAACATTCGGGGTGGAACAAGAAGCTACTGGCAACAAATTTCAGACAAGTCCTCAACTGGCAAAAGTATAGAGTACTGATGATGAGTTTCTACAGCCACAAGATTCATAGATACGAAAGGAATTAAAGTGGCTGCTGCAGTACACAATGGATACCCTCTCACTGCGGGATCGCTGGAAACGAAGTAGCTAATGCCTTCATCAATAGCGGCGGCGGACAAGGCCAGTAGAAACAATCAGTAAGCTACAGATAGGCCTTTGGTTCTTTGGTTATAGAAGGCCCCGGTATCACTGCAAACGAATCAAAATCCATAATTGCCCAACCGCCCGTGCCAGTGGAATCATCCGAAATACTGTCTCATCTCCCAAAGAAAGAAATAGATGCAGTTTCAATCATTGCAGTCTCAGCACACGCCAAAAGACATAAGGCGAAACCGCACAGAAAGTGAACACAGCCAACTGTTCCCTATCATACGATATCATCATTCATAGTAAACACTTGGAATATCGAAACATGATCAAAACGGATGAAACACACAGCTCACAGTGTGCACAGAGCACTTAACTCAGTAGTTCCTGCAATAAGCGGACTTGGAATTTGAGGAAACGGCAACAAGGAACACTTTCATTCATAGCCTTTAATGGTTCATGCCGCCAATCCACCAGAGAGGCCTAGATATTTATACAAATCAAATGCATAATAACGACAATTCACAAACAGCAGAAATAGACTCAAAATGCAATAAAGCTTGTCAAATCACTGGACATCTATCACCATTTTGACCAACAAGAAAATAACTCTTGTCCAAACAGGCACTCTTAAACACAATCTTCATCCCACGTTCTGCTACCAATGCCAGTCCCAGACCCTAGATGCAAGAACAATAAGAAAAAAATAGCATCTGTTGACATTAAATGTGTTAGACGAATGACAGGAAACAGCCTCAGAGATAGGATCAGAAACTGAGAAAAACGCTAGGAATAATTCCGCCACTTAATATATAAAGAAACGACAGATAAAATGGTTAGGCCACTTGACAAGGCAAAAAAATCAAAACAACAACACAACGAGCCTTCAGCAAACGTTGCACTAGACACCATACCCAAAGGCCGACCACGAAAAGAATAATTGACAGAATGTTAGAAAAACTAGAAAACATAGCAGCAGAGGCGAATAGAAGAGCAAAAGACCGCAAATTAAATCTTCCCTCGACGTTGAAAGGCAAATGAGGAAGGAAAGAGAAGAAAATGCATAATAAATGGAAGCAAGGGATTAAATTAAACAACAAAACCGAATTCGATACACTAACTACCAATGCACGCACAGACCATCATTTTAAATCCAAGAACAAGACAGTGCAGACTTGTGAGTTACATTCGCTGCATGGCAATAATCCACACCGACGGATGAGGGAACCATACTGCGGAATACCTTCAAGACCAAAACGTCACATGCTGAGCTTCGACGTTAAGCAGTTCGTTAACGACAACAAAAACATGAAAGAAGAACTGGGATGAAACCACTAGAACCTAGATAGGAATGCGATCTTCGTCCGGGGTGCAGGGGAAGAGTTATAACACGACCTTCATGGAAACGGAGAGAGAGAGAGGAGAGAGAGAGAGAGAGAGAGAGAGAGAGAGAGAGAGAGAGAGATGGCAATGTGTGTAATCTGTTCGGTGTAGGAAACTGAATATGTCAATGGACACAGATAATGCTGAAAAAATTTCTACGTTTAAGTTTCTACTCTAAGATTAACTCTTTACCTCTAGACTCAATTTTCTAGTTTGAACAGATGTGACAAGCTCAAAGTTGCGAACTACCAAATATAATCAAAGATGTCCGCTTTGAATGAGTAACTGATGACATAGCTCTCCTATCACACAGCCATCAACAGATGCAGGATAAAATGAGCATACTTGATGAGAGATCACAATAGCTAGGACTGAAAATTAATAGAGATAAGACCAACATTATGAGAATTAATACAGTTTGCAATAACCAAATAAAACTAGGAGAAATACCTCTACTGGACGTACAATCTTACATATATCTGGGCAGTAATATAGATAAAGAAGGTGGAACAGAAAATGATACCAAAATAAGGATATCAAAAGCAAGAGGAGCTTTCATTGCACTGGGAAACATATGGAAATCCAAAGAAATTAGGTTAAATACAAAAATAAAAATGTTCAACTCAAATGTTAAGTCGGTCCTATTATATGGCTGTGAAACATGGAGAACAACAAAATTGACAATCACGAAGATACAGACTTTCATTAATGGATGCTTACGCAGAATAAAAGGATGGAAGTGGCAGGACAAAATCACTAACATAGAATTATGGAAATGTACCAGTGGATAAAGAGATACAGCGAAGACGATGGCGCTGGATAGGACACACACTACGGAAGCCAACTGAGAGTATTACACAACAGGCCCTTCTTTGGAATCCTCAGGGGAAAAGACAAAGAGGAAGACCAAGGAATTCTTGGAGAAGACAGATAGAAGCAGAGATGAAGATGATGGGGAAGACATGGAATTATCTTTAAAAAAATAGCAAAAACAGAATGACTTGGAAAATGTTTGTTGAAGATCTATGCTCCACTGGGAGCTACAAAGGTAGAAGAAGAAGAAGATGAATGAGTGATTTTGGTACTCGCAACTAACAAAAAGGATCAGACTTTCAAATCTCGGATACGATGACCTTTTTAGCCGATCGACACAATTTCATGTTTTGTACAGGATCTAAAAAAAAAGGTACTAGAAGGGGGAAACAGGACTGACGTGGTGCCGGCCATATTACCAATGTAATGCGTCGCTGGCCGTTGAAAATAGTTGACACTAATACCTGAGTACCTTACACCTCAAGGCGTGGATGGAACCACTAAATAACATCAATTAAAACCTCTGTATAATATCTAAGTCAAGACGTGTTAAAAGTTTACAGCGTATTTCCTGTTCAATATGAAAGTATGGAGTATGTGTTCCATCTATCGCTGCAGAATTTGCGTTTGGAGACTGATGATTTCGGCTCTCCAATGTAGATCGCTGCATTGGAGTCAACCTGATGTTCCACTAAACGGATTCGCGCTGGTACATCCGAGTCCATGCTCTTGGCAGCCGTTCTTTTTGGCAAATCCGGTATTGTGAGTGTGACCTTCCCCTGTTGTGGAGTCGATATGCGGTTTACGTCATGACATCAAGAGCTGCTCAATAACCGTCGTTGGATTTGTTTGCCATTAATTATTAATAGCTTCTAATGCATTCTTCTGCCAAGTCAACCGAAAGCTCCGCTCTATAGGGATTCTACTACGCTACGCAAAAATGTTTCGTACGTTCTGGCTTTAAAGTTTGGAGTGAATCGGGCGTTGGGGGTGCATTCATTGTTGTGTATGCTACGTCATCATAATGGACGATCGTATATCCATAATCCGGTCGTGCGCTCGAAATGAAGGGTGAGATGACAAAGATTTCGATTCTGTTTGTGAATTTGCAGCACTGGTGCGAGTCTCGAATCTTCATGTTAGTTAAAAGGGACGTTGACTAGATCCAGTGGAGCAACGAGTTTCTCGCTTCACACTGCGAGATTTGCTGGGGTGGAGATCTCAGCGCTTATGGACTGTTGCTAGATGTGCTGTGAGGATAATCCGAGACTAACTAAAATTAACAACAAATCTCTAATTTCTGATCAAACTTAAGCCGACCAAGCAAACATCTGAAATACAGACATGACAGAGAAAACACTAGATATAAATAGATAAATAGATACAGAAGGGCAAAGATATATGCGTTAGAATAACGTGATGTACAGAATAAAACATAAAAACGATGATAAGATTAGGAATAAGAAAGGATTACTTTTTTTATTAATAAACATAGAGGTAAAGAAATAATAGATTATACGCTGATCAGACAGACGGACAAGTAGATGGATACAGGATACAAATAATAATAAATAAATAATATTGTATAGGGAACTTCCGAGGCGATTATTCCCTAGATGGATACAGACAGATAGTGGATAGATGGCTGTGGGGGGTGGGAGTGGGGGGTGAATAAATATAAAGTATTTTATGGATGGAATTAGGTTAGATTAATTTATACAAATACTATTTAAAGAAACAGTGACCAAATAAACAAAAAAGTAGACAGGTGGATAATTGAATGGACGGACAGACACATATAGACATATTGTGATAAAGCCGAAGACGCCACATACGGCAAGAATTCCAGATTCTGTGCACAGCGATCTTTACGATTATATGTCAAGAGTTGTACGCCTTGTATCTCGGACTTTGCCCCTGATCTGGGCCAGCCTTTCCGTCTCGACAAGTGAGGTTAATACCCCCTGTTATTGCTTCACGTTTTAATGTTCTCTTCAGTGTTTCCCTAGATCTCCTTAATCTTTCGCGTTCTTATACAAAGATGCGTGTGTGTGTGTGTGCGCGCGTGTGGGTGTGAGAGAGTGCGTACGTGTGTGTGTGTGAGTGCGTACGTGTGTGTGTGCCCGCGTGTGGGTGTGAGAGAGTGCGTACGTGTGTGTGTGCGAGTGGCTACGTGTGTGTGAGTGTGTGTGAGAGTGCGTATATGTGTGTGTGAAAGTGGCTACGTGTGTGTGAGTGTGCGTACGTGTGTGTGTGTGTGTGAGTGGCTACGTGTGTGTGAATGTGTGTGAGAGTGCGTACGTGTGTATGTGTGTGCGTGCGTGTGTATGCTCTTGCCTGGTCCTTAGCTTCGCTGCAAGCGTTTAGAGCAGTGGTGGCCAACTTGAGGTTGCCCGAGGGCCGGATTAAAGCCAAGGCCAGACCCGCGGGCCACACTTAAGAATATCGTCAAAAATGACAGTAGGGACCTATGCGATATAGTAATATATAAATAATGCTTGCACTTTGACTACATATTTGATTTGTAACAAATCCATTAATTATTCATTTTAAAATTACCTTTAATGTCTCAGTGCGACGATTGTGACTTGTCACAGCTTTCCACCAGAGATTTGAAGTCCACTTCCATTTTTGACGTGGCGATTCGGAGAGTATGGGACAATGTCGAATCGGTCATTCTGTTCCTGGTCTTAGATTTAATTAACTTCATGGAAGAGAATGTTGTCTCGCAGAGATATGTGCTGCCGAATATAGAGCACATCTTTAGTGCCCATTTTCTCAGACACGGGTAACGTTCATTTGGTAGCAATTTCCAGAAGTCAGCTCCTAATGCCTTTACAGTACTGAGGAAGGGGTCACACTGAAGGTCACACAACTCTAGTTGAAGATCTGATGGCTGGCACTCCACTGTGCACTTAATTGGGTTATTAAAAAGTTCCGTTTGCGGACGAAACATTTCAAAATCTTGAAATCGTCGATCAAATTCACAAATCAAATGTTCAATGTCAGCTGCGTACTTACTGAAGTTTGCACTTTCTATCTCTGACAACAACTGCTTACAACTTGAAAAATGGAACAGATCATTTTTTTGCAAAGAAAGTCTAAATAGATTCAGCTTCTTTTTAAAACCATCAACATATCCCATCAATTGAAAAATGGTTTGCTTTTCCCCTTGTAGCTGCAAATTCAATATGTTCAAATGTTGTGTGATGTCTGTGAGATATGCCAGATTATGAAGGAAATTAATGTCTTTGAGTGCATGTTGAAGATCAATGGAGCATGGTAAGTTCTCTCGCAGGAAGTCATAAATGTCATTCTTCAGTTCAAAAAATATTATTAAACATTTCCCTCGACTAAGCCATCTTACTTCTGTATAAAGCAGGAGATCACCGTAGCTAGAATCTACTTCCTCTAAAAATGATAAAAACTTCCTGTGATTTAAAGACTGGTGTCCTCCTCTTATCAAATTTGTTATTTTCACAACAGTAGCCATGGTGTCTTTTAGATTTATGGACTTTGCACAAAGGGCCTCTTGATGAATTATGCAATGCAATGTAGGTACGTTAATTTTGTTTTGCTTTAGAAGTCCAACAAAACCAGTATTTGAACCAATAAAAGCTTTGCAACCATCAGTACACACTGCAGACAACTTTCCAAAACCACCTACTTCATCTACGGCACTATGAACTGCAGAAAATGTCTGTCCCTCTACAAGTGTCATGCAAAGAGCAAACTTTCAACAATTCTTCAATAACAGTAAAATCCTCCTGGATAACTTTAACAAAAATAAGAAGCTGGCAAGTGTCAGTGATGTCAGTACTTTCATCAATCGCGAGCGAAAAATATGAGCAGTTTTCAATACAAGATTTTAAACTTTGAGACAGTTGCAGACTGATGTCTTCTGTTCTTCTGGCTACAGTTTGTTTTGAAAGAGGCACAGATTCAAATTCTTTGGCTATTTTTTCTTGACCGAATGCCTTTGCCATTTGAATCGCACATTTCTTCACAAAATTTCCGTCAGTAAAGGGTTATTTAGATTTTGCAAGCTCATAGGTAACTGTATATGATGCAATGATCGATGACTCTTTAATTTTATTGCCCTTTGTATACATACTTTGCTGTTGATTCAACTTTGTCTTCAGCTGTTCAACCAAAAGCTTCCTAGCTTCAATGCTATGTTTCTCATACATGTTTTGATGATGTGTGGCATAGTGCCGTTTTAAATTATATTCCTTCAAAACGGCTAACACTTGAACGCAAATTAAGCACTGAGGTTTACTATCCTTATTGAAGATGAACAAATAATCTAATTACCATTCAGGTTTAAATATGCGATTTTCACAATCAACTTTTCTACGTTTTAACATGATTTAATACAAAATCTCACATCAAAGTTAAAAGTCA